>CM061534.1:34705285-35305285 GCA_030545055.2 Neoaliturus tenellus | reverse complement strand
TCAAACTTCTGTTTATAAAAATTATCCTTTAATGGTTTTATTTCATTGCAAAGCTTGTTTCTAAATTTTTTAAAATATTTTTTTAAATTTTAATTGGTTGGATGACTTTTGAGAAGTTTTGAAATATGATTTCTGTTTTTAGTTTTTAAGCCAATAAATTCATTCATCCACGGCTTTAGTTTTGTGATATTTTTAAATTTACAACTAATTTGTACTTTACTGTCATCGATAGACTGCTTTAAAATGTCAAAAAATATATCAAAGGCGTCAGAAGCATCGGTCGCCCCATACACCGCAGACCAGTCAGTATCCGACAACAGCTGATTGAGCCGCGCGTAGTCGGTGCGGTAGCGAGGAGCGGCGGCGGCAGGCGGCGATCCAGGATCGCCGCTCCCCCCCGCCGCCCCCGCCGTCACGACGCCGACCATGACGCTTATCAGCGAGTGATCTGTTATGTGCGCGTGTATAACAGACGCATCGACCTCAACCTTGACCTTACTTCCAACTCTTACGAAGACATGGTCTAAACAGGTTTCAGATTGCTCTGTTATTCGGGTAGGCTCATTTACGAGACTCTCAAGACCATTACTTGCCAGCATTGTTTTATAAATATCAGTAGAAATATTGCTGTCTAATAAATTTATGTTTACATCCCCTATCCAAATTAAATTACACTTATTTCTAAGTACACTATTTTTATCAATAAAATGGTTTTTGAACTCATTATTAAATAAATCTGCTGAAAGAAAATGAAATCGGTATATTGCTAAGATATGAAATAACTGTCCAGAAAATTTAAAACTTAAAAGTAAAGTGTCTGCTGTTTTACAAATTAAATCTAAACAGTTTACATCAGATAAATTATTTTTCAAATATACTACAATACCACCTGCTCTATAATCATCACTACATTTTACATGCATTAAATAATTGGGGATTTCATAAAAACATGCTTCATTTGTATTGATCCAAATCTCCGACAATATTATAATTTCTGGATAATTTAAATGGATTGGTGCTGGTCCCATAGCTGGGAAAAATCTGGTTTTCCCGCTAGAGAACTTCAAAGATCCCATGTTATCCTTATGGAGATTTTTAAATTGAAGAAAATCGGCTGATAACTGTAGATAAAATAAACCAATGTGTTACATTTTTTAACCTGTGGTTTTAGGGAAATCATACCAATGTGCAGCAAACCTCCCACCTGGCGAGTGAGCGGAGCGAACGAGCTTTGTGTGAGAACGAAAGTAGGCCTAATAATTTTACCGAGCTTAAGCTCGGTCCCACTAGTACTATTAATAAAATCTAAAGCGTGTCATGAAACCGTAAGTTATAAATTATAGCTTAATGATGCTTAAAAATCTCCTAGACTTATTTAATACTCATATTCGAACAATAAAACAACTAACTGTACTGCAACAGTATACTGTGTACTTTAGTTCCATACAAGACGGTAAATATGTATAAAATACCCCCTTCCCAGCAGACCTGCGTACTCAGCGGATTTCCAAAGGAATTTGAGATTTTGGATTTTCCCCATAAACACCATAGGGAATGAGTATGTAGGTTTGCTGCCATGGGATGCTGTAAGAAATTTTAGTTGTTAGGAAATGTAATGGTTTGGTAAGGTAAATATTATATTGTATCAATGTTAGGCAATTTTTAATTATATCCATAAACCCCAGGGGGTGAGTATGTAGGTTGTACGAGTAAGGTATATTTGTATTTTTGTATGCACACGGAGCTAAAAATGGGTCGAATGATTTTCTAAAAAAATTGTAAATAACTCAGTTCTTCGATAAAAAATAACATAAATACAGGACTCTATGTCAGAAAAACTCTTATTTTTTTATAATTTTCATTTGAAACTAAACATTTTTTATCACTGGTCTTATGGAGTTAAAAATCAAAACAAAGAAGTAATGAAAACAGATGACTCAACTGTCAAAGTGCAGACCACGTGTTCTAGTATAAACATATGATTTTGCATAGCAGCCAGTTACTAAATTAATAAATTGTCCTACTGTATAGTTAAAATTATTTATCATTTATTAAATCTCACTGCTCATTATGAATGTTTAGATAAATAAAAGTCATGTAAAGGAATAAAACAACTAATCAATTTGTAGAATTGAATGGGAATAAAAAAATATAAAAATCATTACCAAGAGTTATGAAAACAGCTGTTAACAAATTATTTGACACGAGGTGACCCGTGCGCAAATAATTTGTATGATTCTGTATGAGTGAAACCAATGAATACAAAAACTCATTGGTGAAACTCACCTACAGTACGTGAATATTGATTATGAAGTGCCAGAGATCTTTTTCGTTTACTATTGGTTTTTAAAATTAATCTGAAGGTAATCAGCTGTTAAATTACAATTTACATTGAAGAACTTGCAATAAAAGTTGGTCAACATTTTAAAGCGCCCTCAAAAAATAAATCAAAGGCGAGGGGGGCGAAGCCCGAAACAATATGACCTTTTTAATTACGATTCGTCACTGCGGTATAACCAAAGCTTTAAAATGACACCTCAATCTTAAAAATTGGTTCAGTAGGTCGAGAGAAAAAGGGACGTAACAGACGAAACTCTTATAGAAATAAGAAGATAGATTATTATTAAATACATTTTTTAAAGTTAACATGTGTTTCAATAAATATGTACCAGAGTGCAGCACCCGTATGCCTACATTGAAACAGTCTGAATGGCGAGTGAGCGAAGCGAACGAGCTCGTCCTAACAAGAAATAAGCCTTTTTGCACCGAGCATTTTAGCACACTCTCCGTAACTGATATTACTATAAAGAATATTACTGTTTGAGTTTACTGAACAAATGCTCGGTTCCCAGGTATTTTAATTTTAATTTAGCAAAATAATTTTTTTTCAATCAAGAAATCAATTATGTAAGAGCTTCCAATATTCTCGAGACTTATATTCAGTCATTGCTGCTCCTAATAAAATCTATTGTCTTCTCTGAATAGGACTTATTACAAAAATACAATATTGGTTTAGACGATATTGAGGAACTACATTTCATGGCAAGTATAATTATAAAAGTTTTATAGTCCATCCTTTCTTTTAGGCCATTTTAATTGATTTGTCTTAATGTTCGTCTGTTCATTTTTAAAGAGAAAGCTATTTAAAACCTGGGGATAGGAATTTTTTGTAAAAAATGTTCAAGGAACTACCAAATTTTTGAAAGCGTAAAAATTCCATCATTTCGTTTTTAATTTAACTCCCTTAAATATTATATTTTTTCGAATGTTTAGTTTAGAAAATACTCTATTTATAATATTATTGACGTACACAGTATTCCCTAATATATTTTTCAGTTGTAAGCAAAAAACTGTATTTATTCATAAAAAAATATTTTTTTCATAACAACACATTTTTATTGAACAATATTTATACACTTAGATTAGATTAATTTCGCAAGGTGAGTTTCTAAATCGCCTCCCTGTTATTCTATGTAAAAATTAAATAAGTATTCTGAAAAAAAACAAGAATTACATGGATCAGCCAGGATTAAATATTAGATATTTCAATATTGTAATCTCTTTCACGGTTAGTTTTTGTCTTGCAAGATACTAATGTTTTAACTCGTACTCCGTTTGAAATTTATCTTTAAACGACGCTTTTACACATTACACTGCTTTACTACCTAAAATTTTCCAATTAAACCCTTCAAAACATTAAACATTCAATACAAGTACTGTCACAAGGACATTCTCAAAAAAATAAGATGTCTTTATCATAGAAGTTTAGTTTAATTTTTTTTAATCCGAGAAATAAATTGTAGTGTGTATATGTGAAGAAAGAAGATAGAATTTTAGTTTCGGTGTTATTTTAATCTCTTAAACTCGACAGTAAATTGTGTTTGATACTGTAGTATACTGTACAGTGAAAATGTTACTGGAAAACATAAGTATTAAAATCATTATTTGAAAAATCACAACCAATGTTTTCAATAAATGTTCAAATCAATTCTACGAAACCATATCACCCGGTTTATTTTGTCTGATTAAAGATCGTATTTACCACAACATGCCGAACATTGTAATTGCTAGAACTTAGAAGAAGTAGAGCAATCAAATTAATATACTCACGTTATCTTTCAGGTCATCATCAACCTGAAACGCCACACTTCAATTAGTGTGTATCTTAACTTGGAAATTATTAAAAATTAAGTGTAATGATGATATTGCAGCATTATGTTATACTGTTGCAAGTGAGAATGAGTCCGGGATAGGGGTTTTACGACGGGCGTGGTCTTATCACCCTCGTAACGTATTTTATATTTGTTTACTTTCTTACACGTAATTACCATACAAATCCGTAAATTGTAGTGGTGAAAGATTTGTTTTAGCGAATTTACCTATAGGGAATACGCTATTATGTTCGTAGTCACGGACAACACCCATATGGTAGCAAACCTACATACTCACCCCCATAGAGGTTACAAGGAAAATACAATCCTAGAATTTGACACACTAGAATTATGTATCTGCACTGGGAAGGAATTAACGTCTACACAACACCCCCATAGCAGCAATCCTTCATCCTCAATCCCATGGTGTATATGGGGAACATAAAATAATATATCAAATTCCATCGGAAATTCTCTGAGTATACGCAGGTTTGCTGTGACAGGGGTATTATTTTCGCATTAGCATCAGCATGTTTAAAGATCAAAAACCTACCTAAACAGAACCTAAAATAAGTTTATTATAGGCCCTAAGGCGGGCGGAATGAATATCTCAAAGATCAGTGACAAGTAAAATAGTCCCTATTAAACTTCTACTAATATTTTATATAGCTAAGAATCCTGATCCAATCAACAATCCCGCTGAATGCCTTTCTAATTTCAACAAATCAAAATTAATTACAAATAAAATTAACCAATCAATCTCAAAATCGAGCCTTAAAAAAATATGAAACAAATTTGAATTCAAATCAACATAATAACCTTCACAATAAATTGAAATTAGTTTGAAAATTGAACACAAACGAAGCCATGGTTTACACCCTGCCCTGTCTTGTCTACTGACACCTTATTCCCCATTCAGCCACACCCCATACACTGTGCTTACTAGACCTACACTTACATTGATGACGCTCTACATGTGTCTGCTTTGAAAATTTAAATAACTCTGAAATTAAAATTTAAAATTTCGGTTGTGTGTCTGTTGTTCCTTTTTTTATAGGCTAATTTTGCATTCTAAATTCAATAACTTCACTGTATTTTTCATTTTTTAACATGTTATTTATTTTTTATATTTACCATTTATTTTTTTCGAGGCAACTTTCATATATATATTTTTTTATTGCATGCAAAGAGCATGCTTGTTGGATTGTCCACATAATTCAAGATAAAACCCAGACCTACAATGGAAGTATATTCTTGTTTAAATAAAGTACTATAAACAAAATGGTGGAGGAAAATTCAAATGCAAAAGCTGCCGTTGATCGTAACACTATCATAAACTATATATTTCCAGGAGAAGGATCAGAATGCAAGTATTTCCTGGTAATGCAGACTAAGGGGGGGAGGGGGAGGAGGGGGGTTGTCGCCATGGAGATATCGAGTCGGGGCAGCGCCCCCCCTCCCCCCCCCCCCCACCCCATCATATAAGTGGTGTTTCGTTTCACATACTTTTAACTCTTTTTACATGACCGCCGCCGTGTGAAATATACATCCTGCTGAATATCATCGCCTGCGAGTCGTCCCTTCTTTTTTTACATTTTTTCATAATTTTTATAGTAATTACTTAAGGCAATAAAGTGATTGTTGTAATGAAGACGAAAACAAGCTTCAGGTTCGGATTGTGATTACATTCTATTGGGATAAATCAATTGTTGTCACAGTATTATATTGTGTCCTGTTAAGTATTCCAAAATTTGTTTAAAATAAAAATGTGTAAATTTACTGTTGGCGAGTTACTGGGTTTTGGTTCGGTTGAGCTGAACTTAGAAGATGACAGCGTTGTCGTGGGCTCGAACACAACAAGGTTGCGAAAACCGATTAACCCCGTATTCTGATTTATTTGTTATATTTTCACATTTCCTAGCCTGTACTATAGTCCGTTTTAGCGAATTTCCCATAAGGAATAAGCTATTACCGTAGGTCTCATGGTAAGACCTAAGCCCGGGACCATGTTACTTTTTCGTTTTCAGGTGCCCAGAGACCAAAAATAATAGTCATTAAAATTTGTATATATATATGTATATATGTGTCCCTAGACACGATAACTCTTGTAAAAATGGTCCGATCGACACCAAATTTGGTAGAGATGTGTAATCCTACGTTTATTCGGATGAGTTCGAAAACCAGACATATCGACCTACCGGAAGGGGTAGTTTTGGGGGATTTTGTACCCCCAAAAATGGGGTTTTTACATTTTTCATATGTAAATTTGAAAAATTTTAAATTTTTATTTTGACCATTGGATTTAGCTCAAAAAACATACAATTTAGTATTTTGAAGCTTTGCTCTATCTCCATTGGTTACCGAGATATTACAAAGTCTAAAAACAGTACATTGTCTTTTGGGGCTCCAATGTTAATCTTATAGAGAGTAAGAATGTGTTAATATTTCACTTATTAACCAAAGTTTTTGGATGAAACTTGGTATTTAGCTTCATTTAGTTGAGATTCATCCATTTAAGGTAAAAAATCTTGGTTTTTGTACTTATCATGGCAGCAAAACTGCATACTCTTTTCCCATGTTAATCATAAGGAGAATAGGCAAACTTTTTTATTTATGGACAGATATTGATGAAATTTACTATATGGCTTTATATGGTAGAAATACATTTTTTCTATGCTAAAAACCTACTTTTAGTGTCCCCCATGGCAGCATACCTGCATACTCTTTCCCTATATTTATCTTAAGGAGAATAGACATTTATTTCCCTATTCATGAGCACGTGATGAAATTTTGTTTACAAGTTTAGCTGGTCAAAATTAATATTAATAATTTGGAAATTCGCTGAGTACGCAGGTCTGCTGCGACGGGTGTTTTTTTAAACCTGATCCTTCTCTAGAAAACTGGGGTGAGGAAGGGATTTAAACTGTAAACAAAACATTTAAATTGTAAACAACACATTTAAACTCGTGACAAACGCGTGTCGAGTATCAGATTTCCTCAAATAACGTTTTAAATAAGTTATAATATCTTTCAGTAACTCCTAGTCAGCTGTTATGTTTTCAAGCCAAACCTATTCCTTGATAAAAAGTAACAGTTCTAAAGTAAACGGATTAAAAAACAATTGCTACCAATAATATTGTGAAACTGATACACATTATGTTGTGATGTATAATTACCAGCTGGTATGCAACAGTGAAATAAAACAAAGACAACAAAAAATACCCCCGTCGCAGCAGACCTGCGTACTCAGCGAATTTCCAATGGAATTTTGGTATATTTTCTATTTACCCATAAATTCCATGGGTATGAGAATATGTAGGTTTGCCGCCATATGGGTTTTGTTGGTAAATATAAGTTAAACCCTACCTAGTGAATGTATATACCAAATTTTATCAGGTTATGGTGTTCTTTTTATTTTCCCCATAAACCCCATAGGAGTGAGTACGTAGGTTTGCCGTCATATGGGTTTTCTAAGCAAATATAAGTTAAACGCTTCCGAATGAATGTACTTACCAAATTTTATCAAGATATGTCAGTAAATAAGCAAGATAGAAGGTTTTCTTGATTTCCCATAAGAATTACATGGAAAACATAGTTTTTGGATTTTCTCCATAACCATTTAAGCTAGGTAAAAAATTCAAAATACTAGATTGTTTGTTATTTTAAGCTCTTTTAAATGGTTTAAGTTAAAATTGTTGAATTTTATAAACAAAAGTAAAAAAAGCCAAAAACCCCTTTTGAAACCCCATAAAACCCCGTTCCCATGGTCCGATCATTCTGGTTCGCGAACTCAATCTAGTAGATGCTGGCTTACACCCCTGTACCAAATTTGATCAAAATCGGAGGTTCCGTTCAAAAGTTATCGTGTTCATGGACACATACAGATATATATATATATACATATACAGGGTTAGGCAAAAGTCTGGATACCCCCAGTTAACTTTTTAACGCGTTGCAGTAGGAAAACCAAACTCGGCACATGTTTACAACATCAAAAACTGCACTTTTTCATCAACTACACAACTTTGCCCCTGCCCCCAAAATGGGGTATTTTGGGGGCAGCCCCAAATTTTCAAATGTAAACCCCTATCGAGTGACCCCTCATTTTAAACGGTTTATCAAGAGAAATTAAATGGCGCAAACCGGAGGCCGATATCTCACCCCTAACCAAAATGGCAGCCATTTCAAAATTTGACATGGGCAAGCAAGTATAAGTATGGACACCCCCAATTAATTTTTTAACACGTTGCAGTAGTAAAACCAAACTCGGCACATGTTTACAACATCAAAAACTGCACTTTTTCATCAACTACACAACTTTGCCCCTGCCCCCAAAATGGGGTATTTTGGGGGCAGCCCCAAATTTTCAAATGTAAACCCCTATCGAGTGACCCCTCATTTTAAACGGTTTATCAAGAGAAATTGATTGGCACAAATCGGATGTCGATATCTCATCTCTAACCAAAATGGCAGCCATTTTAAAATTCGAGAAGGGTAAATTGACTTTACATTGGCTGCCATTTTGGTTAGAGATGAGATATCGACATCCGATTTGTGCCATTCAATTTCTCTTGATAAACCGTTTAAAATGAGGGGTCACTCGATAGGGGTTTACATTTGAAAATTTGGGGCTGCCCCCAAAATACCCCATTTTGGGGGCAGGGGCAAAGTTGTGTAGTTGATGAAAAAGTGCAGTTTTTGATGTTGTAAACATGTGCCGAGTTTGGTTTTCCTACTGCAACGTGTTAAAAAATTAATTGGGGGTGTCCATACTTATACTTGCTTGCCCATGTCAAATTTTGAAATGGCTGCCATTTTGGTTAGGGGTGAGATATCGACCTCCGGTTTGCGCCATTTAATTTCTCTTGATAAACCGTTTAAAATGAGGGGTCACTCGATAGGGGTTTACATTTGAAAATTTGGGGCTGCCCCCAAAATACCCCATTTTGGGGGCAGGGGCAAAATTGTGTAGTTGATGAAAAAGTGCCGTTTTTGATTTTGTAAACATGTGCCGAGTTTGGTTTTCCTACTGCAACGCGTTAAAAAGTTAACTGGGGGTATCCAGACTTTTGCCTAACCCTGTATATCAATTTGAACGAACGGTGTTTTTGGCTTCTAGGGACCTCAAAACGAAAAAGTATCATGGTCCCGAGCTTAGGTCTTACCGTGACTACTACCGTAATAGCGTATTCCCTATAGGGAAATTCGCTAAAACCAACAAAAAAACCAAAAGGCTTCAGCCAATGGGATAGTAGCAAGTATAAACAAACCCCCTCCACCATCTCTCCCTTGAAGGATCAGGTTTAAAAAAACTGACTATAGCATACCTGTAGCTCGAAATCGAGCAATTTATTTTAATACAATACAATTGTTACTTTCAGCAATAAACATTATAGCATTGTACATACAACCAATCCAACATTGTGAATATCTGTAACTACCAAAAACTACACGTATTGACAGCTGATTACTAACAGATGTTTGAAAAGCTTTATTCAATCCCAATGTTATTTTAATGGAAAATTTTAATGGTATAATATTTTAATGGTGGATAGGGCTTTTATTTTTAATGCGATTTTCATCAGTTTTTTGCGGAAACAACTACAGACCAAGCCCTATCCAACAACACCAAAAACTTGAAAATCGATTGAAAATTGTAGGAGGAGTTCTCATTGCAAATAAAACCCTTAGCGTATTAAATAAGTATAGATTCGTTATATGTTCACATTCTCAGCCTATAAGAACAACTTGAATCCTAAATTAAGGCAGAAGGTAAATTGAGAAGTGGGTGAAAGTTAGGCAAAAAATCATCCACTCCTCTTAATAAAAATAATAAATACACCCCCGTCGCATTCATACAATTTTTTTTGTGTCTATCTACGCTAGAGGTATTTTTTTAACGTTTTGACGGGGAACGGCCCGAACCCCAGTCTTGTTACTATCTAACATCGACCAGTTGTTAAAAATCATAATTAATTAATAGCCCAATGACAAATGGCAACTGGGTCCGGAATCTAACCTTAAAAAAGCCACTAACTTTTTTCAGGATCGAACCGGCAACCTTTAAAGCTGCAATTGAATAAATTGCGTATTTTTTTAGATTTACTAGTATACTATTTAATTTACCACAGCCATCATCCAATCGAATCACAAAATGTTAAGCACTCTAAAAGGGTTATTCGAGAACACAACGGTGACAAGAACCCCCGTTGGAGGGGAGGGGGAGGAAAGGCGGGAGGAAATGGGCTACAATTTATTAGGATTTGAAGGTGCTACAAGGGTCATATTGTTCATATTGTATATCATCCTGAGCCAAAGATTACCAGCTCAGCTTTACCGCCGCGCCGCGCCGGGTACATCGGCTTAACGCTGTTAAACCTCCAGGGGGAATATATCTAATGGTATTGGATGTAAAAACAATGTTTTTTTCAGAATTTATTATTTTTGGTTACTTTTAACCTCTGGAACATAATTGAAAATGGTGAAAAGGAATTTAAAATGAATCGAATTAAAAGTCAGCGTTCTCTTTATTACACAAAATTTATAGTACTTGAACAAAATTTTGTTATGTTTCTTTATCGATTATTATAATTAAGAGTACCGGATTAACCTAGCCTTGCTCCTTGGTTTGA
Organism: Neoaliturus tenellus; assembly: GCA_030545055.2. Classification (NCBI taxonomy): domain Eukaryota; kingdom Metazoa; phylum Arthropoda; class Insecta; order Hemiptera; family Cicadellidae; genus Neoaliturus; species Neoaliturus tenellus. The sequence continues at coordinate 35,294,502 of CM061534.1, read as the reverse complement.
TTTCACTTTTGTTACGCCTACTACATATTTTCGCTGGTGACAGCTGTTTCAAAACCAATGCTCAAAAGGAGCATTCTTTTATTTTTGTTTAACTTTCGTTGTTATTTTGTTGGCTTGATGACAAGATGGCAACCCACAAGACCAATGCTAAAAATTACAATTTTCAAATTGATTTTTCGACGAAAAATATTTTTCTTGAGGCTGTATTTAAACATTTTTTGGCCCAAACCTTAATAAATGCAAAGTTTTAGCATTTCAAGATGATGGAAAATACATCGCCACACACTTATCGTATAATACTATAGGATTAGAATCAATTTCTTCACAAATAAACTACGAGTTTATATTTTTCTAAAAATTCAATAAGTAACTCAAAATAAAATAAAATATATTAACGGTTATTGCTATTTCAATGTATATAGTTCTTAACGTATTGTATTGACTTGTGGAGCTGTTTGGAAAATAAATTGGTAAATAAACTAATCGGATTTAATTAAATAGTACACGGTCTTGATGTGTTGTATAACAATTAAAATACCATAGTTATAATGACATGGAATGCTGAGTACTGTTCCACTTGTGCTGTGTATCACAGAAAGTTACTCATTACATTTCACGTAGCACGACTATAGTTTATAATCACGTAGTCACGTGACTTTACCGGCGATGGAGGCACGTGCCATATGACATGTAATAGTCACGTAGTCACGTGACTTTACCGGCGATGGAGGCACGTGCCATATGACATGTAATAGTCACGTAGTCACGTGACTTTACCGGCGATGGAGGCACGTGCCATATGACATGTAATAGTCACGTAGTCACGTGACTTTACCGGCGATGGAGGCACGTGCCATATGACATGTAATAGTCACGTAGTCACGTGACTTTACCGGCGATGGAGGCACGTGCCATATGACATGTAATAGTCACGTAGTCACGTGACTTTACCGGCGATGGAGGCACGTGCCATATGACATGTAATAGTCACGTAGTCACGTGACTTTACCGGCGATGGAGGCACGTGCCATATGACATGTAATAGTCACGTAGTCACGTGACTTTACCGGCGATGGAGGCACGTGCCATATGACATGTAATAGTCACGTAGTCACGTGACTTTACCGGCGATGGAGGCACGTGCCATATGACATGTAATAGTCACGTAGTCACGTGACTTTACCGGCGATGGAGGCACGTGCCATATGACATGTAATAGTCAGGGCACATCACAACCTTTCAGGGGAGGCTACGTGATCTGATATTTGATCCGTACGCACCTGCTACGTGACTTGAAAAGGTCGTGTTTGAATGAACATCACAAAAATGGAAAGAGTGAAGGAATATGATGGAAATATTGCCAAAACTGAATTTTTGCATTCTTTAAGTCCGCATATGTTGTGGAAACGAATAATCCTGCACTCCTAAATTAAATAGCTTTATTTATCATATAAATGTTTCAAAAACCTTAATAAAATTTACTTTAAATAATTGAATTAGCCAAAACTAGCTTTAGGAAGTTTAATTTTTTTTACTCTTTTCTATATGTAGGCCTACAGCTCATTTATTCATGGAAGTTGCTGTATTTTGAATGACGAGTGTAACACAAGTTGTTTGAACATTCCGAGATGTAAATACCCTACAACTATATACTTTATTGAAAGCTCTGGACGTGAAAACTCCAGAAAAATTGACGATAAATCACTCATCATTCCCAAACCTCCATAGGGCCCCACACTCCTTCAAAGTTACAGTACCATGGTATTTTTACGGAAGCAACATTTTAGTCACACGAATAAAAGAATAATATAAAACAAATGTTATAATTTAAATATTGAGGGAAGGTTGGTAATTCTAAATTTGTAAAAACTAAATGATATCGTAGACTTAAGGCGAGTGAGCGTAACGAACGAGCTAAACCTAACGGCGAGTGAGCGCAGAAAACGAGCTCACCTGAAGTGCGAAAAATTCCTCTAGCTGGCATTGGCATTTGAGTACCGTTGCCGGGAAAGTCAGCTTGTTATTTTATTTAATGGCAATAAAGTATTGGCGATATGTCTCAAAATATTTGTATAAAAAAAATATTTAGTAGTTATAAACGAGGATCAAGACGTGACAATATCATTAAACCGTAATCTACGTCAATTAAGAGTCGAGAACTATACTAACACAAATAGAATGACACTCAAGCTAAAACTATTTATATTTGAAATAAATGTAAAGTATTGTCTCTAACGCTATGAAACACTTAGTGAACGAACACACAGAGAGCGACGCGACGAATTACAAGGGTTTGAATGAATCTCGTCGCGTCGTTCTCTGTGTGTTCATGTACTTATATAATTGAGCACGCATTCTTAAATAATTTGAAACATAAAAGTTGGCCAAGTACAAAACCTACAAAAATACTGTGTAATTATTTACAGAAACTTGATATCAAGATACCAAATCCGACCAACAAAGTTTCTCAGGGCCGTATTACTTTAGTTCATAAATAAACGTTTATCTCCAGACCCTAAATCTGCCTTTGATCGCGTGATGTTGCCTATAAACCCCCCCCCCCCGTCCACACCCTCCAACCCCCCACAACCCCCCCCTCCACTAACCGAATCACTGAACAAGGCCTGCGTTTTGTTGTAATCGTTCGGTAATTTTACAATTTCCTTACAACCACGCAACTTGGCATACCAGCTAAGAACCGCCTTTTTCAGCAGTGAGTAAAATATTTTTGTGCAAAATATAGAGCCCAATTAATTTTTGACACAATTAATTTTGTCGATCTTTTTATAAATAGCATATTTAAACATTAAACGATTAAATTGTTACTGATGTGTATTGTTTTTGTAAGTTGTTTTATTTAATATTACATCTTTGAGATTTGCACTAAATTTTTTTTGTATGTTTTTAGAGTTTTAATGTTTTTTTTTACTTTACTTTCAGTTTTGCAAAGTATTTTAAATAAACATTATAGAGTGAACCAAATACTTTTAATTTATATAATTTATATATAAATTATTATTTATAACATTATTAAAGACTATAAGATTCCTTAAAAACTATATAACGTGATCTTTTTCATACATAGTGCTCTAAAATGTCAGTAAAATGTCCTCAAACGTTTCAATTCAAAAAATTATATTCATAAGAACAAAAATATAAATTATAAAAATTAACTGAATTTACGCCAAATTAAAACTAAAATCTGCTGTACATTATTTATTTTATTTTACAGCTTGATCCTAAGAAACAATATAAAAACATTAGTTGCCTGTTAAAAATTAAATGTTCTAGCTGTCAGTAATAGTGATAGTAAAGAGTAGGATTACATCATTACACCTCTATTGACAATTTCCGTAAGTAACAAGGCCTAAACACCGTTAATAATGAAAGATAAATTAAGCCTGTTTTTGTTCTTTTATTGTAAATTGAGATGGGTTTGAGTATATTTCACATTGATTTATTTGTATTTTCCCGCTTCCCTTAAAAGCTCTTAATAGTTGAGAAAATATGGTAAAATATCTGATGTGCAGTTTTTTCGAAAATATTATCCCTACCTATATGGGGTGCATTTTTCATATCTAAGAGTCTTCCTTAGATCTAAATCATGCCTTTACTATTAATTGGACAGTACTCCGTTAATAAACGTTAAAGCTCTCCTAGTTCATGAAGGAGATTTCCGAAAACTAGTGACATTGTCCGCCCGGCAGGCTGCTAGAGGTGACCAACCCAGTCCGGTAGTTTAGTGAGACCGGAAATGACGTCATAAAGACGAGTTCCGGTATGAAATATGGCGGCGTAAAAGTGGCGTCATTCCATCCCTGCATTATTTACTTTCCCCTGGAGCAAGGGAATTTTTTAATAGAAGCCTAGCGCCCACTAGAGGTTATTGCAAAACTGCGGAAGGGGTAATAATAACACGGTTTTCTTTTACAGCTCTATTTTGTAAGTTGATTTCCAGGATATTTTAGGATGAATTGTTAAAACATATTAATTTAAAAATATTTGAAATAATTGTAAATTTTAGTAGTTTTACGATACTACTTGTGTTTTATATGAGGAAACTAAATCAACTGCCTATACTACCTCTAAAGTTTTTATATGAGCAAAACATTTTTATATGAGCATGTTTAAAGATGAAAACCACAAACCAGTTTGATACTCATGTTATTTGTTCAAGTTCTCAGATACTCGTTGTTTATTTGTACAATTAACATTTAAATACAATTCAAATCTTGAAAATGGTTTCGTGATGATTATGGTTATGGATTAAATGAAAACTTTAAGCACAACTTATGCTTGTATAAAAATAGAAAAAGTCATACATTACTATTTGATGGCATCAAACACAGGTTCAATTGTGGTTTTGCCGAGTACTGTACAAACGTCCAAAACTCACTTGCGTGTTTTGTTTTTTAAACTTGAATGTAACCAATTTAAAATTCTCCTTTCTTTGAAATTAAGTTTTGGTAATAACTCCCATTATTTATTTATTATTTTTCAGAACTTCTAGTACATTATAAATAATTGAAATATACCTTTAATAGATTTATTGGTATTTATTGTGCAATAAAATTATACAGTTAACCGTTTTGTGGGCTTTTAAATGTTTTAGAGTTGCGTAACAATAGCTTTAGTGTTAATTACGTCATCTTCGAAAATGTAATCTTCTGTCAGTCATCTCCGCAGTTACAACTCAGTTTCAAAGTTTGGTTTGAGTGGCATGGAGAAATGAAAAATAATTTTATTTCAGGCCACCGCACTCATATAGGAAATTTGTTCAATATTTCTCCTTATGATTGATTATGCAAAAACTATTCAAATTTTATACCATATTGTTTTGGATACAAATTGAATACAAATATTATGTACTGTACAGTAAATTTAATACGAGATGTACTGCTTTCATGTAACGTTAAGGTAGAAATCGTTATCCTTAGCGATCGTTACCGCAGTGAAAATATATTAACGTAAGCACACTCTTGTTAATCCGACTCCCGTTAGACAGATAACCCTCCGGATTATTAATATTATGCATTAATGGAGGTCCATATTATTGTATGCTAAATAACCTCTAATGAAAGGGTAAAACATTGTTTACCACAAACCACTTTGATACTGTTTATTTGTTCAAGTACTCAGATACTCATTGTTTATTTGTACAATTTATTATTAGTGATGATTATGGTTCAGATCGTTCTCTCACCTATGAGATATTTCCACCACCAAATGTATCGGATCACAGAGAGTGTCAGACCATCGAGAGGCCGCTTTAACCTAAATTTTATTTAACAATTCACCAAAATTTTTTATGTCAAATAATGAAACACTTGATTCTGTGGGTAAAATTTAGTTGCCGAAACCCGGGATCGAACCAGGGACCTTTAGATCTTCAGTCTAACGCTCTCCCAACTGAGCTATATCGGCACATAAATTGCAACGTGTTACTAGTTAATTAAAGAAAATTGAAGAATAATTATTTATTATTAATTTTTTTAATTTGGTTAAGAGTTAAAGGTGTTTTAATACGTCCTTTGAATCAAGTTCAAATTGAAACCACAAAAGTAATGTTGAAAATTCCATAAAAACATTTTATACCAGGATCTGATAGTAAATGGACGTATCCTGATAAGGTCTTGATCTGATTTTTATCAAATACATTCCTGATACTGATCCCTGAAAGTTATATCAAACCCTGATCATTTATAATCTGTTTGATCAGGATCTGATTAAAATTTTTTTATTTTATTATATGTAGGCCCATAGATTAAAGTATTCTACGTGCAGTTTGAAATGGATGTTTAACTCTTATTTTTTAAAACGTCGTCTTAAAAAAATATTACAAAAATAAGATTTTCGACTTTGGTTTTAAAGGAAATTAGGGTTTTTTTAAGAACGAAGTAGTTTAACGGACTTAGTTAAAACCATTTTGTCTTGTACATGCATAAATAATATTTTCTTCAAGGTTTTAAAAATAAATAAAGATACAAAATTAAATAATTTACAAATCTACAAGAAAAGAAGTACATATACCAGGAAAATATTATGTACATTTATATAGGTATTGCTTTTAAAGGGCGTCAAAATATTTATATAAAATATGAAAGTCGTGTGTCTCGTTTGACGGCCACTGGGACCGGAAGTAAGTCTGGAAATGACGTCATAAGGTTGACTTCCGGTGTGAAATATGGCGGTGTAAATGTGAGTGACCGCCGACATAACCTAACTTTCTTGGTCGGTGAATAATGTATTTGTATTGAGGAAATGGAAGTAGGGTAATAAAAGAGAATATGTAGAATTATCGATAAATTTTACGGCAAATGATGTATTGATTCTTCTTCTGAAAAATAATCTTAAATATGATGTTTTTTTATTAATATTTCATGTAATCTCATACAATTAATTGTGAACAAAGGAATACGGTACTGTTGCGTCGAAAGAAATACGGGAGTAAACGCGCAAAGTAAAAATAAATGTCAAAATGGTACAGTAGACTCATTTTCTTTAGGTCTTAAAATTATAAACTTAATAAATGGATCATACTCTTGCGTAAGGCTGATAGCAGCACACAAAAAACAAATATACAAAAGATTTTTAGTTTTATTTGATAACAAACGTAACTGATTTTTTAGCAGTTTCTATTTAACAAATTCGCAGCGATTGGTAATTAATAATTATTGGTTGTACAAGATTTTTTTTCCTAGTACACAATATAATACTGTAGTTAAAAAATTGACTTTAAGTTTAAAGTGAATTTCTTTTACAATTAAGTTTGTGTTTGTTAATTAAGTTTACAGTCGTTGCCAACACGCGTCATGACACAATTTAGCTTTCAAGTTAGTTAAGTTGTGTGACTGAGCCAGCTTTGTATTAAGCTATAAATTGTTTTCTGTTTTATGAAAAAATGAATAGACCCCTAACACATATTTTGTCAAGAAATGTGCACTTTCAGTAACTCCAGATGCAACGCAGGAATAACTTAAATCGAGAGGTGAACACATAAAAGAAGTTATTCCCTAATTGTCCCATTCTTTGGGTTTCTTTGTCCTTCTGCCTAATTAAATTATGCTAATTAGGTTCATTGCTCGGCGGAATTGTTTTTTGGAGTTTGTTTTTGTAATTTGACTTCTCTTTAGTTGCTGCTATAATTTACTTTGTTGAGTTTTTTCGCTCCTCTTTGTGTAATTGGTTGTAATAAGATCTAGATGAATTTAAATTCTAAAACACATTGTTTGCTGTTTGCATTTATTTTTAATTTTCAAAAGTCGAATTATAAATGTAAAATAGTTAATGAAATAAATCGAGCAATTGATTTAAGATATTTAAAAAAGTAATGTGTGTCTCCTTATAACTTGTTTTCTGAAAAATGACTAATGGTTTAATTCATAAACTATGGAGGGACCTAAGTAGTGTAAAATTGCGGCCGCTGGCCCAGTTCAAGGTCACCTGAGGGATGACGTCACCGAGGTCAATGACCTCACCGATGACGTCATCGATGACGTCATCGATGACGCAATCGATGACGTCATCACTAATGACGTCATTTCGATGACGTCACACCCATGACGTCACAGAAATGACGTGCTGATGACGTCATCACCCCTTACGTCATCAAAACGACGTCACCGACGCCACTGAGGTCAAGGTCATGCCGAAACTTAAAATTTTTTGGCACTTTTGCTGTTTCTCGCACTACGCTCCGAGTTTCAGTCAGAGTCCCCGTGACCTTGACCACTTGGAGCGAATTTTCGACGAGAAACGGCAAAAGTGCCAAGTTAAACTCGAGTTTCTGACATGACTCTGCCTAAATGGGCAATCGGTTATTCCTCAGGTGACCTTGAACCAGTACAACGCCCGCAATTTCATGTTACTGTGACCTTGAACACTTAACAACGGAGCGCCGACACCGATGCGCACCCCACGACAGCCACCGAGTGACTGACTGTCAGGCTCTGTGTATGCTAGGTATATCGGTTTGAGAGACTAAGACTCTAAACTGTCAGGAATGGGAGTAACTAACTGAATTTTGCAAGGAAAAGTCATTTCATCCAATATTTTAAACAAATCTTCATCAGTAAAACTTACATTAGTCTGTTTGGTATAAAACCTAGGGTGTCCGCGCAACAGTCTTCGCCATTTAGCTAAAGTTGAAACCCGTTTGACTTTGAGTTTGGGACAGTGAGCAACTAATAAAGTCTTAACACGGCTAAGTTTCTTACCCAGAGTGTCCCGCGACATAGCCTCCCCTCACAAAAGTCCGCACAATACTGAGAGACTGTTGGTAGCGCATGAGTGAAGGGAAGAGTGGTGGGGGAAACAGCAGGAGCGGGGAAAGGTCACAGTGGTGGGGGAAGGTGAGGTTGAACGCTGGAGTATCGCATCACTTCACCATGAGCTGTCCTACAGTCAACACACTGTTCTCGCAGCCCGAGTTGGCGCAAGAAGAAACCCTACTGTACAGCTTAAGCTGTGAGGGGCAAGGAAGAAAAGTTAAAGTTGAAGTTATGGTAAACTCTAAGGTGAAGAGCCGTCTAAATAAAGTGATTGTAATCTTTCAATCCCCAATAACCTTAGAGAAATACCACTTTATAAAGCGACACCTTAGTTGGCAAAACAAAGTGGAATTGGAAAAGATTACAGTGAAATTAATTTAACTTAAAATTTGGACTGGACACTCTTGGCGATACCACGTGGCGTGCAAACGCCACCCTAAACATTACAAGTTAGGTTATTGAGCACCTCTGGTACGATAACCGATGTGCTAGAGTTAAAGTGTGACGACCTTGAGTCAAAACACAGAAATACTACAATTCGATATCGTCCCAGAGTTAAAGTGTAGTGACCTACATTCAGAACTTGTAAAATTACTTACATATAGAGAGCTATGGAACAGCGAGACGCACCGCATGGAAGCCGGAGACATACTGGCGAAGCGGTGTTGTGCAGCCTAGGGACCCAGTTGTGGTGGGGGTACAGCCAACACTTAGAGTACAAGTGTCGTGGGTGACCTTGACCCACTTAACTTACCTGACCCCCCCCCCCGACAAAAAGTGCGAACCCCCCCCCCCGAACTTTTTTTTTCGGAAAAATTTTGACCTTGACCAAAAGTTTCTTGCTCCAGACGAGAAGTGAACCCCCCCCCCCGAACTTTTTTTTCGGAAAAAATTTTGACCTTGACCAAAAGTTTCTTGCTCCAGACGAGAAGTGAGCCCCCCCCCCCGAACTTTTTTTTCGGAAAAATTTTTGACCTTGACCAAAAAGTTTCTTGCTCCAGACGAGAAATGAACCCCCCCCCCGAACTTTTTTTTCGGAAAAATTTTTGACCTTGACCAAAAAGTTTCTTGCTCCAGACGAGAAATGAACCCCCCCCCCGAACTTTTTTTTTCGGAAAATATTTTGACCTTGACCAAAAGTTTCTTGCTCCAGACGAGAAGTGAACCCCCCCCCCCACCGAACTTTTTTTTTGGAAAACTTTTGACCTTGACCAAAAGTTTCTTGCTCCAAACGAGAAGTGAACCCCCCCCCCCCCGAACTTTTTTTTCGGAAAAATTTTTGACCTTGACCAAAAAGTTTCTTGCTCCAGACGAGAAGTGAACCCCCCCCCACCACCCCCACCCCCACCCACTCCCACACCCCTGATATCCTGGGCGTGACCACTCCGGTGGGGATATAAGGCGGCCCGGCCACAGCCGGCTCGCAGCCCGTCCCCGCGCGTTGAGCTACCTAACAGTTTGAGCAAACACTTAGAAATATTTACTCTTCGTACGATTAGAGTTAAAGTTTTCATCTCAACAGAAGTACCCCCAGGTTTGAACCAACACTTAGAAAAATTTACTCATGGTACAACAGTTTTATGTTTTTGCCAAATAAGTGCAAGTGTGGTAAATTGAACTGGCTAAAATGTTATAATTTGCTAAGTTTTTATTGTTGTACATGATAAATCCTAAACTTTAACTTAAAACCGTAGAGCAGAGTCCAACACCAGTGTGCACCCCATGACAGTCGCAAAGCGACTGATCGTATGGCTCCGGGTGCCCTAGGTATAAGGAAAGTGGTGGGGGGAATTGCGATGACCTTGGGGACTTTAACAATTGTGACTATATGTAAAATTTAGTTTTTCATTATTTCAACCTAAGGTCTTGGCTTTTCGCGTTTCTGAGTGTATTAAAGCGATTTAGCTATTAATTGTAAAATTGATTTCTTAAAAGATAGTCATTTTTACGCTGGGTGTTGGTAAATTTGTTAGAGTCCCGATTACCCATACAAAACCAAACTTTTTTATTATTCAATATATCAGTCTGGGATTTAGGATTTATATGTTTCAGCGTATTTTAGAGTATTTAAGCTTATCTTAAAAATTTGAAAAACTTTAACATTTTTATACTAAAATTTGCGAGTTGACTGACAGAATATTTCTATGTCAGGAGTGACTATAGGTAAAATTTAAATTTTCGTTATTTCAACCTAAGGTCTTGGCTTTTCGCGTTTCAGAGTGTATTAAAGCGATCTAGCTATTAATTGTAAAATTGATTTCTTGAAAGATAGTCATTTTTACGCTGGGTGTTGGTAAATTTGTTAGAGTCCCGATTGCCCATACAAAACCAAACTTTTTTATTATTCAATATTTCAGTCTGGGATTTCGGATTTACATGTTTCAGCGTATTTTAGAGTGTTTAAGCTTATCTTAAAAATTTGAAAAACTTTAACATTTTTATACTAAAACTTGCGAGTTGACTGATAGAATATTTCTATGTCAGGAGTGACTATAGGTAAAATTTAAGTTTTCGTTATTTCAACCTAAGGTCTTGGCTTTTCGCGTTTCAGAGTGTATTAAAGCGATCTAGCTATTAATTGAAAAATTGATTTCTTAAAAGATAGTCATTTTTACGCTGGGTGTTGGTAAATTTGTTAGAGTCCCGATTGTCTATACAAAACCAAACTTTTTTATTATTCAATATTTCAGTCTGGGACATCGGATTTACATGTTTCGGTGTATTTTAGAGTGTTTAAGCTTATCTTAAAAATTTGAAAAAACTTTTAACATTTTTTACTAAAATTTGCGAGTTGACTGATAGAATATTTCTGTGTCAGGAGTGACTATAGAAAAAAATTTAAGTTTTAGTTATTTCAACCTAAGGTCTTGGCTTTTCGCGTTTCAGAGTGTATTAAAGCGATCTAGCTATTAATTGAAAAATTGATTTCTTAAAAGATAGTCATTTTTACGCTGGGTGTTGGTAAATTTGTTAGAGTCCAGATTGCCCATACAAAACCAAACTTTTTTATTATTCAATATTTCAGTCTGGGATTTCGGATTTACATGTTTCAGCGTATTTTAGAGTGTTTAAGCTTATCTTAAAAATTTGAAAAACTTTTAACATTTTTTACTAAAATTTGCGAGTTGACTTATGGAATATTTCTGTCAGGATTGACTATAGGTAAAATTTAAGTTTTCGTTATTTCAACCTAAGGTCTTGGCTTTTCGCGTTTCAGAGTGTATTAAAGCGATCTAGCTATTAATTGAAAAATTGATTTCTTAAAAGATAGTCATTTTTACGCTGTGTGTTGGTAAATTTGTTAGTCCCGATTGCCCATACAAAACCAAACTTTTTTATTATTCAATATATCAGTTCGGGATTTCGGATTTACATGTTTCAGCGTATTTTAGAGTGTTTAAGCTTATCTTAAAAATTTGAAAAACTTTAACATTTTTTACTAAAATTTGCGAGTTGACTGATAGAATATTTCTGTCAGGAGTGACTATAGGTAAAATTTAAGTTTTCGTTATTTCAACCTAAGGTCTTGGCTTTTCGCGTTTCAGAGTGTATTAAAGCGATCTAGCTATTAATTGAAAAAATGATTTCTTAAAAGATAGTCATTTTTACGCTGGGTGTTGGTAAATTTGTTAGAGTCCCGATTACCCATACAAAACCAAACTTTTTTATTATTCAATATATCAGTCTGGGATTTAGGATTTATATGTTTCAGCGTATTTTAGAGTATTTAAGCTTATCTTAAAAATTTGAAAAACTTTAACATTTTTATACTAAAATTTGCGAGTTGACTGACAGAATATTTCTATGTCAGGAGTGACTATAGGTAAAATTTAAATTTTCGTTATTTCAACCTAAGGTCTTGGCTTTTCGCGTTTCAGAGTGTATTAAAGCGATCTAGCTATTAATTGTAAAATTGATTTCTTAAAAGATAGTCATTTTTACACTGGGTGTTGGTAAATTTGTTAGAGTCCCGATTGTCTATACAAAACCAAACTTTTTTATTATTCAATATTTCAGTCTGGGACTTCGGATTTACATGTTTCAGCGTATTTTAGAGTGTTTAAGCTTATCTTAAAAATTTGAAAAACTTTTAACATTTTTTACTAAAATTTGCGAGTTGACTGATAGAATATTTCTGTCAGGAGTGACTATAGGTAAAATTTAAGTTTTCGTTATTTCAACCTAAGGTCTTGGCTTTTCGCGTTTCAGAGTGTATTAAAGCGATCTAGCTATTAATTGTAAAATTGATTTCTTAAAAGATAGTCATTTTTACGCTGGGTGTTGGTAAATTTGTTAGAGTCCCGATTGCCCATACAAAACCAAACTTTTTTATTATTCAATATTTCAGTCTGGGATTTCGGATTTACATGTTTCAGCGTATTTTAGAGTGTTTAAGCTTATCTTAAAAATTCGAAAAACTTTAACATTTTTATACTAAAACTTGCGAGTTGACTGATAGAATATTTCTATGTCAGGAGTGACTATAGGTAAAATTTAAGTTTTCGTTATTTCAACCTAAGGTCTTGGCTTTTCGCGTTTCAGAGTGTATTAAAGCGATCTAGCTATTAATTGAAAAATTGATTTCTTAAAAGATAGTCATTTTTACGCTGGGTGTTGGTAAATTTGTTAGAGTCCCGATTGCCCATACAAAACCAAACTTTTTTATTATTCAATATTTCAGTCTGGGACATCGGATTTACATGTTTCGGTGTATTTTAGAGTGTTTAAGCTTATCTTAAAAATTTGAAAAAACTTTTAACATTTTTTACTAAAATTTGCGAGTTGACTGATAGAATATTTCTGTGTCAGGAGTGACTATAGGTAAAAATTTAAGTTTTAGGTATTTCAACCTAAGGTCTTGGCTTTTCGCGTTTCAGAGTGTATTAAAGCGATCTAGCTATTAATTGAAAAATTGATTTCTTAAAAGATAGTCATTTTTACGCTGGGTGTTGGTAAATTTGTTAGAGTCCAGATTGCCCATACAAAACCAAACTTTTTTATTATTCAATATTTCAGTCTGGGATTTCGGATTTACATGTTTCAGCGTATTTTAGAGTGTTTAAGCTTATCTTAAAAATTTGAAAAACTTTTAACATTTTTTACTAAAATTTGCGAGTTGACTTATGGAATATTTCTGTCAGGATTGACTATAGGTAAAATTTAAGTTTTCGTTATTTCAACCTAAGGTCTTGGCTTTTCGCGTTTCAGAGTGTATTAAAGCGATCTAGCTATTAATTGAAAAATTGATTTCTTAAAAGATAGTCATTTTTACGCTGTGTGTTGGTAAATTTGTTAGTCCCGATTGCCCATACAAAACCAAACTTTTTTATTATTCAATATATCAGTCTGGGATTTCGGATTTACATGTTTCAGCGTATTTTAGAGTGTTTAAGCTTATCTTAAAAATTTGAAAAACTTTAACATTTTTTACTAAAATTTGCGAGTTGACTGATAGAATATTTCTGTCAGGAGTGACTATAGGTAAAATTTAAGTTTTCGTTATTTCAACCTAAGGTCTTGGCTTTTCGCGTTTCAGAGTGTATTAAAGCGATCTAGCTATTAATTGAAAAATTGATTTCTTAAAAGATAGTCATTTTTACGCTGGGTGTTGGTAAATTTGTTAGAGTCCCGATTACCCATACAAAACCAAACTTTTTTATTATTCAATATATCAGTCTGGGATTAAGGATTTATATGTTTCAGCGTATTTTAGAGTATTTAAGCTTATCTTAAAAATTTGAAAAACTTTAACATTTTTATACTAAAATTTGCGAGTTGACTGACAGAATATTTCTATGTCAGGAGTGACTATAGGTAAAATTTAAATTTTCGTTATTTCAACCTAAGGTCTTGGCTTTTCGCGTTTCAGAGTGTATTAAAGCGATCTAGCTATTAATTGTAAAATTGATTTCTTAAAAGATAGTCATTTTTACGCTGGGTGTTGGTAAATTTGTTAGAGTCCCGATTGTCCATACAAAACCAAACTTTTTTATTATTCAATATTTCAGTCTGGGACTTCGGATTTACATGTTTCAGCGTATTTTAGAGTGTTTAAGCTTATCTTAAAAATTTGAAAAACTTTTAACATTTTTTACTAAAATTTGCGAGTTGACTGATAGAATATTTCTGTCAGGAGTGACTATAGGTAAAATTTAAGTTTTCGTTATTTCAACCTAAGGTCTTGGCTTTTCGCGTTTCAGAGTGTATTAAAGCGATCTAGCTATTAATTGTAAAATTGATTTCTTAAAAGATAGTCATTTTTACGCTGGGTGTTGGTAAATTTGTTAGAGTCCCGATTGCCCATACAAAACCAAACTTTTTTATTATTCAATATTTCAGTCTGGGATTTCGGATTTACATGTTTCAGCGTATTTTAGAGTGTTTAAGCTTATCTTAAAAATTTGAAAAACTTTAACATTTTTATACTAAAACTTGCGAGTTGACTGATAGAATATTTCTATGTCAGGAGTGACTATAGGTAAAATTTAAGTTTTCGTTATTTCAACCTAAGGTCTTGGCTTTTCGCGTTTCAGAGTGTATTAAAGCGATCTAGCTATTAATTGAAAAATTGATTTCTTAAAAGATAGTCATTTTTACGCTGGGTGTTGGTAAATTTGTTAGAGTCCCGATTGTCTATACAAAACCAAACTTTTTTATTATTCAATATTTCAGTCTGGGACATCGGATTTACATGTTTCGGTGTATTTTAGAGTGTTTAAGCTTATCTTAAAAATTTGAAAAAACTTTTAACATTTTTTACTAAAATTTGCGAGTTGACTGATAGAATATTTCTGTGTCAGGAGTGACTATAGGTAAAAATTTAAGTTTTAGTTATTTCAACCTAAGGTCTTGGCTTTTCGCGTTTCAGAGTGTATTAAAGCGATCTAGCTATTAATTGAAAAATTGATTTCTTAAAAGATAGTCATTTTTACGCTGGGTGTTGGTAAATTTGTTAGAGTCCAGATTGCCCATACAAAACCAAACTTTTTTATTATTCAATATTTCAGTCTGGGATTTCGGATTTACATGTTTCAGCGTATTTTAGAGTGTTTAAGCTTATCTTAAAAATTTGAAAAACTTTTAACATTTTTTACTAAAATTTGCGAGTTGACTTATGGAATATTTCTGTCAGGATTGACTATAGGTAAAATTTAAGTTTTCGTTATTTCAACCTAAGGTCTTGGCTTTTCGCGTTTCAGAGTGTATTAAAGCGATCTAGCTATTAATTGAAAAATTGATTTCTTAAAAGATAGTCATTTTTACGCTGTGTGTTGGTAAATTTGTTAGTCCCGATTGCCCATACAAAACCAAACTTTTTTATTATTCAATATATCAGTCTGGGATTTCGGATTTACATGTTTCAGCGTATTTTAGAGTGTTTAAGCTTATCTTAAAAATTTGAAAAACTTTAACATTTTTTACTAAAATTTGCGAGTTGACTGATAGAATATTTCTGTCAGGAGTGACTATAGGTAAAATTTAAGTTTTCGTTATTTCAACCTAAGGTCTTGGCTTTTCGCGTTTCAGAGTGTATTAAAGCGATCTAGCTATTAATTGAAAAATTGATTTCTTAAAAGATAGTCATTTTTACGCTGGGTGTTGGTAAATTTGTTAGAGTCCCGATTGTCCATACCATACCAAACTTTTTTATTATTCAATATTTCAGTCTGGGACTTCGGATTTACATGTTTCAGCGTATTTTAGAGTGTTTAAGCTTATCTTAAAAATTTGAAAAACTTTAACATTTTTATACTAACATTTGCGAGTTGACTGATAGAATATTTCTGTCAGGAGTGACTATAGGTAAAATTTAAGTTTTCGTTATTTCAACCTAAGGTCTTGGCTTTTCGCGTTTCAGAGTGTATTAAAGCGATCTAGCTATTAATTGTAAAATTGATTTCTTAAAAGATAGTCATTTTTACGCTGTGTGTTGGTAAATTTGTTAGTCCCGATTGCCCATACAAAACCAAACTTTTTTATTATTCAATATATCAGTCTGGGATTTCGGATTTACATGTTTCAGCGTATTTTAGAGTGTTTAAGCTTATCTTAAAAATTTGAAAAACTTTAACATTTTTTACTAAAATTTGCGAGTTGACTGATAGAATATTTCTGTCAGGAGTGACTATAGGTAAAATTTAAGTTTTCGTTATTTCAACCTAAGGTCTTGGCTTTTCGCGTTTCAGAGTGTATTAAAGCGATCTAGCTATTAATTGAAAAATTGATTTCTTAAAAGATAGTCATTTTTACGCTGGGTGTTGGTAAATTTGTTAGAGTCCCGATTGTCCATACCATACCAAACTTTTTTATTATTCAATATTTCAGTCTGGGACTTCGGATTTACATGTTTCAGCGTATTTTAGAGTGTTTAAGCTTATCTTAAAAATTTGAAAAACTTTAACATTTTTATACTAACATTTGCGAGTTGACTGATAGAATATTTCTGTCAGGAGTGACTATAGGTAAAATTTAAGTTTTCGTTATTTCAACCTAAGGTCTTGGCTTTTCGCGTTTCAGAGTGTATTAAAGCGATCTAGCTATTAATTGAAAAATTGATTTCTTAAAAGATAGTCATTTTTACGCTGGGTGTTGGTAAATTTGTTAGAGTCCCGATTGTCTATACAAAACCAAACTTTTTTATTATTCAATATTTCAGTCTGGGACATCGGATTTACATGTTTCGGTGTATTTTAGAGTGTTTAAGCTTATCTTAAAAATTTGAAAAAACTTTTAACATTTTTTACTAAAATTTGCGAGTTGACTGATAGAATATTTCTGTGTCAGGAGTGACTATAGGTAAAAATTTAAGTTTTAGTTATTTCAACCTAAGGTCTTGGCTTTTCGCGTTTCAGAGTGTATTAAAGCGATCTAGCTATTAATTGAAAAATTGATTTCTTAAAAGATAGTCATTTTTACGCTGGGTGTTGGTAAATTTGTTAGAGTCCAGATTGCCCATACAAAACCAAACTTTTTTATTATTCAATATTTCAGTCTGGGATTTCGGATTTACATGTTTCAGCGTATTTTAGAGTGTTTAAGCTTATCTTAAAAATTTGAAAAACTTTTAACATTTTTTACTAAAATTTGCGAGTTGACTTATGGAATATTTCTGTCAGGATTGACTATAGGTAAAATTTAAGTTTTCGTTATTTCAACCTAAGGTCTTGGCTTTTCGCGTTTCAGAGTGTATTAAAGCGATCTAGCTATTAATTGAAAAATTGATTTCTTAAAAGATAGTCATTTTTACGCTGTGTGTTGGTAAATTTGTTAGTCCCGATTGCCCATACAAAACCAAACTTTTTTATTATTCAATATATCAGTCTGGGATTTCGGATTTACATGTTTCAGCGTATTTTAGAGTGTTTAAGCTTATCTTAAAAATTTGAAAAACTTTAACATTTTTTACTAAAATTTGCGAGTTGACTGATAGAATATTTCTGTCAGGAGTGACTATAGGTAAAATTTAAGTTTTCGTTATTTCAACCTAAGGTCTTGGCTTTTCGCGTTTCAGAGTGTATTAAAGCGATCTAGCTATTAATTGAAAAATTGATTTCTTAAAAGATAGTCATTTTTACGCTGGGTGTTGGTAAATTTGTTAGAGTCCCGATTGTCCATACCATACCAAACTTTTTTATTATTCAATATTTCAGTCTGGGACTTCGGATTTACATGTTTCAGCGTATTTTAGAGTGTTTAAGCTTATCTTAAAAATTTGAAAAACTTTAACATTTTTATACTAACATTTGCGAGTTGACTGATAGAATATTTCTGTCAGGAGTGACTATAGGTAAAATTTAAGTTTTCGTTATTTCAACCTAAGGTCTTGGCTTTTCGCGTTTCAGAGTGTATTAAAGCGATCTAGCTATTAATTGTAAAATTGATTTCTTAAAAGATAGTCATTTTTACGCTGGGTGTTGGTAAATTTGTTGGAGTCCCGATTGCCCATACAAAACCAAACTTTTTTATTATTCAATATTTCAGTCTGGGACTTCGGATTTACATGTTTTAGCGTATTTTAGAGTGTTTAAGCTTATCTTAAAAATTTGAAAAACTTTTAACATTTTATACTAAAATTTGCGAGTTGACTGATAGAATATTTCTATGTCAGGAGTGACTATAGGTAAAATTTAAGTTTTCGTTATTTCAACCTAAGGTCTTGGCTTTTCGCGTTTCAGAGTGTATTAAAGCGATCTAGCTATTAATTGAAAAATTGATTTCTTAAAAGATAGTCATTTTTACGCTGGGTGTTGGTAAATTTGTTAGAGTCCAGATTGCCCATACAAAACCAAACTTTTTTATTATTCAATATTTCAGTCTGGGATTTCGGATTTACATGTTTCAGCGTATTTTAGAGTGTTTAAGCTTATCTTAAAAATTTGAAAAACTTTTAACATTTTATACTAAAATTTGCGAGTTGACTGATAGAATATTTCTATGTCAGGAGTGGATATAAGTAAAATTTAAGTTTTCGTTATTTCAACCTAAGGTCTTGGCTTTTCGCGTTTCAGAGTGTATTAAAGCGATCTAGCTATTAATTGAAAAATTGATTTCTTAAAAGATAGTCATTTTTACGCTGGGTGTTGATAAATTTGTTAGAGTCCTTATTGTCCATACAAAACCAAACTTTTTTATTATTCAATATTTCAGTCTGGGGCTTCGGATTTACATGTTTCAGCGTATTTTAGAGTGTTAAAGCTTATCTTAAAAATTTGAAAAACTTTTAACATTTTTTTTACTAAAATTTGCGAGTTGACTTATAGAATATTTCTGTCAGGAGTGACTATAGGTAAAATTTTAGTTTTCGTTATTTCAACCTAAGGTCTTGGATTTTCGCGTTTCAGAGTGTATTAAATCAATCTAGCTATTAATTGTAAAATTGATTTCTTAAAAGATAGTCATTTTTACGCTGGGTGTTGGTAAATTTGTTAGAGTCCCGATTGCCCATACAAAACCAAACTTTTTTATTATTAAATATTTCAGTCTGGGATTTCGGATTTACATGTTTCAGCGTATTTTAGAGTGTTTAAGCTTATCTTAAAAATTTGAAAAACTTTTAACATTTTATACTAAAATTTGCGAGTTGACTGATAGAATATTTCTATGTCAGGAGTGGATATAAGTAAAATTTAAGTTTTCGTTATTTCAACCTAAGGTCTTGGCTTTTCGCGTTTCAGAGTGTATTAAAGCGATCTAGCTATTAATTGAAAAATTGATTTCTTAAAAGATAGTCATTTTTACGCTGGGTGTTGGTAAATTTGTTAGAGTCCAGATTGCCCATACAAAACCAAACTTTTTTATTATTCAATATTTCAGTCTGGGACTTCGGATCTACATGTTTCAGCGTATTTTAGAGTGTTTAAGCTTATCTTAAAAATTTGAAAAACTTTAACATTTTTTACTAACATTTGCGAGTTGACTGATAGAATATTTCTATGTCAGGAGTGACTATAGGTAAAATTTAAGTTTTCGTTATTTCAACCTAGGGTCTTGGTTTTTCGCGTTTCAGAGTGTATTAAAGCGTTCTGGCTATTAATTGTAAAATTGATTTCTTAAAAGATAGTCATTTTTACGCTGGGTGTTGGTAAATTTGTTAGAGTCCCGATTGCCCATACAAAACCAAACTTTTTTATTATTCAATATTTCAGTCTGGGATTTCGGATTTACATGTTTCAGCGTATTTTAGAGTGTTTAAGCTTATCTTAAAAATTTGAAAAACCTTGACATTTTATACTAAAATTTGCGAGTTGACCGATAGATTATTTCTAATTCAGGAGTGACTATCCCGAGTGGATATAGGTAAAATTTAAGTTTTTATATTTCAACCTAAGGTCTGACTTTTCGGGTTTCAGAGTTTATTAAAGCGGTTTTTGGGTGATTATTGAATTTCTATTTAGGCTTAAATGTTTTTATCTAAAGGTAGCACCGTTTTGGTGCTACCTTTGAAGTGGTATATTTATACATAAAATCTTGCTTTAAGTTTTAAACAACATTATAAGCGTTTATACTGTGTTCATATCAATCTACCAATTATGTTTATATATATTAAACACAATTGTGGTTTTCACTTTTAACACTAAATTGAAAAGTTCTAATTAAGCTTAACCCATAAAAATGTTGCTACTTAAAGGTAGTCTCGTTTTTGTGCTACCTTTGATGTACTAATTTTATAAATAAAATTTTGATTTAGGTTTTTAAACATGTTTAAATGATTTTTAAGGTCAAACAACCCAATATGTTTATATATATGTAAATTCCTAATAAAACCTTAAGGTTATTTTGTAACTTCCATTTCGCTTTAAACCCACATTAATGTTGCTATTTTAAGGTAGCACCATTTTGGTGCTACTCTTGATGTGCTATTTTTTATACATAAAGTTTTGTTTCAAAAATTTAAACAACACTTTAAAGAATAGATTTTAGGTCAAACTACTAAATATATTATTATGTATTTAAATTCTTAACAAACTAGTTTTCACCTTAAAGGTGACTTAGAAGTTAAACTTGGGCTTAACCCATATAAATGGTGCTACCTAAAGGTGCCACCTTGTAAAATATATCTACAAGTTTTTTAAGCAACTATTTTATGTACCGTTTTTTTTTTTTTTTTAGTCAGAACTAGCATATATATATATATGCGTGTGTGCGTGTGTAAATTCTTAACCAAACATTAGTTTTAACCTTAAAAGTGATAAAGTAACCCTCTTTTGGCAGAAAGGGTAGCATCGTTTTGATGCTACCTTTAAGGTCCTATTTAATAGTGATTTTTTTTAATATGTAATATGTTCTTAAAATATGTTAGTAAAACATAAAGCATATTGTGTTGGTATATAATTCTGATATATATTTGTTTTTTTTTTTTTTTTTACAAGAAAAGTTTTAAATGTAATGTACAATTGTGTATGTCCTTTAGTATTCCTCTACTGCGCATGCGCAGAAGGTTTTTCTCCATTCTCCGTTGGGTATAAAAGCAGCTCGTTTAACCATGTCTTTCATTATTTGGCGAACTTTTGCCGAGTGAACATCTTTTTTACAACTCCGGTTTTTTCGGATATTTAAAAGGTGTATGATAATTTTAATATTCAATTAATATTTAAATTAAATAGATAACAAATTACTTTAGCATGTCTGCACTGCAGTGTTACATGTTTGATAATAAACCTGTAGCTGTCTTATTTGATCGTGAAAACAATCCATGGTTTAAGGCTAATGATATATCAGAGATTCTAGAATACAAAAGACCACGGAAAGCAATAAATGATCTAGTTAAAGAAAAATATAAAAAGTTATTTAAGGATATAGATGGAACTAGTTCAGTGCTACCCTCTAACTTTCAAAAAAGTACCACATTCATCAATGAACCAGGTTTATATTCCTTAATTTTATCGTCTAAGATGAGATTAGCTAAACGCTTTCAAGATTGGGTGTTCGAAGAAATCCTCCCATCAATTCGCAAGTATGGAGAATATAGAATTAAAAAAGAAAACCTTGAGTTGACTCACTCTTTACATAAAGTGTTGGCAAATAATCAAAAACTAATTGAAACGTTAATTAATCAAATACCTAAAGTTGCTGTTATACCTGATAATATGGATTTAAAACATATCTTTTGTGTATTGGAAAAAGACACATACTATGAAAAGTATGGAGTAATGGAGTATAAGTGCATTCGTACAGAAAGAAGACGATATAAAAGAGCGCTAAAGAGAGCTAAGAAAGATGGTTTTGTACCAAGTTTTTCAAGATATCCTGTGCCAAACAGTATAAATATCTTAAATAAAGCTAAAGAGGTTATGCATAGTTATGGTATGCATTATGAATCTTCATTAAATAACATATTGACCTCTCATAATTTTATAAATATTGTAAAAATTGTTCTTAATGAATAAACTGTATGAGTGTATGTGTGAATGTGGAACTTATTAGATTGAGAAGTTAAAGCTATTACTTTAGCTACTCCTTTGAAAAGTCTGGGGTGAGTAAAGGTCACTGGCGCGGTTGACTAAAAGACCCGTAAACCATGTGCGTGTGTGTGTGTGTGTGTGTGTGTGTGTGTGTGTGTGTGTGTGTGTGTGTGTGTGTGTGTGTGTGAATGTGTGGAAAATGACGTACATCCACCTCCCCGTGGTATTTTCTGGGTAACGCTAAGAGGTGTACATCTAATATTTTTATAACCCACGTGGACCAGTTAATGTAATAAAAGAAGGTTTGAAGCTAAAAATACACTAAACACTAATCTTAAGACCTATATGAACTATTATAAAAGAAACTTAGCGTAAAAGTGGTTATCTTTCAAGAAATCAATTATACAAATAATAGTTAAATCGCTTTAAAACACTCTGAAACGTAAAAAGCCAAGACCTTAGGTTGAAATAACAAAAAATTAAATTATACCTATAGTCACTCGGGACTTAGAAAAGTATTCTATCAGTAAACTGGAAAATTTTAGTGAAAATTGTTAAAGTTTTACAAATTTTTAAAATCGTCTTAAACACTCTAAGACACGCTGAAACATGTAAATCCGAAACCCCAGACTGAAATATTGAATAATAAGAAATTTGGTATTGTATGGGCACTCGAGACTGTCGAATTTTACAACACCCCGCAATAATCGACTATCTTTTAAAAAATCAATTTTTCAATTAATAGTTAAATCGCTTTAATACACTCTAAAAGGCAAAAAGCCAAGACGTAAGGTTGAAATAACGAAAACTTAAATTTTACCTATAGTCACTCCTGACATAGAAATATTCTATCAGTCAACTCGCAAATTTTAGTATAAAATGTTTAAGTTTTTCAAATTTTTAAGATAAGCTTAAACACTCTAAAATACGCTGAAACATGTAAATCCGAAGTCCCAGACTGAAATATTGAATAATAAAAAAGTTTGGTTTTGTATGGGCAATCTGGACTCTAACAAATTTACCAACACCCAGCGTAAAAATGACTATCTTTTAAGAAATCAATTTTACAATTAATAGCTAGATCGCTTTAATACACTCTGAAACGCGAAAAGCCAAGACCTTAGGTTAAAATAACGAAAACTTAAATTTTACCTATAGTCACTCCTGACAGAAATATTCTATCAGTCAACTCGCAAATTTTAGTAAAAAATGTTAAAAGTTTTTCAAATTTTTAAGATAAGCTTAAACACTCTAAAATACGCTGAAACATGTAAATCCGAAGTCCCAGACTGAAATATTGAATAATAAAAAAGTTTGGTATGGTATGGACAATCGGGACTCTAACAAATTTACCAACACCCAGCGTAAAAATGACTATCTTTTAAGAAATCAATTTTACAATTAATAGCTAGATTGATTTAATACACTCTGAAACGCGAAAATCCAAGACCTTAGGTTGAAATAACGAAAACTTAAATTTTACCTATAGTCACTCCTGACATAGAAATATTCTATCAGTCAACTCGCAAATTTTAGTATAAAATGTTAAAAGTTTTTCAAATTTTTAAGATAAGCTTAAACACTTTAAAATACGCTGAAACATGTAAATCCGAAGTCCCAGACTGAAATATTGAATAATAAAAAAGTTTGGTATGGTATGGACAATCGGGACTCTAACAAATTTACCAACACCCAGCGTAAAAATGACTATCTTTTAAGAAATCAATTTTTCAATTAATAGCTAGATCGCTTTAATACACTCTGAAACGCGAAAAGCCAAGACCTTAGGTTGAAATAACGAAAACTTAAATTTTACCTATAGTCACTCCTGACAGAAATATTCTATCAGTCAACTCGCAAATTTTAGTAAAAAATGTTAAAGTTTTTTAAATTTTTAAGATAAGCTTAAACACTCTAAAATACGCTGAAACATGTAAATCCGAAATCCCAGACTGATATATTGAATAATAAAAAAGTTTGGTTTTGTATGGGCAATCGGGACTAACAAATTTACCAACACACAGCGTAAAAATGACTATCTTTTAAGAAATCAATTTTTCAATTAATAGCTAGATCGCTTTAATACACTCTGAAACGCGAAAAGCCAAGACCTTAGGTTGAAATAACGAAAACTTAAATTTTACCTATAGTCAATCCTGACAGAAATATTCCATAAGTCAACTCGCAAATTTTAGTAAAAAATGTTAAAAGTTTTTCAAATTTTTAAGATAAGCTTAAACACTCTAAAATACGCTGAAACATGTAAATCCGAAATCCCAGACTGAAATATTGAATAATAAAAAAGTTTGGTTTTGTATGGGCAATCGGGACTCTAACAAATTTACCAACACCCAGCGTAAAAATGACTATCTTTTAAAAAATCAATTTTACAATTAATAGCTAGATCGCTTTAATACACTCTGAAACGCGAAAAGCCAAGACCTTAGGTTGATATAACGAAAACTTAAATTTTACCTATATCCACTCCTGACATAGAAATATTCTATCAGTCAACTCGCAAATTTTAGTATAAAATGTTAAAAGTTTTTCAAATTTTTAAGATAAGCTTAAACACTCTAAAATACGCTGAAACATATAAATCCGAAATCCCAGACTTATATATTGAATAATAAAAAAGTTTGGTTTTGTATGGGCAATCTGGACTCTAACAAATTTACCAACACCCAGCGTAAAAATGACTATCTTTTAAGAAATCAATTTTTCAATTAATAGCTAGATCGCTTTAATACACTCTGAAACGCGAAAAGCCAAGACCTTAGGTTGAAATAACGAAAACTTAAATTTTACTTATATCTACTCCTGACATAGAAATATTCTATCAGTCAACTCGCAAATTTTAGTATAAAATGTTAAAAGTTTTTCAAATTTTTAAGATAAGCTTAAACACTTTAAAATACGCTGAAACATGTAAATCCGAAGTCCCAGACTGAAATATTGAATAATAAAAAAGTTTGGTTTTGTATGGGCAATCGGGACTAACAAATTTACCAACACACAGCGTAAAAATGACTATTTTTTAAGAAATCAATTTTTCAATTAATAGCTAGATCGCTTTAATACACTCTGAAACGCGAAAAGCCAAGACCTTAGGTTGAAATAACGAAAACTTAAATTTTACCTATAGTCAATCCTGACAGAAATATTCCATAAGTCAACTCGCAAATTTTAGTAAAAAATGTTAAAAGTTTTTCAAATTTTTAAGATAAGCTTAAACACTCTAAAATACGCTGAAACATGTAAATCCGAAATCCCAGACTGAAATATTGAATAATAAAAAAGTTTGGTTTTGTATGGGCAATCGGGACTCTAACAAATTTACCAACACCCAGCGTAAAAATGACTATCTTTTAAAAAATCAATTTTACAATTAATAGCTAGATCGCTTTAATACACTCTGAAACGCGAAAAGCCAAGACCTTAGGTTGAAATAACGAAAACTTAAATTTTACCTATATCCACTCCTGACATAGAAATATTCTATCAGTCAACTCGCAAATTTTAGTATAAAATGTTAAAAGTTTTTCAAATTTTTAAGATAAGCTTAAACACTCTAAAATACGCTGAAACATATAAATCCGAAATCCCAGACTTATATATTGAATAAAATAAAGTTTGGTTTTGTATGGGCAATCTGGACTCTAACAAATTTACCAACACCCAGCGTAAAAATGACTATCTTTTAAGAAATCAATTTTTCAATTAATAGCTAGATCGCTTTAATACACTCTGAAACGCGAAAAGCCAAGACCTTAGGTTGAAATAACGAAAACTTAAAATTTACCTATAGTCACTCCTGACAGAAATATTCTATAAGTCAACTCGCAAATTTTAGTAAAAAATGTTAAAAGATTTTCAAATTTTTAAGATAAGCTTAAACACTCTAAAATACGCTGAAACATGTAAATCCGAAGTCCCAGACTGAAATATTGAATAATAAAAAAGTTTGGTATGGTATGGACAATCGGGACTCTAACAAATTTACCAACACCCAGCGTAAAAATGACTATCTTTTAAGAAATCAATTTTACAATTAATAGCTAGATCGCTTTAATACACTCTGAAACGCGAAAAGCCAAGACCTTAGGTTGAAATAACGAAAACTTAAATTTTACCTATAGTCACTTCTGACATAGAAATATTCTATCAGTCAACTTGCAAATTTTAGTAAAAAATGTTAAAGTTTTTCAAATTTTTAAGATAAGCTTAAACACTCTAAAATACGCTGAAACATGTAAATCCGAAATCCCAGACTGATATATTGAATAATAAAAAAGTTTGGTTTTGTATGGGCAATCTGGACTCTAACAAATTTACCAACACCCAGCGTAAAAATGACTATCTTTTAAGAAATCATTTTTTCAATTAATAGCTAGATCGCTTTAATACACTCTGAAACGCGAAAAGCCAAGACCTTAGGTTGAAATAACGAAAACTTAAATTTTACTTATATCCACTCCTGACATAGAAATATTCTATCAGTCAACTCGCAAATTTTAGTATAAAATGTTAAAAGTTTTTCAAATTTTTAAGATAAGCTTAAACACTCTAAAATACGCTGAAACATGTAAATCCGAAGTCCAAGACTGAAATATTGAATAATAAAAAAGTTTGGTTTTGTATGGGCAATCTGGACTCTAACAAATTTACCAACACCCAGCGTAAAAATGACTATCTTTTAAGAAATCAATTTTTCAATTAATAGCTAGATCGCTTTAATACACTCTGAAACGCGAAAAGCCAAGACCTTAGGTTGAAATAACGAAAACTTCAATTTTACTTATATCCACTCCTGACATAGAAATATTCTATCAGTCAACTCGCAAATTTTAGTATAAAATGTTAAAAGTTTTTCAAATTTTTAAGATAAGCTTTAACACTCTAAAATACGCTGAAACATGTAAATCCGAAGCCCCAGACTGAAATATTGAATAATAAAAAAGTTTGGTTTTGTATGGACAATCGGGACTCTAACAAATTTATCAACACCCAGCGTAAAAATGACTATCTTTTAAGAAATCAATTTTTCAATTAATAGCTAGATCGCTTTAATACACTCTGAAACGCGAAAAGCCAAGACCTTAGGTTGAAATAACGAAAACTTAAATTTTACTTATATCCACTCCTGACATAGAAATATTCTATCAGTCAACTCGCAAATTTTAGTATAAAATGTTAAAAGTTTTTCAAATTTTTAAGATAAGCTTAAACACTCTAAAATACGCTGAAACATGTAAATCCGAAATCCCAGACTGAAATATTGAATAATAAAAAAGTTTGGTTTTGTATGGGCAATCTGGACTCTAACAAATTTACCAACACCCAGCGTAAAAATGACTATCTTTTAAGAAATCAATTTTACAATTAATAGCTAGATCGCTTTAATACACTCTGAAACGCGAAAAGCCAAGACCTTAGGTTGAAATAACGAAAACTTAAATTTTACCTATAGTCACTCCTGACAGAAATATTCTATCAGTCAACTCGCAAATGTTAGTATAAAAATGTTAAAGTTTTTCAAATTTTTAAGATAAGCTTAAACACTCTAAAATACGCTGAAACATATAAATCCGAAATCTTAGACTGAAATATTGAATAATAAAAAAGTTTGGTTTTGTATGGGTAATCGGGACTCTAACAAATTTACCAACACCCAGCGTAAAAATGACTATCTTTTAAGAAATCAATTTTTCAATAAATAGCTAGATCGCTTTAATACACTCTGAAACGCGAAAAGCCAAGACCTTAGGTTGAAATAACGAAAACTTAAATTTTACTTATATCCACTCCTGACATAGAAATATTCTATCAGTCAACTCGCAAATTTTAGTATAAAATGTTAAAAGTTTTTCAAATTTTTAAGATAAGCTTAAACACTTTAAAATACGCTGAAACATGTAAATCCGAAGTCCCAGACTGAAATATTGAATAATAAAAAAGTTTGGTATGGTATGGACAATCGGGACTCTAACAAATTTACCAACACCCAGCGTAAAAATGACTATCTTTTAAGAAATCAATTTTTCAATTAATAGCTAGATCGCTTTAATACACTCTGAAACGCGAAAAGCCAAGACCTTAGGTTGAAATAACGAAAACTTAAATTTTACCTATAGTCACTCCTGACAGAAATATTCTATCAGTCAACTCGCAAATTTTAGTAAAAAATGTTAAAGTTTTTCAAATTTTTAAGATAAGCTTAAACACTCTAAAATACGCTGAAACATGTAAATCCGAAATCCCAGACTGATATATTGAATAATAAAAAAGTTTGGTTTTGTATGGGCAATCGGGACTAACAAATTTACCAACACACAGCGTAAAAATGACTATCTTTTAAGAAATCAATTTTTCAATTAATAGCTAGATCGCTTTAATACACTCTGAAACGCGAAAAGCCAAGACCTTAGGTTGAAATAACGAAAACTTAAATTTTACCTATAGTCAATCCTGACAGAAATATTCCATAAGTCAACTCGCAAATTTTAGTATAAAATGTTAAAAGTTTTTCAAATTTTTAAGATAAGCTTAAACACTCTAAAATACGCTGAAACATGTAAATCCGAAATCCCAGACTGAAATATTGAATAATAAAAAAGTTTGGTTTTGTATGGGCAATCTGGACTCTAACAAATTTACCAACACCCAGCGTAAAAATGACTATCTTTTAAGAAATCAATTTTTCAATTAATAGCTAGATCGCTTTAATACACTCTGAAACGCGAAAAGCCAAGACCTTAGGTTGAAATAACTAAAACTTAAATTTTTACCTATAGTCACTCCTGACACAGAAATATTCTATCAGTCAACTCGCAAATTTTAGTAAAAAATGTTAAAAGTTTTTTCAAATTTTTAAGATAAGCTTAAACACTCTAAAATACACCGAAACATGTAAATCCGATGTCCCAGACTGAAATATTGAATAATAAAAAAGTTTGGTTTTGTATAGACAATCGGGACTCTAACAAATTTACCAACACCCAGTGTAAAAATGACTATCTTTTAAGAAATCAATTTTTCAATTAATAGCTAGATCGCTTTAATACACTCTGAAACGCGAAAAGCCAAGACCTTAGGTTGAAATAACGAAAACTTAAATTTTACCTATAGTCACTCCTGACAGAAATATTCTATCAGTCAACTCGCAAATGTTAGTATAAAAATGTTAAAGTTTTTCAAATTTTTAAGATAAGCTTAAACACTCTAAAATACGCTGAAACATATAAATCCGAAATCTTAGACTGAAATATTGAATAATAAAAAAGTTTGGTTTTGTATGGGTAATCGGGACTTTAACAAATTTACCAACACCCAGCGTAAAAATGACTATCTTTTAAGAAATCAATTTTTCAATAAATAGCTAGATCGCTTTAATACACTCTGAAACGCGAAAAGCCAAGACCTTAGGTTGAAATAACGAAAACTTAAATTTTACTTATATCCACTCCTGACATAGAAATATTCTATCAGTCAACTCGCAAATTTTAGTATAAAATGTTAAAAGTTTTTCAAATTTTTAAGATAAGCTTAAACACTTTAAAATACGCTGAAACATGTAAATCCGAAGTCCCAGACTGAAATATTGAATAATAAAAAAGTTTGGTATGGTATGGACAATCGGGACTCTAACAAATTTACCAACACCCAGCGTAAAAATGACTATCTTTTAAGAAATCAATTTTTCAATTAATAGCTAGATCGCTTTAATACACTCTGAAACGCGAAAAGCCAAGACCTTAGGTTGAAATAACGAAAACTTAAATTTTACCTATAGTCACTCCTGACAGAAATATTCTATCAGTCAACTCGCAAATTTTAGTAAAAAATGTTAAAGTTTTTCAAATTTTTAAGATAAGCTTAAACACTCTAAAATACGCTGAAACATGTAAATCCGAAATCCCAGACTGATATATTGAATAATAAAAAAGTTTGGTTTTGTATGGGCAATCGGGACTAACAAATTTACCAACACACAGCGTAAAAATGACTATCTTTTAAGAAATCAATTTTTCAATTAATAGCTAGATCGCTTTAATACACTCTGAAACGCGAAAAGCCAAGACCTTAGGTTGAAATAACGAAAACTTAAATTTTACCTATAGTCAATCCTGACAGAAATATTCCATAAGTCAACTCGCAAATTTTAGTATAAAATGTTAAAAGTTTTTCAAATTTTTAAGATAAGCTTAAACACTCTAAAATACGCTGAAACATGTAAATCCGAAATCCCAGACTGAAATATTGAATAATAAAAAAGTTTGGTTTTGTATGGGCAATCTGGACTCTAACAAATTTACCAACACCCAGCGTAAAAATGACTATCTTTTAAGAAATCAATTTTTCAATTAATAGCTAGATCGCTTTAATACACTCTGAAACGCGAAAAGCCAAGACCTTAGGTTGAAATAACTAAAACTTAAATTTTTACCTATAGTCACTCCTGACACAGAAATATTCTATCAGTCAACTCGCAAATTTTAGTAAAAAATGTTAAAAGTTTTTTCAAATTTTTAAGATAAGCTTAAACACTCTAAAATACACCGAAACATGTAAATCCGATGTCCCAGACTGAAATATTGAATAATAAAAAAGTTTGGTTTTGTATAGACAATCGGGACTCTAACAAATTTACCAACACCCAGTGTAAAAATGACTATCTTTTAAGAAATCAATTTTTCAATTAATAGCTAGATCGCTTTAATACACTCTGAAACGCGAAAAGCCAAGACCTTAGGTTGAAATAACGAAAACTTAAATTTTACCTATAGTCACTCCTGACATAGAAATATTCTATCAGTCAACTCGCAAGTTTTAGTATAAAAATGTTAAAGTTTTTCAAATTTTTAAGATAAGCTTAAACACTCTAAAATACGCTGAAACATGTAAATCCGAAATCCCAGACTGAAATATTGAATAATAAAAAAGTTTGGTTTTGTATGGGCAATCGGGACTCTAACAAATTTACCAACACCCAGCGTAAAAATGACTATCTTTTAAGAAATCAATTTTACAATTAATAGCTAGATCGCTTTAATACACTCTGAAACGCGAAAAGCCAAGACCTTAGGTTGAAATAACGAAAACTTAAATTTTACCTATAGTCACTCCTGACAGAAATATTCTATCAGTCAACTCGCAAATTTTAGTAAAAAATGTTAAAAGTTTTTCAAATTTTTAAGATAAGCTTAAACACTCTAAAATACGCTGAAACATGTAAATCCGAAGTCCCAGACTGAAATATTGAATAATAAAAAAGTTTGGTTTTGTATGGACAATCGGGACTCTAACAAATTTACCAACACCCAGCGTAAAAATGACTATCTTTTAAGAAATCAATTTTACAATTAATAGCTAGATCGCTTTAATACACTCTGAAACGCGAAAAGCCAAGACCTTAGGTTGAAATAACGAAAATTTAAATTTTACCTATAGTCACTCCTGACATAGAAATATTCTGTCAGTCAACTCGCAAATTTTAGTATAAAAATGTTAAAGTTTTTCAAATTTTTAAGATAAGCTTAAACACTCTAAAATACGCTGAAACATATAAATCCTAAATCCCAGACTGATATATTGAATAATAAAAAAGTTTGGTTTTGTATGGGTAATCGGGACTCTAACAAATTTACCAACACCCAGCGTAAAAATGACTATCTTTTAAGAAATCAATTTTACAATTAATAGCTAAATCGCTTTAATACACTCAGAAACGCGAAAAGCCAAGACCTTAGGTTGAAATAATGAAAAACTAAATTTTACATATAGTCACAATTGTTAAAGTCCCCAAGGTCATCGCAATTCCCCCCACCACTTTCCTTATACCTAGGGCACCCGGAGCCATACGATCAGTCGCTCTGCGACTGTCATGGGGTGCACACTGGTGTTGGACTCTGCTCTACGGTTTTAAGTTAAAGTTTAGGATTTATCATGTACAACAATAAAAACTTAGCAAATTATAACATTTTAGCCAGTTCAATTTACCACACTTACACTTATTTGGCAAAAACATAAAACTGTTGTACCATGAGTAAATTTTTCTAAGTGTTGGTTCAAACCTGGGGGTACTTCTGTTGAGATGAAAACTTTAACTCTAATCGTACGAAGAGTAAATATTTCTAAGTGTTTGCTCAAACTGTTAGGTAGCTCAACGCGCGGGGACGGGCTGCGAGCCGGCTGTGGCCGGGCCGCCTTATATCCCCACCGGAGTGGTCACGCCCAGGATATCAGGGGTGTGGGAGTGGGTGGGGGTGGGGGTGGTGGGGGGGGGGTTCACTTCTCGTCTGGAGCAAGAAACTTTTTGGTCAAGGTCAAAAATTTTTCCGAAAAAAAACAAAAAGTTCGGGGGGGGGGTTCACTTCTCGTCTGGAGCAAGAAACTTTTTGGTCAAGGTCAAAAATTTTTCCGAAAAAAAAGTTCGGGGGGGGGGTTCACTTCTCGTTTGGAGCAAGAAACTTTTGGTCAAGGTCAAAAGTTTTCCAAAAAAAAAGTTCGGTGGGGGGGGGGTTCACTTCTCGTCTGGAGCAAGAAACTTTTGGTCAAGGTCAAAATATTTTCCGAAAAAAAAAAGTTCGGGGGGGGGGTTCATTTCTCGTCTGGAGCAAGAAACTTTTTGGTCAAGGTCAAAAATTTTTCCGAAAAAAAAAGTTTGGGGGGGGGGTTCATTTCTCGTCTGGAGCAAGAAACTTTTTGGTCAAGGTCAAAAATTTTTCCGAAAAAAAAGTCCGGGGGGGGGCTCACTTCTCGTCTGGAGCAAGAAACTTTTGGTCAAGGTCAAAATTTTTTCCGAAAAAAAAAGTTCGGGGGGGGGGCACTTCTCGTCTGGAGCAAGAAACTTTTGGTCAAGGTCAAAATTTTTCCGAAAAAAAAAGTTCGGGGGGGGGGGGTTCGCACTTTTTGTCGGGGGGGGGGGTCAGGTAAGTTAAGTGGGTCAAGGTCACCCACGACACTTGTACTCTAAGTGTTGGCTGTACCCCCACCACAACTGGGTCCCTAGGCTGCACAACACCGCTTCGCCAGTATGTCTCCGGCTTCCATGCGGTGCGTCTCGCTGTTCCATAGCTCTCTATATGTAAGTAATTTTACAAGTTCTGAATGTAGGTCACTACACTTTAACTCTGGGACGATATCGAATTGTAGTATTTCTGTGTTTTGACTCAAGGTCGTCACACTTTAACTCTAGCACATCGGTTATCGTACCAGAGGTGCTCAATAACCTAACTTGTAATGTTTAGGGTGGCGTTTGCACGCCACGTGGTATCGCCAAGAGTGTCCAGTCCAAATTTTAAGTTAAATTAATTTCACTGTAATCTTTTCCAATTCCACTTTGTTTTGCCAACTAAGGTGTCGCTTTATAAAGTGGTATTTCTCTAAGGTTATTGGGGATTGAAAGATTACAATCACTTTATTTAGACGGCTCTTCACCTTAGAGTTTACCATAACTTCAACTTTAACTTTTCTTCCTTGCCCCTCACAGCTTAAGCTGTACAGTAGGGTTTCTTCTTGCGCCAACTCGGGCTGCGAGAACAGTGTGTTGACTGTAGGACAGCTCATGGTGAAGTGATGCGATACTCCAGCGTTCAACCTCACCTTCCCCCACCACTGTGACCTTTCCCCGCTCCTGCTGTTTCCCCCACCACTTTTCCCTTCACTCATGCGCTACCAACAGTCTCTCAGTATTGTGCGGACTTTTGTGAGGGGAGGCTATGTCGCGGGACACTCTGGGTAAGAAACTTAGCCGTGTTAAGACTTTATTAGTTGCTCACTGTCCCAAACTCAAAGTCAAACGGGTTTCAACTTTAGCTAAATGGCGAAGACTGTTGCGCGGACACCCTAGGTTTTATACCAAACAGACTAATGTAAGTTTTACTGATGAAGATTTGTTTAAAATATTGGATGAAATGACTTTTCCTTGCAAAATTCAGTTAGTTACTCCCATTCCTGACAGTTTAGAGTCTTAGTCTCTCAAGCCGATATACCTAGCATACACAGAGCCTGACAGTCAGTCACTCGGTGGCTGTCGTGGGGTGCGCATCGGTGTCGGCGCTCCGTTGTTAAGTGTTCAAGGTCACAGTAACATGAAATTGCGGGCGTTGTACTGGTTCAAGGTCACCTGAGGAATAACCGATTGCCCATTTAGGCAGAGTCATGTCAGAAACTCGAGTTTAACTTGGCACTTTTGCCGTTTCTCGTCGAAAATTCGCTCCAAGTGGTCAAGGTCACGGGGACTCTGACTGAAACTCGGAGCGTAGTGCGAGAAACAGCAAAAGTGCCAAAAAATTTTAAGTTTCGGCATGACCTTGACCTCAGTGGCGTCGGTGACGTCGTTTTGATGACGTAAGGGGTGATGACGTCATCAGCACGTCATTTCTGTGACGTCATGGGTGTGACGTCATCGAAATGACGTCATTAGTGATGACGTCATCGATTGCGTCATCGATGACGTCATCGATGACGTCATCGGTGAGGTCATTGACCTCGATGACGTCATCCCTCAGGTGACCTTGAACTGGGCCAGCGGCCGCAATTTTACACTACTGACCTAGTTTGTTTTTTATCCTAGTAAATAATTATAACAATAGCAAGGGAAAAATGCATATTCTTTCCATTTAACTGAAAATCCATATAACTAAATGTTTTACCAATCTACTAAACCGTGTAGCAATTAGTGAAATATTAATTCATTAAGTTAGTTTATATTAGGCCTACTTTACTTTATATACTTACTTAAGTTTATATACTTATTTTATATAAATTGTAGGTAATGAAGGAGAGTAATTCATAAAGCAAACCAAAAATCTCGAAAGAGAGTGCAATTTTGAAGCTTGTGCTTTTGGAGAAACAGATATGGTTTGATTTTAATGTACATAGTACGGTACACTATATTTAGGACATAAAAACTATTTAAAAAACTAAAATAAGTCTGTTGGTAAAGAACAGTCGGGGACTCACTCACATTTCATTCAAGAAACAATGCATTTAATCAACCACTAGAGCAAGACAGAAAAATCACAACAGCTCGCTATCTCTTATCGTGTAAACCCCACTCCAATGTCAGTGTCGCCACAGTTGACTGATGTGGGGAAATTTCGCGCTATCAGTAAACACATTGGCACACCTGTCGGAGTCGCGGTCATTCTGTCTTCGGCGTCGTGATCGCGATTGCGTTATGATTTTTGGTGATTAATGCGGATTCCATCGGTTACACGGTGTTACTTCAAGTGAATTACAAATGTTGACATATCGTGCGTGCAGTGAAGTGTTGTTTTCGGCTTGTGTTGTGTCATTGTTGATGCAGTTGTAAGGAATACCTCCAGGTGATCGACTAACCTATACTCAGGTGACTGAGGTGAGAGTTTTGTTATTGCCCCAGGCGCAGTCAGCTCTGATGGTTTGCTGGAGTGTTAATTTCGCTACTGACCGTATTCCTAATCCCACGGCTTTTATTTAAGCGATGTAAACAAACCTGCAAACTCCAGAGTTTGAATAATTAGATTTTGCTCAATTAGTTAAAACCAAGAAATCTAGAATGTAGATTCTCCTATATATTCTAGATTCTGTGGTTAAAACTTCCAGTTAAGTAAAAAACCTTATTAATATAAATAACGATGTAGGTAGCATCTAAAAGGTTGTTGTTCTGAAATTTAAGTAAAATAAATTTCTGATCATTTTATAAACAATGAAATGTCAATAGTACCGTACTTCAGTTCTCCTTCATTCCATTTGTAAAACAAAACTTGCGCTTCTCCTTTTTATGAGAATATTTTAATCATTGTTCTAACTTATTAAGATTTGTTTGAAAATATTATGATTTGGAAAGGAAATGGTTGTTAATTGTGTGAACGTAAGCTATTAAATTTCCAAGCTCCTAAGTGCGTATAATTGTTCTTTCTACAAAACTACCGGTAACCATAAAACAACAAACTTATTGGTCGTTCTAGTATTTTAAGTTTAGGCCTATAGTATTCAATGTGATATAATTACAATGATATAATTAACTGGCTGGTTAGCTGAGTGGTTAAAAGTGCTCGCCTTTGAATCCAAAGGTTTCTGGTTGGATCCTGAGAAAAGTTAGAACAGTAGCTTTTAAAGGTTTGATTCTGGACCCACTTGCCATTTGTCATTGGGCTATTAATTAATTATTAACGTTATAAAATGAATTAGGCGTAGAAAGACTGAAAATAAACAAAACAAAATACCTAAATAAAATAAATATATGTACATAATAGACATTCACTTTTTCTGAAAATGTTAGCACGATATATTTTTATACTTATCTATTCATTATTTTTTAGTCTTTCTACGTCTGATAAATTTTTTAATGTTTTGAAGAGAAACGGTTTAAACTCCGGTCTTTAACGGCGGTTAGAAAGCATCATTAATTAATGGCCTAATGATAAATGGCAACTAGATCAAGTATTGAACCCTTATAAACCTACTAACCTTTCTCAGGACTGAACTGGGGACCCATGAATTCAAAGAAACACTATAACCACTCAGCTACCCAGCCATAATATCGAATACAACTCATCTATGTCTGTCTATTAGGGATTTCCTTTTATGAACGACAAATGAAATTACATCGTCATAAATTCCGTACCGGTAAAGGTTGACCTAAATGTGGGAAATTCCCCGTTGTCCCGGTAGTCCGGTTGGCACTACTGGCTTGACCATAGTCATGTTTGTTTACCTGTGGTTCCGTGACGTAATGTATGCTAACAGGTAGTGGACCGCAGGCTATTCGATATGCAAGCAACCACTACACCGCTTTCGGTCGGCAGGTTGGCACCACTGTTTGTCTGTTATCTACAGGCCGGGCTAAACAGCTGTTCAGTGCTTAAAGGCAAGGACCAAAGTGGGAAACACGGGAAATAAGTTTTGATTTTATTTCTAGCCTTATCATTGCGATGGAAATGATTTGAAAAGTATAAGTTGAAATTATATCGTTTTGTGATTTTCACATGTAATTTGTTCAGAAGAAAACCATGCTTCCTTATCCTTACTTTCAAACAAACATCTTCACCTAACTAAGTTCCCCAAAGTTCGTGGTAGTTTCTTCATATAAAGTACCTCGCCAACAGTAAAACAATAATATTCACAAAATTCGAATATTTGCAAGAAAACCTTACAGGAGATCTTAATGCTTGTGAAAGAGCATTAAACGCCAGAATTTGATTATTGCCATAGTTGAAAAGTCACTAATCAGTTTTATGTTTTTCTAAGTTCAGAAAACCATATCATGAAATGGCCATGTTAATCTTAACTACTGCAATCAGAACAGGATCAGGATTCTGTCTTTTATACGGCTAGCATTTATACAGGTTATACTAATCGGTGATCTAGTGGTCATATCACCTGAAAACCCTACCCTGATCCATTAATAAGTAAGGGTGAAAACGGCAGTCTTGCGTTTTTATTGAAATAAATGCATTTTTAAAATTTTACATCGCACCGCAGAAGAAAACATTAAATCAACAATATCCATAAATCAATTTAAACATCATCGCATTATAAATTAACCTTAAGTTTATTTTACTTTTATTGTAATTTAAATCATTAACGTATCTTAAAAAGACTTTTAAAAAGAGAGTTTATAAAAATTAAGTAATCACACACAGTTCCGAAACACGTACACCAAACCTTTACGCAATATTTGCCTCCAGGCTTGACAAACTGGAACGTTGTGTGTTCAGGCCTTTCGGTTGACCTTATAATAATAATTAAGTTAATATAATTAATAAGTTAATAATTAATAATTAATACTGTATTCACTGCGTCATCGCTGCCCTGTTTAAGTTGGCACAACTGTAAGTATTGTTGGGTTCAAAAGCTGCAAGTGGAAATCCCAGTGTAGTTAACTACCTAAAGACTACAAACTTCATCTAACTAAATTATCGTGTTTACGTTTTAGTGAATTAGAAATAAAAATTACGTAGGCCCTACATAGAGACATGAAAAATACTAGTGGTTTCTGAGTTAGAAGTATGTTTTATAATTAGATTAATATTTCCAACCTAAGTTAACGACCTTGTTGATTTAATAAAACGCCCATTGTGCAATCAATATGTCATCAAATATTGTCAGCACTGACATGATTAGTCATTGACCACTCATTTGTTTTTCTTGACATGATTTGGCGTAAAATGTTTTACAAATAAACTTGATCTGTGGCCAATGATCACCACCAAAAGGGTGCATCAATACAAATATAATTTCTGGGGGTTTATTCTAGTTTATTCTCCATTACATTTGACACAATTGCCATCTAGGTCAGTGGGTCTCTTGGAATGGCTGTTCTTTTAAAGACCCAGACTAGCATCATAGTCCAATAACCATGCAGTTCAATGTTCTCCTCTTTTGGGGTCGGATCTAAGATCCACATTTAAAGTTATATTCCAGTTGTAGGCCTATAGAACTCTTGTTAGTTGAATTTTGTGTTCCGTCTCTTATAATAAATTCCCAACTTGGTTCATTTTTATGGAAGGTCGAATATATATTGTGATTATCGGCACACCACATTATTTAATCTTGATTTGTTAATGTCTTTCTCAAATTTTTTGCTTATTTTCTGCAGTTTTTTTTCTGTAATCAATCGATTATGCGTTTATGAATCCTTTTTAGTTGATGTTTGTTTAAAGAAAATATGATTTTACATAACATAACCTCCACATAATGCATCATCCCTTAAAATTACGTAAGCTCTGTTTTTCCCCTACAACACACAGTTTTTAATGTTCAATCTACCCACAAACAGCAATGAACAGGAAAAATGTATTTAAAGTTAGAAGCCGCCATAGCTATTTCGTCATGTATCTTGAAAACAAATACTTTTTACTACCCCCTGTCGCACCAGATCTACAATACGTTCTCAGCAAATTACCAGAGGAGATGTGTTTTTTTCTCATAAAAAGTAAATGAATAAACATATTTGTATAGGTTTGTTGTATTGGGGTGTGGTAAATCAGTTCATCAGTTCATCTCTACCTACCTACCAAGTGAAGGTACATACGGTATTTCTCAATCACCCGCCATAACATTATTTATTTATGGGCAAAAGTTCCCATTGCTAAATCATCCTTGACCACAAACTCAAGAAAACAGACTAGGCCTAGAGATTCATACCAACAAAATCGGACCTTTTTACAAAAGTTGCGGTATATTAAAACTCCAATTCGCTAAAATAAAACACATTCATACCACATTCAACAAAATCGGACCTTTTAGCGAATTTCCCATAGGGAATAGGCTATTACCGTAGGTCTCATGGTAAGACCTAAGCCCGGGACCATGTTACTTTTTCGTTTTGAGGTGCCCAGAGACCAAAAATAATAGTCATTAAAATTTTTATATATATATGTATATATATGTATATATATGCATATATATATATGTATATATATATGTATATATATATATATATATATATATATATATATATATATATATATATATATATATATATATGTATGTATGTGTCCCTAGACACGATAACTCTTGTAAAAATGGTCTGATCGACACCAAATTTGGTAGAGATGTGTAGTCTTACGTTTATTCGGATGAGTTCGAAAACCAGACATATCGACCTACCGGAAGGGGTAGTTTGGGGGGGTTTTGTACCCCAAAAATGGGTTTTTTGCATTTTTCATATGAAAATTTTAAAAATTTTAAATTTTTATTTTGACCATTGGATTTAGCTCAAAAAAACACACAATTTAGTATTTTGAAGCTTTGCTCTATCTCCATTGGTTACCGAGATATTACAAAGTCTAAAGATAGTACATTGTCTTTTGGGGCTCCAAAGTTAATCTTATGGAGAATAAGGATGTGTTAATATTTCACTTATTAACCAATATTTTTGGATGAAACTTAGTATTTAGCTTCATTTGGTTAAGATTCATCCATTTAAGGTAAAAAATCTTGGTTTTTGTACTTATAATGGCAGCAAACCTGCATACTCTTTTCCTATGTTAATCATATGGAGAATAGGCAAACTCTTTTATTTATGGACAGATATTGATGAAACTTACTATATGGCTTTATATGGTCGAAATAAATTTTTTCTATGCTAAAAACCTACTTTTAGTGTCCCCCATGGCAGCATACCTGCATACTCTTTCCCTATATTTATCTTAAGGAGAATAGACATTTATTTCCCTATCTATGAGCACGTTATGAAATTTTGTTTACAAGTTTAGCTGGTCAAAATTAATATTACTAATTTGGAAATTCGCTGAGTACGCAGGTCTGCTGCGACGGGGGGTATTTACAAAAGTAGCGGTATTTTTAAACTCCAATTCGCTAAAATAAAAGTGGCGTAAAGCCCTTAGTTCCTGCGGCAGTACGAGATACCGGTACTGTAGGTAGACCGCTCCTTCCTATAGACTATAAATACGCGGACACCGAAATGCGATGTGTCAGCTACTGATAACCTTATCACCAAGCCTACTGATAAGCGATAAGCATTATGATAAGCATTATCTTATCACTCACAGGCACCGCACATCGGCCGATAAAACAACAATCAGAAGTCAAACAGATGTTTTGCCAATGTAATTCACTCTTAATTGTTGGCGGATCGTTTTCAATCATGTCAGCTTTGTCGGCTCTCAAAATAAACAGCTATGAAAATATTATTTTCGTTCATGTTTGGAGTTAGAAAGCCAACTTTCCTCAAGCCCCAGGCTAACGGCGGGCGTCAACGCAAACCCTCAATATTGGCGGGCAAAGTTGACATTTTATACAGCCCTAAAATAATATCCGACATGCCGTGCGACATGTTTCATGTCTGTTTATACTTTAAAATTTTAACCAACGGTTTACACAATTTAGGCTTTTATTTTTGTTTATTTTAGCCCTATGCATTTTACACGTGTATTTCCTTTTATACAATTAGGTTTTTAAAAATTGTGTGTTCCATAGTTATCTGTCTTGATAGTAATTATATTTCTATGAGTGCTTGTGATAGATACAAGACTATGCAATTGTAGCAAACCATACTGGCTAAAATCATTATTGTATTTTTTACTGAACGTTCTTAAAAAGAATTTATGAAGTCATAAATTAAAAATTATTTAAATACAGTGCCGTACTGTAACATATAGGTTAATATATTTTGATAGATTTTGGTATACCATATACCGTGGTAGATTCCAAAATTCTATTGAAATGCTAAGAAAAATAATAATAATAATTACAGTATTCATAAGCGGTAAATTTTAGTTACTTGTGTTGGTAGAACCGATGACATCATAAATCAGCTGCTACACTGATGTCTCGAATGCTAAATCAGCTGTTTTATTTGTTCTGAGAACGCAGTTATCTGCTTGTGGAAAATGTCACGAAAACCAGTGCTGTTACACAATAATGTGTATATCTCCAAGCAAAATTCAGTCTTCATTGTGACATATATATATACATTCATAGTTTTTTATAAGTAACATTATAAATAATGTAACACCTACTAAATTTCCCTTTTTTCATATTTTTGAAATTAATTTGACAATTTACGCAATTGTCAAATTCGTTCCTTATTTTTATGCCCGATCAAAATTTCTACTCAGTATGTCTCTTTCGTCAGATTCTATTAGGCCTACTTAGTCTCTATTCGATATTTCTATTTTCAAATCCGTTTCATATAAGATTTTTATGTTTCATTTCCAGATCCGATTCTGTGTTCGATAGTTCTTTTTCCGAATCCGATTCTTCATTTGTTTGCTGTTTTCCAAATCCGATTCCGTGTTCGATTGCTCTTATATTTGATAGCTCACGTCCAGTTTCGATTCGACAATCGATAGCTCGACTGCCAGGTAGCCGTAGCCCAGTTACCGGCGCCGCTTCTGATAATAAGCATGACACGACCTTCGCCTTCGAATCTCCCGATCTGTAACGCCGACACTGCCGATATCCTGTCCCTGACACGCCTGCCCGCTCCAGCGTGACGGCCAGATTATCGTATCGGCACCCACAATTATCGTACCGGCACCCACAATTATCGTACCGGCACCAAAAATTATCGTATACCTGTGAGAAATTATCGTACCTTCAGTATATCACCGATCAATGGAATTTCAGCGGTTTCGTTGATCAGTGAACGAGTAAATTAAAATTCCCAATACTTTCGAACTTACTTTTTTGTTCATTAGATGAGTTGCGCAATTTTTCATTGAAAAAAACTAAGGAAATATTTGGGTGATTGATTTGAACTATCGACTCTGTTTGTTAGATGTATCAATTTACGTACTGTGTTTACTAAGTACATCAATTAAAACTCCATAGCTAATTTTTAAATGTAGGATATAGTTTGTTACAGTACCTTACTTTTACTTGTCTACATGACGTAATTTATTTGAACACTTTGGTCAAAAAGGTGGTTAAGATGCTACAGAAGATATACTGTACTGATACAATTTATTAGGCAGATTTGAGGACATGACATCGCTGTCACGGTCACCAACTTGGTCACGCTACCCAAGATGATCGCGATACCGGTCCCGAAGGAGACGTTTTTATGAATGACATACATTACGTACTACAAACAGAATACTGTAAACTACTAGTGTGAAGGGTAAACTCATATTTGTATAACTACCTCCGGCCACCTTAGTTACCTTGTTGCTATGTGCCTTTCTTAAATTATAATTAGTCTCTTAAAACCATTGTTTTTATGCTCACTAAAACTCAAAAAAATGGTACTAACTTTTTTGCTGGCCTTAGAAGGCCTTAGAAGCTGTAACCATTAGTAGTAAAGCTCCAGATATTTAGGCCTACTATTAGCTTGACGCTTGTGTTGTGAATCATTATTATCGTTAATAGTAGGCGTACATTACGTAAGTAAACAATTGAGCAGGACATTCTATACTTCCGGTGGATTTCATTAATTTTTAATCGTCTAAAAATAAAACTTTTTTATCACACTGATTGTATGTGTAAATAACAAGAGGACTTAATTGTTCAACAGGATAACTTAACATTCAATAAAATAGGCCTATAATATTGTGGATTTTGTCATGAAGTTTTATTGCAAAAAACAAAAATTTGTATTGTATCTTAATCAATTAACTATATGAAAAAAATTAAAAATTCCATAGTGACTTAAAACTTTGGGTTTCTATCTGAATGCAGGCTGGCTAATGAAGATACAAGCCAGTGTTGCCAACATTACCAACGCTACATTTGTCATTGTTGTAGTGGCAGCACTGGCTGTGTCCAGGGAAATTACCCCACTGTTGCGTCGCCAGAAATTACTGTTACCACTGTTTGCACACTTTTTGAATACAAGTGGGAATAAAAACGTTTATCATTGAAAATTATCTCCGCAAGTGAAGAATTTTTCTTGTAGGATATTTATACTCAACAATGACAAAAAAGTTGTGGTAATAATATTTTTAATAATTTTAACCAGTCACATAACCAATAAGTACCAAGTTATCCGAACCTTGCTCGTTGATTTTGATTCAGTTTTGATATAGTGTCACGGTAATAGAGCTATTAAATTCCCCCCAATAACCAACTACACCTCTTCACAGTTAACACCTGTTTCAAAAAGTCTGCTTAACATTAATCTTCCTTTATTTTAGTATACCTTTCGTTGTTATTTTGTTGCCAAAATAGCAACTCATAAGGCCGATGCTAAAAATTACGATTTTTAAACTTTCCTTTTTTAGGAAAATTCTATTTTTTCTGGAATTGAGGCCTTTTCTAAACTTATTTTTGGGCCAGAACACTCTTAAATGCAAAGTTTAAGCAAAATCTACCCACTGGATTTCGAGATCGTGGAACACACATCGCTTCAGACATTGCTCGTAATATAGTATAGGATACGGTAACAGAAGTAAAATTAAATACATAATTTTTCACGACTAGATAGAAACGAATTTTAAAATATTTTGAAAAGAAACTACTAATATTACTCATAGCAACCCGAAATTTTTAATTTAAAGCAAACAATAGCTGCGGAACTGCGGTATAAAATATGCATAAATTATAAGCACCATGAGAGATCGTATCATGGGCGGCCGTTCCGTGATGAATACAAAGACTTTATGGCCCTATATGGTTCACGTTGTGGCCGCTCGCTCTTATAGCGCTAGTGTCCTTATTCTTTCCGTACTTCTGGAATTTTAACAACTCTTTTGTGCGACAAGCCGAAATTACAACTATAAAATAAGGCTCCCGGTTTTATCCTTGGTTGGGGTTTCATGGGTAATCGTGTTGGTGTTTAAACTTTCAGCTTGACCTGGTATTA
The DNA here is from genome assembly GCA_030545055.2 of Neoaliturus tenellus. Taxonomy (NCBI): domain Eukaryota; kingdom Metazoa; phylum Arthropoda; class Insecta; order Hemiptera; family Cicadellidae; genus Neoaliturus; species Neoaliturus tenellus. The sequence continues at coordinate 35,250,073 of CM061534.1, read as the reverse complement.
ATCTTAACAGTAAGTTATGAATGTTATAAAAGAAAGTAAAGTTGTAGGGATGGGAAAAGAAAAGTAACGAAGGCTAAAGGGAAAAGAAGGATAATAGATTTAATTAGGTAAAGATCTCCAACTATCAAATCGTTTTAATAACATACAAATTTTTCAATAAATGTATTGAAATCATCGATTACTTCGAGTAATTTAATTCAGGTTGTTTAATGCATACAGTACATATTATTGTTTTTCACGGGTCATAATTAGATTATAACCTAGCAAGACGATTATAGCAATAACCTTTTACACGCGTTACTTATCAAATGAAAAGAATCTTAACCAAATTTTAAGAAACTAAATTACTAACAGAGAGATTTTTATAATTATTTTTTCTTCCAATCTCCGTGGGTTTGGTTTGTTGCAAACTGCATTTTTATAAAGACGGAGCTACAAAATTACATTTTTACTCCATAATTAAATATAAAATGTAACAAGAGTGAACATTCAAAATACATTGTAAACAATCAGACACGCCTTAACGTGAGCAAATTGTTAGTGGCCTAAAGCAGCCCACAGTTACAGTCACACAGTCAAAGTCAAAGTCACAGTCACACAGTCACACAGTCACAGTCACAGTCACACAGTCACACAGTCACACAGTCACAGTCACAGCCACAGCCACAGCCACAGCCACAGTCACAGTCACAGCCACAAACATAGGGTGCAGATAATGCAGCACTTGAGTGATTAGTAATGTTATTACTAATCACTCAATTACTAATTACTACTGTTAGCTGTTAGTGAGCTACAGACGGTTTGTATCTCTAACTCAAACCTCTCCATTGTTGTCAAACACATCCAGTGTCATTGGCAAAGTCATGCAAGCCATACATACAATGGGTAATGCAACATGTAATGAAAATATCAACAACAACTGTAAACCACAGAGGATAATGCATCAAACATCTTTAACAACAATGGCTTTGTATGAATAAAATTCAACGATTTAAACATTTAGTAATCATTTCTTTTAATTTTAATACCACATAGAAATACTCATCTAGCATTTATTGAAAAAAAACACATTTTCTTTTAACAATTTATTTATTTACTTAATTTCAAAATTCATGAAGGGGAAATCTGACAATTTCTCGGTAATTTATTACATGGATTTAACTGGATTTTTATTTAAACGAAACTTCATCATGTATTTTCTAACGTTACTGGAAATTCTATAGATGTTTTCCTAGTAGGCCTTAAAATAACTATGTGTTTTCCTTATCTAGTAGGAAGACTGAAAAAACTCCTTGACATCTTTGAAATTATGAAAAGATTAAAATTAATTATTTTGCATTCTTTGAAAATTTTCACACAAGATTCCCAATCCGTTTTCAATCGCTAACTGCCTTATTCTTTCATTTTAACCAGTTGAGACACACAATTTTTGTCCCATAGAGTAGTCCACTCAGCACAAGGCTGGTTATTTAACCGTCGCGTACAATTTTGATTGCATGATGATATACATATAGTTTATGGAAAAAAGTTGCTGGTAGAGACTTAAGGCAAATTAATGTAATCACAAATTTAACCTATTACTGTTTTAACTGGAAAGTAACTAGGTTGAACTAGATATAGAGTGATAAACACGTGTTAATTTTTAGCCCCCTGTTGATTCCCGCCATTTTACCCTTGATTCTCCATGTTACCTTGGTAACCACCCCACACTTTACCCTCAGTTCCTTGGTTACCTACCAGTTTTAGCTGTTCTGATTGGTCGCAACAAGCATAAAAATCACAGATTATACTTTAAAAACATCTGATTATTTGTTGTTTGTTTTAAAAACCACTTTGAATTGATTGTCTGTGAGCTGGCTATTGGAGTTGGTTTCCATAGAAACAACGGACAGTTAAAATAGCAGATACCATATGGGAAACTGTCAACGAAGGACGAGTTACAAAAGAAATAGAAAGGGAGTCGTGGGTAAAGTTGCGCCAATCAACAGGGTGCAAATTTCCCTATCTTTGTAGCACTTAACCAGGTTAAACTAGATATAGAGTGCTACAAATATAATAAAGTTTGTCCCCTGATGATTGGCGCCATTTTACTCATGATTCCCGCCGTTTCCTTGGTAAACATTCCATTGTTTTCACCGTCCCATCTGTTATTTGCCATTTTACCCACACCTATCCGACATTTCTATAGTATAACCAATCTCAATCGCCTGTTCATAGCCTGCGACCAATCAGAATAGCTAAAACTAAAACTAGTACACAAGGAAACGAGGGTAAAGTGTAGGATGGTTGCCAAGGAAACGGCGGTAATTGTGAATAAAATTGCACAAATCAAAAGGGGGAAAATAATGTGTTTTATCGCTTTATATGTACGAGTATTTTAACCTCGTTGGTAGCACTCCACATCTAGTTCAACCTCGTTACTGTACTGAAAAGTTCAATAAACTTTTAACAGCTTTTAACTAGAAATCCAAACCTTTGGCCAATAGCTTTCCTCTGATTTGGTTAAAATACCATTTTAAGAAACAAATGTTTATAAAGAAACTACGTCTAACGTATTTTTACACAATTTTAACTTGAATTGATCAGTGATATAAAATAATCTGTAACATAAAAGCAAGTTAGAAACTACAATTATTATACCTGTACCTGTCTTCCTCAATTTTGAAGGGAAACTTAATAAAATTTTCAAATGTGAATGTTTGAAAATAAAAATAATTTTTCATTAGGGATAACGGTAATAAATTTAGAAAAATATTTTTTGAATAGTTCAAAAATTGAGAGAATTTTATCATGTGCTGTAATGGAAAAAATTCAAATGCTTGCGCTTTAGATTTACAAGTGAAATACTGTTTTTTAAATGTTTTCAAATTATTTTAGTTTGAGTATATGTTGAAAAATAATTAATATGAAGGATATTGACAATGACAAGTTACATTATATTCTAAGTTAACGTGGGGTCCCTTAGCTCCGAATCCCTTAGCTCCGATGATGTAAATATCCCAGTTTTCCAATAGCGTGTTGAGTCCCAATTTTCCGAATACTTTCGGACAATTGATATTCTCTCGCTAATTCATCGGAGAACTGGGACTATTTCTGTTGTTCGGAAAACTAATATTTTAAACAAGAATATTCTCTTAGCTCCGATTCCCAGTTCTCCGATGAATGGATATCCCCCCTCCCTCCTACTCATCTCCCCTACACCCCTCACTCGCCTCACGCCCGCCGCTCCCACCACCACATGGATAGCTGCCAAGGCAAGATGGCGGCATTGGTGGCGCGGCACGGCGGGTCAGCGTCGCTCGCACGCGCATACAAGAACCTTTCTCCGTCCCCGATGCAGCGGCGGCGTAGGTGATCGAGCCACGATGCCGCTCACCACGTGTCTGATAGCGTTAGAGGAGTTTAGCCTAGCTCACGCTTCTTTTTCTGCATTTCTTCGGTAGAAATTCGGTAGCCGTTCGTCCTTCTTCAAATATTTTAATAAAAAATATTACTTAGTACTTAGTTACTTTTTAAAATCACTTATTGCTTACATATAAATTAAATATAATAAATATAAATATACTTATGGATTAAATAAATTGTTATTTGTTTACAAAATTAATTTTTGGATTGACTAGCAACTAGCCAACAGCAAGCTAGCTTCCATTAGCTCCTGTGATGAGTGTGTTCACTGTGAAGAGGTATATAGTTGGTTGTTTGGGGAAATTCAATAGCTCTATTACCGTGACACTGTATCAGAACTGAATTAAAACCAACGAGCAAGGCTCGGTTAACCTGGTACTTTTGTTTTAACAATAAAAAGGAATAACAAGATTTCAAAATGTCCTCCAGAGGTATTTCAAAGAAAAAAATACAAGAAATACAATTTTCGAGTTGTGTAAGAAAATGGTTAGTGGGAGACAGAGGAGATGGTGGGTGAGACCCTGTTTTTTTCAAAGACAGGAACTTGGAGCTTCATCTGTACGCTATTAAGTTGAGAGTGGAATATCCTGATTTTCAGAGGGTGATGCGAATGCCTTTACAAAAGTTTTATGAACTTATAGATAGATATAGAACTTATAAGATATTATAACACCCTTAGTAAAAAAATCAGATACAAAAATACGGAAAGCAATCACCTCGTAAACAAACCTGGGAAATTACGCTTCGATATACCTAAAACAAAGGGTGGTTTTGTTATTTAGAGTAGTTGTTTTTGTTATTTAGAGTTCCGCCTAGTACAATTTTTACCTTTTTACCAGATGTGATGCAGCCATAAACAGAGTGTTTTTTTTTTTTTTTTTTTTTTTTTTTTTTTTTTTTTTTTTTATTATTATTTTTATAATAATAATAATAACTATTAAGTGTGACTGTAGGTCGTACGTAACAAAAGTGTTAGCTAATTTGGATTGAGTAAAAAAGTGATTGAATGTTTAATCTAACCCAATATTGAATATGCTGACTTACAAAGTGACAGTGACAGTATCCCAATGAGCATAAAAATTGTTGGAAACTGTTTTAAAATTGTTTTAATACAATTTCAAAATATTTTGATATAAGTTTGGTATTAAAACAACTTTAATACAAGTTTTAAATCATTTTAAAATTGTTTTAAAACAAGTTTTATAAACTCATATCAATACAAGTTTTAATGACAGTTTAAACACTTTTAAAGTTGTTTTAATACAAGTTTATAAACTCATATCAATACAAGTTTTAATAACAGTTCAAACACTTTTAAAATTGTTTTAAAATTGTTTTAATACAAGTTTATAAACTCATATTAATACAAGTTTTAATAACAGTTTAAACACTTTTGAAATTGTTTTAATACAAGTTTATAAACTTATATCAATACAAGTTTTATTAACAGTTTAAACACTTTTAAAATTGTTTTAAAATAATTTTGATATCAGTTATAAAAAACTTGTTTTAATATAAGTTTTTATATGAGCATAAAAATTGTTGAGTACGTAGGCCTACCCACATAGCACACGTTGTCAATTTGACGTCAAAAAGTGATCAAAGTCGTCAAATTGATGTCAAAGTAAAATCAAGTATTGACAAATAGATCAAGTATTAGATTAAGTAATAGATCAAGTAATAGATCAAGTATTAGATCAAGTATTGTCAAGTAGATCAAGTATTGACGTCAAAATGATGTAAACATTTTGCATTCTTAAATTTAAAAGGTAATGTAATAAATGAAGAAAAAAATTTCTTTAAGTCTTTTACAACAAGAGAACATTGTTATTTGTTTAAAACAATTGAACTCGTTAAAAACTTGACATAATTTTGATGTAAAAATTATGTAAAATATTTGATCACACAGTCAAAAGTTTTACATCAATTGAGATAACTGCAATTTGTTTAAACATTTACACATGAAACTAACATGTAAGGGAACTCTAGTTTAAGACCTATTTGGGAAGACATAAAAATAGTATATAGGCCACGGGAAATGCGTTTAATTTGATCAACGCAAAGAAACTTGGGTATCAACTGGCCAAGTAGTGTAACAATTATCGAGCAGAGAGCAGCGTGGCGTAGTTGGTAGGGTTGCGGCTTGGGAAGCTAGAGGACATGGGTTCATATCCTGCCAGCGGCGAGAACTTTTTGCTGCTTTAAATTGTTTTGATAACAGTTTTAAAATGTTTTGATAACAGTTTTTAAATTGTTTTGATAGCAGCTTTAAATAGTTTTGATAACAGTTTTAAAATGTTTTGATAACAGTTTTAAAATGTTTTGATAACAGTTTTAAAATTGTTTTAATAGAGTTTTGAACAATTTTTAACTCGTATTAATACGAAAACGTTGTTAACTGTACTTATATTGATAACAGTTTTAATATGAGTTTGAAACTTATTTTAAAACAGTTTTAAACCCATTTTTTTGCTCATTGGGATATGGTCCCAAAATGAAATTTTTGTATCAATCAATATCCCCAAATCCTCAAAATTTGAACTTCTTATTAAATATTCATTCCCCATTCTATAGTTGAATGTGATAATGTTGTCGAAAGTTTTCCTCGTTTGTGTCATTACAGCACATTTTTACGGCGAACTTCGCAGATTGTTTTTCACCCCCAAGCAACTAGTGAATAGGCCTATATATCTTTTTGTATAACAGTCATTTACGGACGGACGCAAGTAAGTTTTCGGAGTAATTTACGTTGCCAATCAGTTGAAGTTTACTATCGGTAGGCTATGTGAAGTCTTCCTGTAGCAGAAACCTTATCATAATTTCCCTACACAGACAGAAGAAACTTGTTACTCCAGTGTAGGAGCGTGTGCATACACAGTGTATTTGTACTTATTAATTATTTATATTTCCTTCTCTTTATCAAATGTAGTGTGTTTTCAAAACTGTTAAGTTACAGAAGTAAGAAATATGACCATTTACAAGAAATAAATTGTAATTATATACATACCAATGTTATATGTTCATTATGTATTTATTTATTTGCCTTACAGGTTCTTTAAAAAGTTGGCTCTTCAAATCATTAGGTCAAAGATTAGGAGCTTAAATATATAAATAAGTTAAACAACAATTTATAAATGATGCTTGATATAATACAACCTTAATTTGTATTGTTTATTATTATATTTATAAGTGAAATAAATATAGAAACTATCCTTTCTTATTATTGTAAGCGTATAGAGGTACTAAATTTGAGCGATTTTTATGTAAGTAATTAATGTGTTAACAATATATTTGTCCTCTTTGTTGTTATATTTCAATCGAAAATAGTCAAAATTGGAGATTCTAAGGAATCTAAAAAATGTTACTTGTAGTACGGCAAGTAGTAGGATGTATTGTTATGCCAAAAATATTTATTCTTTCCATTCGTTCTGTAACATTAGGCCTATATATGGCAAATCAAAGATATACAGGGTGTTTCAGAACTCCCTACCAATGTTTCAGGGCATTGTTCCTGGGTTAGAAATAAATCAAAATATCATATTTAAATTGTACGGAAGTCTTTAGTTATTCACACAGCCGCTGTTTTTTTTGTTTTTTTTTTTCACTTGATAATTTTTATATCCGTAACGGATGGTTCTATTAAAATCATTTTTGGTAAGAAACTTTATCATACCAATGTACATTGTCAGGAAAAAAATTATTTTTTTCCACTGTATATTTTCAAAATGGCGGCCATTTCAAATTTTCAAACTCAAATATCTCAAAATCTGTAAATTTTATAAAAATTTTACAAGGCACAAAAAAGTTGACAAATGTAATTAACATCTAACCAATGGTACCTAGTTTGTATGGATCTAACAGCAAATAACGGAGTTATTGCGATTTTGCTCCGTGCAAACACTGACTTTGCTGTTAAAACGGCCTTAATTTGCATTGATTTTAATGCAAAATCAATGTTTTCACGGAGTAAAATTGAACATCTTAAAATCATTTTGAACATCTTAAAAGCATCAGTAAAATCTGAACACTTTACATATGCATAACTTACCAACAAACATGTAAATGTCTAAGAACCTCTGTTAAAATAATGTACCATCATAAAACATCAATTATCACGTGATTAGTTTTACTAAACATTTAAATACATGTTCATTAATCTCCGTCATGTTATTAATTTAATAAAAAACATTTTGGACCAAACTGGAAAATTTTGTTAGAAACGCATTTAAAAGAGTCTAAGACATTTTTGTGCCGAGACATTTTTGCTTAACCTAAAATGCTCAAAGAAAAATTGTAAATTTGTTCCGTGTTATTCTAATGAGGAAAATCTAAATTTCAAACGCAAATATTCCCTAAACTGCTAAAATTACGCGTACAAGATCAAATTGTAAAGTTTTCTTAAAAACCGTGTAAAACTAAAAAAAAATATTTAAAGTGAGGGTTTGTATTTGAAATTACTCTCTGTGGATAGACCGCTTTACCTATAAAGGCATAATTGGTTAATATTATAAATTAGTTTTGTATTTCTTAAAAAGGGTGTAAACATCGTTCCTAACGATTTTCACACAATTCAAATTGAAATTGATTGAACAAGCTAAGATGGTTGGAGAAGTTCACAGGGGTGTAGATTGTGTAGTGAAATAAATACAAGAACTAATCTTCAAACTTGGCGGAAGTAGAGTGAGCTAGTTGAACTACATTACCGACATTGTTATTACTGTTACTGACGCAGGTGGCGCGATAGGTCTGTTTAGATGGGCCGGCCACCAATGCAGCCATCCCTTGCGGTCACCTCTGTGTCTGTGACAACTGCGCAGAGGTGATCGCACAAATGGACAACCGTAGGAACAACCGTTGTCCGTTTTGCTTGGGGATGTGCATCGATTTCTTTAAGATTTTTCAACATTGTAAATGTTTTTTTCTTAGTTCTTAAATTTTTTAAGTGTTTATTAATTTTGTGTGATATAAATATAATGTTTCCATATTTACTCAACGTGTATTTCTTTCTCTACAACTCTATACACCTCTTTGATTGTTAATGTGTAAAAAAATTAGTTCACGGTTAAATGAAAATGTTTAGTTTCTGGAAAAAGTCTATCAATTCTAAATAAAACTTTATTTTGTATGCAATATATTTTTCCACTTAACAAAATTTAAAATTTCCACTTGGCAATAAAAATCAACAATTCGATTGTTATTTTTTTATTTTTATTTATTTTTTTGTTTTAACAATTCTTTACAAATGTTTGGCCAGTCAGTCGAATTTATCTTATCTTAGTAACAATTGATTATTTGTCGCAAACAGCAAAATGGTTTTGCGTGGTTTTACTTTAAATTATGAATTAGTTATTCCTTAGGGACATAAATGTGAGTGATTAGGTAAACAATATCCATTGCTTATGTTTGATTGTAAAAAATACACTGAGTGTTGTAAAAATTTCACGGCCTTGGTTGCAAAAGGATAATAAAAAAACTCCTATTTTAAAAAGGTTGTTATAATTGTATTTCAATATGTAGCTCCAATTATCTCGTTTAAGTTTTGATTGAAAACTATAATAACCGACCCAGAGTTTTGCACAAAAATGTCCAAGGGTACAATTGTTGGTGGTGAATTAACTATTTTAAATTTAAATAGTGGTTTATTCCCAAATAAATTACTTTAAAATTGAATTGGAGGGAAATCCAGGCCTTGATGTAATACAACAAATTCCAAATTGCAATTAATCTTCATTCGTATTTGCAGCTATGCAACAGTAATTTCAGGAAACATTTTAAATCTAATCTTCCAGAGATCAAAGAAAATTCTTATACAGTTAACAAAGACATCTATTTTGATCAGTAATCACTCTATTATTCAGTCTCAGATTGTAATCTAATCTGAAAGTGGAGCGCTCTAAAATATAATACTGTTAAAATTGGCTTGAAAACCAGAACAATAATTAATTACCATAATAAAATATTAAAACATTAAACCATTAAATAACAAAAGTCCTTGGACATTAAATTTACAAAATATACTTTAAACTAATACAAGGCTTACAACTAAATAATGTATCTTTCATCCGAAGAATCACCGCAAAAGCACAATAGTTTTGCACAGGTGACACGGTCCACTGCTCCGAATGCAAATGTCAATGTCCAAATGATGTTCACAAGATGAGACCAAAGAGATGATAATAATAGTGTCCCTCACCAAAGAGGTTCAAGGTTATAGCTCAAAATTTACATTAATAAAATAATGTATAAATCCATAGTAATAAAAAATAGTATAAACCCATCAAAGCAGACTTGGAAAGTCAGAGAATTTATAACACAGTGTTTTGTTTTATTTCACTATAAAAAGAATTGGTAAAACTATTTAGGTTTTCTATCATAGGAGTGTTTCAAGCTTATATTCTATCCCTCCCTTCTGAATGTAGGCTACACACTAAATTTAATCAGGCTACATTAATATGGATGAAATATAAAGCCATTTATTTCCCATTAGGCCTATAGTAAAACAACTATTTTTTATAGCTGTTCCGGCTTCGCCGGCGGTTGTGATTTAATTTCATACATAATGAAATATCTTTAAAAAGCAAATAAATATTCTTCCATACGAATTTTATTTAACTTTAAAGTTCTGTGGGGCGGAGTCCCAAAGGAACTTTGCAAAACCGTTTCTTAGTGAGCACCTATGAGGAGCACAAAGAGGAACGTGTATGAAAAATTATAACCCCGTCAGCCATAGAGTTTTGAAGATTTGTGTTCAAATCATTTATTTTAAAGCCGTTGCCCAATTTTCTTTGCAATACCAACCTGAAGAATTTTTTGCTCTTCAGTTGAGCTAGTTTGCTACGTTCACTCGCAACAATGAACATCTGCACTTTAGCTCGTTATTTGCACTAAAGCTCGTTCGCTCCGCTCACTCGCCCTCTTCCATTTTAAAGACGAGCTCGTTCGCTTCGCTCACTCGCCAAACCGTACTGCATTTATGTAACACATTGGTTTATATCTACAGTTATCAGCTGATTTTTATTCAATTAATAAAATCTCCATAAGGATAACATGGAAACTTTGAAGGGCTCTAGCGCGAAAACCGGATTTTTCCCAGCTATGGGACCAGCTCCAATCGATTTCTGGTGGCCAAAACCCCCATATTCAACCAAAAAATCAAAAATCCTTGGAGCGAAAAAAAACTTTGCCCGGACAAACGGAGCTTGTTTTAGAGTATAAGTACCAGGGGGACCAAGCTTAAGCTCGGTAAAATTATTACTTTCGTTTTTCACACAAAGCTCGTTCACTCCGCTCACTCGCCAGGCGGAAGGTTTGCTGCACATTGGTGTGATTTTCCTAAAACCACAGGTTAAAGATGTAACACATTGGTTTATTTTATCTACAGTTATCAGCTGATTTTTGTTCAACTTAAAAATCTCCATAAGGATAACATGGGATCTTTGAAGGGCTCTAGCGCGAAAACCGGATTTTTTCCAGCTATGGGACCAGCTCCAATCGATTTCTGGTGGCCAAAACCCCCATATTCAATCAAAAAATCAAAAATCCTTGGAGCGAAAAAAAATTTTGCCCGGACAAACGGAGCTTGTTTTAGAGTATAAGATAATGATAACTTGGGATAATACTGGTTACAAAACGGTCAATAGACGGCTTTTGTTTTTATCCTTCTTTTCATTTTGAGGCTCATAATGTTTATTAACTTTTATTAATTTTTATTATTTTATTTTCATTAATTTTATGTCACCAGTTTTAAAATAAAAATTTTATGGTTTTTGGACATAAAATAATATTTCTCCACTATATTGTTACTTCTTTTGAAGACTAAATTGTAATTTTTATTCAGAATTCATTACGATAACATAATAAGTTTAGAAGAGGTCATTTCATTTTGAAATACAACTTAAACAAGAGCAAAGGCGTTCAGTTAAACTTATGAAATCGAAATGTGCATTTGATTATTTATAAATAAAGCATCACACTCGCTGATCAGTCATAGGTCTACCCACCTTAAAAATAAGCACTTAAAGTGCGTTTGTGTTTCAAGCAACTATCTGAAGTATTTCAAAAAACAATTTTTAATTTTAATCGTTTAATAAAATAAAGGGGGCAAATAAATGGAATGTAATGTGGTCGTAGGCTAATTTGTTTTGTCATTTCAGTAAAATTAAAGAATTAAAGAACCATTTAGCACGTGACAACAACACATTGAGTGATCATCAGAGGTAGGGCAGTTGGCCTACACGTAACTAAAACGTAATAACTAACACCTGTGAATTTTTCAGGTAAAACAATTAATTGAATTAATTAATTTATTTGAAACGAATTAATAAAATTTAAATATAATTACTTAATATTGAAAGAGAATTAGTAAAATTTAAAAATAATTAATAAAGTTGAAGCAGAAGTAATAGAAAAAATTCAACGGTGAAAAAACAGCTTAAGCGTCCGAACGTCTCAAGGGTTGCAGGAGAAGTGATGTAGAATTTCCCATATAGGCCTAGCAGTTCTCAGTTGCCTGTTAATAGACCACTGAAAAGACGGACCAATCAGAAAGCAGCTTGAGACTCGAAGGTGTCAGGTTTCAAGCTTTACTTTCCCCCTCCACCAACCGTACGCCGTACTACTAAGCCTCATTCACGTGGATGCTAGAACACGTAGTCCAGCTCTCACGTGCAAGGTTTTATGTTTGGGAATTAATGTCAGTACAGATATTGTTTACAATTCAACGATTATGTATTTTCTTCTGTTCTTTTTCCAACAAACGTAACGATTGTTAACCAGGTAATAAGGCAGTAACCTTATTTAACTTTAGTTGTAAATTATGCATTCATTTCCACAACATCGATTAGACGTATAATTAAAAAAGTAGGCCTAGTTCGAAATATACTGAATTAGACCTACGGTGAATTCTTTTCAACTCAAGTGGTGACATTTGCTTATAAATATGGTACTTCTTTCTTTCAACTTACCGGCATATATGTTATTTCTGTGGTTTAGGGGCCTATACAGAGTACTTTCGTATAGGCGAAGACACAGTCTAAGAAAAAGTTCAACGAGACTTTAAATTTCATAGCCTACATATTAGCCTATACGATGCAGCTATGGTTCTTAGCGAATTTCCCTGTAGGGAATAGCCCATATCAAAAAATATGCAATTAATTGCATTTCTAAAAATGCAATTAATTACATTTAAATTGTATATTGTAATGCGATTAATCATATTTTAATGATATTTTAAAATGCAATTAATTACATTTGAAATATGCAAATTTTGGCCCAATTAAATGCAATTTTAATACATTTTAATCGCATTTTAAAATGCATTTTAATCGCATTTTAGATGCATCTTTACAGCATTTTAAATGCATTTAAAATGGATTAGAATTGCATTTTAATCACAATTTTGATGCATTTTAATTTCATTTCAAATGCAATTTAATGACATTTTAATTATATTTTTTATAGATTCAAATCACATTTTAATAGCATTTAAATGACTCTTCAGCATTAAAATATTAAAGTATTGCCAGTTAGTGGTGGCAGCCACGGTAATATCCTTGGGCGAAATCCATGGACAGCAATCAATGGGGTCCATGGGATAGGTTTACATTTCCTAGCAGTCTCAAAGAACAACGGTAGCACTTGAAGTATTGCCGCAGTTGCTCACTGATACTGATAGGAGTGGCAATACCCATGAGGGGAAAACCCCAACCCTCCTGAAGGAAGGTCATCCCTCATTATGTTTATAACTTATTAAATTTATACTATACGAAGTTGTTACTTTTATCTCAACTTATAATTTAAAATAAACTGAGAACTAAATCTAGTTTTCAAGGGTAATTCATGGAAATTTGAAGAGTTAAGGACAACAAATCTTTGTGTGGTGATAAGCATAATTATATTTAATGTTCCTATTTTTAGCCAAGGAATCTGCACACTGAATTTGCTTTTTTTTTGCTTTTTAAAAAATTAGCGTTTACATAAGAATGAGTCTGTAAGTATAAATGCGTTTCGCAAAATGCATTCTAAATGAAATTTTAATACATTTTGAAAATCCTAATTTAATGCATGTAAAATGCTCTAAAATTGCATTTAAAATGCTCTAAAATTGCATAAAAATGTATTATAGTTGCATTTAAATCACATTTAAATTGCATTTAGTGAAATATATTTCGCAAATGCATTTAAAATGTAATTCTAATACATTTTAGAAAATGCTAAATAATTGCATTTAAAATGCTCTAAAAATGCGTTTGAAATGTATTTTAATTGCATTTTAATCACATTTAAATTCCATTTAGACAAATGCATTTCGTAAAATAAATTTAAAATGTAATTTTGATACATTTTAGAAAATGTTAAATAATTGCATTTTAAAATATTTTTAAAATGCGTTCAAAATGTGTTATTATTGCATTTTAATCACAATTAAATTGCATTTCAATAAATGCATTTAGCAAAATGTATTTTAAATACGATTTTAGAATATTTAGGAAAATGCTTAATAATTGAATTTAAAATGCTCCAAAAATGCATTAACAATATATTTTAATTGCATTTAATTGCATTTTAATTTCATTTAGCCAAATGCAATTCACGAAAGGCATTTTAAGTGTATTTGTGTAATGAAAAATGCAATTAAAATGCAATTAATTGCATTTCCTTTTGATATGGGAGGCTACGCTATTACAGAAGTAGCCATGGTAACACTTAAGCCTAGGACTATGTTCGGTACGAAACTGTTGGGTAATTAACAATACTGTACCACCATCGCAGCAAACCTACATAGGTAGGCCTACTCATTCCTATGGTGTTAAGGGGGGAGGATACCGAATTCCTTCGGAAAGTCTTTAAGTGTTCAGCCGAGTGATAGCCAATAGTTATTAATAACCAACAAACACGATTCTGTGGTTCAAATTATTCCAAATAATTACTTCATTAATACAATAAGTTTTAATTCCTAAAATTTGAATTAGACCCATATGATTTAGGTCATACATATTCTTAGGGAATAGATCGTTTTATCTCTGGTCGAACAAAATACATATTAAACTTTATTTATAATACCTCGCCATGAAATGCATGTACTAAAACGTATTTTAAAATTGTCATAGGAAATCCATCCACACTTAATAACTTAAAAAGACTTTAAACCAACATTCACTGAAACATTTGGTAATTAGGCCTACAATTACACCAAAAGTGAACAAAGGAAATTTGTACGTCTCTCCACAAATCAATTTTAACGTAAAAAAATCTGCTCAATCAGCACAATAACTAGTAATACAATTTCTCTATTAACCTTGATACTCATTGAAATGATTTACCGCTAAATTACCACCAGAACATACAATTAACGCAACACTTGATACTCAGGTGTCAAGCCACGAGAATGTCAGTTTGTCTAATCGTGTGAAAAACTCACGTGTAAAAATAGCTTTAAACGCGGTATCGCTCGGAAAATACTGTTATTTACAGATTAGTTTATCAACCCCTCCCCACAATACACAAGTAATGTCCGATGGTATTTTTCTTTCAAGAGACTGTTATTTTGTTTTTGAACCATAGCCTGGTACCGCTGACATTGAAACATTGAACCATACTTATAGACTGGTATCGCTGAATCCAAAATTTATATCAGTTTTCACTAAAGTTTTAGTTACATATTTATATATTCGATATTATATGTAGGTAATATTAAATTTAATTTTTGTGTAATGTGGGGCAATGTTTTATTGCAATTTCAATAAATTACTGTAATAGTAAAAAGGTTGTGTGAAGTATTACAACACAGTAAGATGGAAGTTAAGTTAAATTATTTTTTAATCTTTACTTTTTTTTAAAGAGAATATTATTAAGATTGGTTCTCAAAACAAAACATTTTACATGTACAGTACTCACTCTCAGAGAGTTTCGTTCTCTCAGGAAGTACTCGCCGAGGTGTTTACACAACCTGCGAATTTTCCAAGATAGTTATCCCAGACTGTTTTATACAAGTACTATCAACAACTGTCTAAGATTTTTATGAGAGTAACTAACTAACTCTCCGAGAGTGAAAATTTCTCACGTGTAAACCTAGCTTAAGAACACGACGCTTTTACGGTGTGTCAATAGAGTTTGGCACTCTTTCCCCGCAACTCCTTCAATCTACATTGGATGCAACCCGCAACACACCGGATCCGCAACACACCGCTGAGCGAGAAACGGCCATGGGCCAAGTGGCGTGGCGCGGAGCGGAGCGCAGATGGCTGGAGAGGGGGTTAACGGTGGAGTTGGGGGGAGAGGCCACGAGCGGCGGCCGACCCTACTCCTACCGCCCCTACTTACGAGTACCCTACCCCCTCGTACTACAACTCGCCTCTCCTACGCATCGCGTTCATTCTATCGGAGCTATGAGTGATTTACACTATCGGAGCTAAGGGATTTCAACCGAATGCGTCGGAACTGCGGGAAAGTGTATTTAGGACAGACGGACAGCAGTTTTCGGGGCTATGAGTGATCGCTGTTGTCGGAGAACTGAGAAAATTAACGCTCATCGGAGCTAAGGGATTCGGAGCTAAGGGACCCTCCCTAAGTTAAAATTGGACAATTGAACCATAATGGGCTAATTTTTTCACCCACATACTGTTGCTGATCTATATTTTTAATTTATTAGCACTAGATTTTCCGATAAAAAAATGGAATGCTCCTTCTGTTAAAAACAACTGTTATAATCATAAGAAAAATAAAAATAGTATATGTATGTCCTTATTATTTATGTGATCTAATAATGACCTTTTGTTTTCAGGTAAGAAATGAACTTAAAATCTGCATGGGTAAGCAACTTTTGTTATCTGGAGTATTTAGGCCCTACTTGAGAATCAACCTGTAGCATATTGTATTTTCCTCCATTTCGTATGAAGGAATGTTATTTTGATGGAATTAATCCAATGTTCAAAATATTTATGTATAAAGATAAAAAGTTGTACTTGTGTGTTTGCAGTATTTTCAAACCAGTATCAAAATAACTGCAGGAGGTAAACAAACTAAAAGTACGCTACTTTTATGCATTTTAGGTTTTTAAAAAGCTGTTAACTGTGAAAAGACGTAGTTAATTTTTTGTGTAAACTTCATAGCCAGTTTACAATATGATACTTTTACAAAAGTGAATTTAAACCAACAAGCAAGGTTCGGTAAACCAGTAGTTTTAAATAAATATTTTTCCATTAAAACCAAAACTTATAAAATAATAAAAATAGGCACAGTAACATCTTTAATAAAAAAATTTATATTGAGAATTTTTGAAAAGCCAAACGTATAAAATTGACGAAAAATAAGTGAGATATTATAATAGGGCAAATCAGTAATTTTAAAGATGATCTTTTATCATTATTCACGTATTAATCTCTTATTTTTCGCTGTCTGACCTCGACAATGGTCGGTCAGACTGTAAAATATATAGTCACTTTACTACAGGCACTGATTTCATCTGTTTCGTCCCGCCTAACATTATTATATTTTTATTCTGTCAATAGGTTGCAACTAATGACATTCCATTCAAAGAACAAATCGAATTAACAGTTTATTGACTTTTGACACTAGCGAGTTAGGTGACTTGCCTAAATCGAATATAAAATGGACATTAATAACAAATTTCCATAATATAATTGTCAATGTCCATTCTCGCATCTTTATTGACGTTTCCGTTGGCGCCTGTCATTTTCGTAACGCACTCCGCCTAACAGGTCTGAGCAGAGTTTGCTTCACAGTTATCCAGGCGTCAACGTTAACTACTATAATAAACAATTGCTACTTATATAGTACTATGAAGTTTATCAGATATTTTGTTATTATACACCTAAAACGTACGTAAATATTTATTTTTTTGTCTACAAAAAGTGAAGTCTTTATGGCTGGGCAGTGCCAAAGTTCAATTAAATAGGTATTTTCATAATTTTTTTTAACAGTAAAAGCTCAATTAATATAATTAAGTTTATAAGAAACTAAATTAAGAATATACTATCCAGTACAAGTAATGTTTCATTGCAACTAAAAATATTGTTAGTAATTTTAATACCAGTACCTGTATAGTAAAAACATAACTTCATGTTCAACATATTTATAATATTTTTATATAGCTTTTGTAATATTTAGGTTAAAGTAAGCCAGAAAAGAATCTAACAATAAGATCCATTTCACAATTCTGAGTTACAACTTTTCTCCCAACTAAAAATAAAGTTTTCACATTGATTTGTACTCACAAGTTTTCCAACAGTGTCATCAACAGACTTGTAACAAACTCAAGAATATTGTTTTGAGTTGGTTACTGTACAAGGCATTGTAGTACAGTCTTTTCTTGGTTCAAGTCCAGGGGTGTCTGTCGTAATGTTTAATTTAGCCTTTATGTGCCCCTATGGTCCATAACGGTTATCAATGTACTTTCATTATGCTCACCCACTATTACATGATACAATATGATACCATTTATAGTAATTTTCTCTGTATCCTATACTATAATACGAGCAATGTCTGAAGGGATGTGTGTTCCACGATCTCGAAATCTAGTGGGTAGATTTCGCTTAAACTTTGCATTTAAGAGTGTTTTGGCCCAAAAATAAGTTTAGAAACAGCCTCAATCCCAGGAAAAAAATCGAATTTGGTCTAAATTTAAGTTTGAACATCGTAATTTTTAACATTGATCTTATGGGTTGCTATTCTGGTAAAAGAACTGTCAATAAGTGCACTGAAGGACTCCGTCAAAATTTAAAAAAATCACCTTTATGCCAGCTAAGGATATTAGTTTCTAAATTTTCGGTAACCTACTCTTCTTTTTTATTTGTATGTCATTATGCTTTGTCCCACTGGGCAACCTCTAAATTGAGGAAGTGTTTTTTTGGAATAATATTATATATATGCAGACCTTTTGAAACAGCTGTTAACTATGAAGAGGTATAGGTAACTATTGTTGGTGGAAATTTAATAGCTTTATTACCATGACATTATATCGAAACACTGCATCAAACCAACAAGCAAAGCTCGGTTAACCTGGTACTCATTAATAACATTTGGAAAAATGTGGAAAAGTAAGTGAGTTTGAAAGAAACTATAGGATATTCAGAAAAATTTTGAAAATATATTAATGAGTAAATGTATGAAATTTATGACAAATTTAATAGCATTCGGTTGTATAATTATCTACTTCAAAAAAGAGTAAACACACATACAAATACAGATGGATAACAAACGATTGATATAGTTCTATTCAGCGATTAAATGTATAAAGAATTTTACTACATTTATCGTTTCTTATAAACTGTTATGGTCCAGAAATCGATACCCAGAAGATTTTTACGCGACCCGTGTACCAGATGACACTGTATCTTCACTACACAGACTCCAACTATGATTTCATTTGTGTCATCCCAGATTCCGCAGCAAAAAGTTTCATTCCAGCTTGGAAGTTGTAGAACCATCATTACAATGACTGATCGGCTAATGACCAGGCCAGGGAGTCATTATTCTAATGACTCTGAGAGTCATTTACTGTTAATATGCAGTGCTGTGTTTTGCCCTGATATTGTGTTGGACACATTAGTACTAGTTAAAACTTTCCGACTGTCAATTATACCAAGTTGTGTGTCATTATCAAAAAACTTTGCCATTGCATATTAAAATGTTTTTGATAGGAAAATTTTTTTACTTACCATTATTAAGTTTTGCAATAATAATGTTGGAATATTTGTTCTTTTCTGTACTTAATATTTTTCTTCACTTCATACAAAATCAATTCAAAACATTATTTTAATATTTTTTTTTATTTATTATTTCAAAATAGTCTATTGATGTGCATTAGCTTCTCAGATTTAAAGTATAGTTTTCCTTTGTTATTAAAAAACATGGCAGTAAAGAAAAATTTAAGTACTTTTAAATGTTATACCTGTAGTTTTGAATGTCTATTTTTCATTCAATCTTGACACATTTTCCTAAAAAACTAAACTGATTCCATAAAAAACTAATGCCATTAATGTAATGACTTCATTGACAAAAAATAATGCCCTATTAAAAAGCAATGTAGTTTTTAATAGTGATAAAATATAATGAAAACGATTTTGTCCTTAAATGAAAAAACTCAAGTGGAAAGCAACGTTTTACCTCGAGCGTTCTGTCAGGCACTTAAAGGCTTTCAAACACTGAAGCGAAAACGTTAATCCAAGTTACATTATTTTCTCCAGTAAAAAACTAAAAACAGAGACAATCCTTTTGTATCTACACCTAATCTCAATTTATACAACACAGTTTCCAGTTAAAAATTTTCTCGCTTTTACACCCTTTAAAAAAACTATAGTCCGTTTTTTTAAACCTGATCCTTCTCGAGAAAATTGGGGTGGGGGAGGGGTTTAAACTGTAAACAAAAAAATTATACCATTAACAACACATTTAAACTCGTGACAAACGTGTGATTTCCTCAAATAACGTTTTAAATAAGTTATAATATTTTTTAGTAACTCCTAGTCAACTGTTATATTTTTAAGCCAAACCTATTCCTTGTTAAAAAAAGTAACAGTTCTAAAGTAAACTGATTAAAAAAACAACTGCTACCAATAATATTGTAAAACTGATACACATTATGTTGTGTTGTAAAATTACCAGCCGGTATGCAACAGTGAAATAAAACAAAAACAACAAAAAACCAACAAAAAAAAACAACAACAAAAAACAAAAGGCTTCAGCCAATGGGATAGTAGCAAGTATAAACTAACCCCCTCCACCATCTCTCCCTTTAAGGATCAGGTTTAAAAAAACGGACTATAGTATACGTGTTGCTCGAAATCGAGCAATTTATTTAAATACAGTACAAATGTTACTTTAGCTCTAAATCAATGACATCCGACCAATAAAATAATGTGAATGTCTTTAATCGAAAATAACTACACGTATTTACAGCTGATTATTAACAGATGTTTCAAATGCTTTATTTAGTCCCCAATGTTATTTAAATGAGAAATTTTGAGATTTCAATGTTGGATAGCGCCTTTATTTTCATTCCGATTCTAATCCATTTTTGGCGGAAACAACTACAGACCAAGCCCTATCCAACGACACCAAAAACTTGAAAATCGGTTGAAAATTGTAGGAGGAGTTCTCAAGACAAAAAAACCCTTAGCGTATTAAATAAGTATAGATACAAGTTTGAAATATTTCCTTTATTCTTCTGCTGACCTTGGAATTTTTAAGTTATCGACAAATTTATGAGCGTATAGCTAGCATATAAACCGAAGTGTGGTTAAGTTAACAATGAAGCAGTGCGTGTGCTATTAATTAAAATGGCCTGCAATAATGGCTATGGCAATGTCCATTGTTGTAATGGCAGTTGCAGACATTGTGGGTTATAACCAGCGCTTAAACACCAAGCTATTTCTGTGGGGTTGCTTCAAATTATGTCAAATTGTTTTGTCAAACTGTACGTTAACTTTGTATTTAATTGGACAAGAGGAAATGGTTACAGACCCACCTAACCTAACCTGTAAACCTGTTTTCGTCATACTTCTACGAAACATGCCCCTTTCAATACAGTCTTTCCGGGGATAAAGTGGCTATTTAGTGCCGTAGAGAAATAAAAATGAAGCACTTTATGTCGAGCATCATATTAATAATAATGCTAGCAATACACTATTGCCGAATCTATACGTTAAATATTCGTCCAAATGCTGGCGCCATAAGTTATGGATGAAGTCGCTCGGCGAACTAACCAAGTACACTATCGCTAACTGGACGAGTACTGATCTACAAAAATTCGGACGAGCAGTGATGTAGTGAAGTTAACCATTAGTAAATAGTTTTTCTTTTAATTTTTTATAAATTATCATTAAGTTTTCCACTTTTACGACCCCACACATCTGCCACTTAGCGTTTACTTTGTGGTGCTCATGTGTCGGGTCCCTTAACACCGATTCTGTATGATCAAACTCAAGGAAATCAAGAAATATACTATTTAATAACATTTCAATGTATGTTATATTTTAATGAAAGATTTAAGTTGGTCAATGAAAAAACTAATGTATTTATAAAGTATTTCTGATATAGTTACTGAAATGAATAATATTAAGTTTTTGTTATTTTTTAAAAACAAAAATTAAAACAACAAAGCAAACTAGTGATACCTCACGTATATAAAACAAACCACTTTCAAAACTTTAAAATATACGCAAAGCTAAAACAGTGGTTGGCAGGGAATTTTTCGCCGTGTGGGTTGTTAGCATTGCCGTATAACTCAGCATTATGGGTTTTGTAGCGGTGCCAACATCCCGCGAAGAAATATCCCGGAGAAGGGGGTCATGAAATAACGCTTTAGCCAGACATTGTAGGTTTAGTGCTTGGCTTATAGATAAACTTATTACTGCTTTCTATCTTACGATGTATATTTTGTATGCAACATTATTTTGTATGCTTGGTTGGTTTTTCCAGATTGATAAATATTTTAGTGTGCTACCTTCGAAACAATTTTGCATGCTGATAAAAATTTAACTACAACTCCCTCTCTATAGTCCCTCTATCCATAATTCCTTTTTTCAGAGGTATGCCTGTGTTTGATTACTGCAAGGTTCTGTAGGTCAGAATACTTGGAAAACTTGTTCACCTCATTTTAATTTAACCCTGCTTTGCTATTCTGAAAGATCCGTTTCCATCATTTGGGATTGTTTCCATTTCAGCTAATTTCCTTTGGAAATAAGCTATTACTGTCGTTATCATGGGAGCTGCCGTTTATACAGTTTAGGGACACCTCTGCGATTACACGATTTTATATATGAAATTATACCTTTTTATGTGTAATTTTTGGATACGTAGTGATTATTTGTCGGAAACACATTTAAAACTGCACAAATAACGATTTACTAAAAAATTTAACATGGGCTTATATGGGAAATAGAGTTTTCAATTTTGAGTGTTTGTGAACACGATAACTATTACAAAAATCGTCTGATCATCATGAAATTTATTACAGGCATGTAAAGTTAGATTCTCTTGGATGAGTTCGTGAACCAGTAAGATCGGTAGGGAAAATGTTTTCTGATCATCATGAAATTTGGTACACTTATGGAAAGATTGCCATTGGAAATTCGCTAAGTATGCAGGTCTGCTGGGTATTAGTCTGGGGGTATTAATTACTTATTTACTGATAAAAAGGTTCCACTAAATTATATTTTTGAATTAACATAGACAAAGCGTGTAAGGAAGGTAGTACTTCATTAGCGTCCAATTATGAAGACCAAAAGTCAATTACTTGGCACTCGGACTCAGACCTTAGGTCGTTAGCAGTCGCCAGAGGGAAGTAATTGGTCATTTATTGTAATACGCCTCAGTCCTTTATCGTAATAGGTCATTTATTGTAAGAGGTCCAGATAGTCCAAGGTCATTACTTAGAGACAGTAATTTGATTTGAATTCTCTGATGGATGTTCAGTCTGTCAGTATACTATATCTATATGACTTTTTTAATAAAACATTTAGTCATAACTATTAAAAGTTTTGTTAAATATAGGCCTACGGTTATAAAACATATAGTAGGTCTTACTAGTATCTATTAGCGTGATTAAAGACTACTTTAATTTTATTGGTCCTATTAAAAATGATATAAACTTGATTCTTCTGAGGTACCAAGATTAAAACTTTCTAAGATAGTTTTTTTATCTTCTGATATTTTAAAAATAAATTTGTGCCATTTTTTTTGTAGACCCTACCATTTATTTACTATGGATAAAAACTGAGCTAATCCTTTTACAAACGTCCACATGGGTATAAGCCTACATTTGCACAGTTAATGTGAGATGAGATGACATATTCATACCAATTCCGTAAATAGTTTGTTAATTTGCTAATCTACGATGGCCTGAAAGCTACCAGATTTAAACTATTGAGCCAGAGTTTTGTAGACATGGATTTTTGTTTTGAAGATCTACCAGGTGTGCCACTTGTCTAGCTTTTGAAGTTGCACTAGGTTTTTACTATTCATTGCTTCAACGAAGAACGATGGTTAACCATTTTATGCATTTCTTCAGAATTTAGTAGTTAACTGCTGTTGAACATACTGTAGCATATGTGACTGTAAAAAAGTACTAAGAAGGAAGAATGTACTGAGAATGAGATACAGAACGAATAAAATATATTACAATATGAACTTTAAAGTTAAATCTTATCATTGAAATCGACGATGGATAATACAGTAGCTAATAACAAAAAATATAAAAGAATAAATAATAATTTTAAAACTTTGTAATTTTTTCAAACGATCTATATAAGCTACTAGCTGTTGCCCGTCACGGCTTCGCCCGTGATTACGTTTATTTTATTGGTAATAAAATCTTCTTAAAGAGCAACAAAATATACTTCCTTAAGAATGACATTGAAAGAATGAAGTAGTGTGAGTGGAGCTCTGAAGGTATTTCGCAAAACCTGTTCTTAGCGAGTAAAGCTTTCTTAAATAGAAAAGGTCCTGAGAACCTATGAGCAAATAGGAACGACCATGTCAAATTTCAACCCCTTAGGCCCTACAGTCATTCTGAAGTCATGGGGGACAGAGCTCTGAGGAACATAAAAAACTATATTTGCAAAACTGTTTCTTAGTTTACACCTATTAGCAAAACGGAACGTTTACGTTAAACTTCAACCCGTAGGATCTATGGTAGTTTTGAGACTTTGTGGGGAGGAGCCCTAAAGGAAATTTGCAAAATTGTTTCTTATTGATCACCTATGAGCAAAGAGGAACGTCCATGTCAAATTTAAAAACCATTTCGTAGTGAGCACCTGTTATCAAAACGGAACATCCATCTTAAATTTATAGACCCTATCTATGGTAATCTAGAGTACCCTATCTAGAGTAATTTTTAAGACCTGTGGGGCGGAGCCCTAAAGAATTTAAAAAAAACTATATTTGCAAAACCGTTTTTAGTCAGTAACTATGAGCATAGGAACGTCTGATTCATATTTAACCCCATAGGCCCAAAAGTAATTATCACAACAGCAACAACAATCTCCTTGGATCTATGGTAACCTTGAGGTTCTATGGAGTGGAGCCCTAAAGGAAATTTGCAAAATTATTTTTTAGTCAGTAACTATGAGCAAAGAGAAATGTCCGATTCAAATTTAAACCCCGGAGTCCCGAAAGCAATTTTGAAGTCCTGTGGGGTGGAGCCCTAAAGAACTTTGAAAACAATATTTGCAAAGACGTTTCTTAGGGAGCACCCATAAGCAATAAAAAAATAATAATAATAAAAATAAAAACGTCCGTGTCAAATTTAAACCCCAGAGTCCCAAAAGTAATTCTGAAATCCAGTGGGAGCACCCATGAGCAAAGAGAAACGTCCATGTCAATTTTCAACCCCGGAGGAACTGAAGTAATCCTCAAGTCCAGTGGGGCGGAGCCCTAAAATGGTTCAAAAACTATATTTGCAAAACAGTTTTTTTAATAAGTATCTGTAAGAAAAGAGAATCGTCCATGTCAAATTTCCACACGTAGGCTATACCGTAATTGTGAGCTTCTGTGGGGCAGAGTACTAAAGGGGATATTTAAAGCACTTTTTTAGCACCTAAGAAAGAAGAGACCACTCCAAATTTCAACCGTGCAGGTTTCCTAATTTTTATTTAAATTTGGCCATGCGGATAACATTATATTGAAATTTCGAAGGCCTGAGGGGCGGAGCCCTGAAGGAATTTTCTAAAATCGTTTCTTAGTGAGCATCTAAGAGGCAAGGCGAAACTGTGTTTAAAGTTTCAAGTACATACGTTTGGTAGTTCCTGAGATTTCATGATGAGTCAGTCAGTAATCACTTTCCGTCAGGTTTAGCTTTGTCGCTAAGCTCACTCGCCACAATTATCCTCTAGATTTTTATTACCTATCTTCCCTCAATAATTTGAATCAGAACAGCTGTTTACAAAATTAATACTCCTTAATGTAATCATATGTTCCAATACAAAAATGTTGCTTCCATAAGAATAACATGGTAACTTTGATGACGTGTGGGGCGGAGCCCTGAAGGAATTTTGCAAAATCGGTTCTTAGTGAGCACCTAGGAGGCAAGACTAACCTATGTTCAAAGTTTCAAGTAAATCCGTTTGGTAGTTCCTGAGATTTAGTGATGAGTCAGTGAGTGGGATTTCGCTTATATATATATAGATTTGATATAGTAATGGAAATTTCGTTTCAATCCATTTCACACAATACTTTATCCTCGTTGTGTTTTAACACTTGAAAGGTCATTATCACTGTATCACGGGGTGGGGGTTAATGATCGGCAATTAAGGGTAAATGCTAATGAATCAGCGAGAAGCAATCGTGTTCAACCTTTAAATACCAATTAGACTGCGTAATAATTGCGGGAGGAGGAAATTAATCTTGGCCATAAACATAATTTTCGAAAAGTTTAAAATAATATATAATAATAATATTTTATTCACCAAATTACATGGTATACAAATAGACAAGAAAGTACAAAAATTACAATACACAGGCAAAGTGAATAAATAAATAATAGTAAAACCTATATTTATACTTTTTTATGTATAAATATGTATCAAAATTGTAACATTAAACTTTGATGAATAATTAGGTTGCTCCCAAGGCCAAGCCCGATAGGGGGTCCTCTCATTTGATTATTTACTAGTATACGTGTTACTCGAAATCGAGCAATTTACACTACAAATGTTATTTTAGCTCTAAATCAATGACATCCGACCAATCCAATAATGTGAATATCTTTATTAGCCAATAACTACACGTATTTACAGCTGATTATTAACAGATGTTTCAAATGCTTTATTCAGTTCCCAATGTTATTTAAATGGGAAATTTTGAGATTTCAATGTTGGATAGCACCTTTATTTTCAGCCCGATTCTCATCAGTTTTTGGCGGAAACAACTACAGACCAAGCCCTATCCAACGACACCAAAAACTTGAAAATCGGTTGAAAATTGTAGGAGGAGTTCTCAAGACAAAAAAACCCTTAGCGTATTAAATAAGTATAGATTTTTAACAGAAAAAATGTGTGCCATATTGTTCCTTAAAATAAATTACCTACTCATAAAAAAAAGCTTATAAACATAATAAAAATTCTGCAAATATTTTACTGCAAGGCCTGCAATTGCATGAGACCGTAGATACAATGAATAACAAACAAATAATACATTACATATATTCAGACACCAAATATGATAAACAACGACTAACAATAAATTAATTTACTTAATTAAGTTCTTTTAGTAACAAGAAAATTTAGAAAATTAAATAACATATTGGATCATTTTGGGTTACAAATCGTTTGTGGTTATGATAAGTTCATTTTCAAGTTATTTGAAATAATAATAATAATAATAAACCAATTAGATCATAGTTTGATTAGAACTAATATTCAGTAAACACAGAATTAATATTCAGTAAGTTTTCAGTGTGAAATTGTTTTGGTGTGTTCTTTAATTCAATCACAAATTATTTTAATTTCAACAGTTAAGCTTTTTGTAAAAAAAAGTGTATTTTTAGTTTCTATTTATATAAATATGTTGATTTATATGTGGATTAATATTATCTTAAAACTTTTTCTGCATTTATCAAAGATTGTTTTAAGATAAAATGAGGAGGCCTATCTTGAAGATATGTTTGAAGGATTAGGGATTTTCGTCTTGTTCATTCGTCAGCACTTGTTCCAGTTCGGCATTATTGTTTTTGAGCCGTTGCCAACCTTTCCGGATGAAATATCCCGGAGAGTCGTGTAATAACGAATTTCATAGATATTTCTACGTTAAATTCGAAAAAAAATTTTGTTTATGTAAAACATTGTAATCAACCCACTCGATTTGTCTAAGTAAAGCTAAGTGGTAACTATGTAAATTTCAATAATTTCAAAAGATATATTTGTTTAATTTGATTAAATACAGTAAATGAAAATGTAGCGTGCACACATCAGATGAAAACCACTACACTTTCCTAAAGGCGATAGAAAATAAATGTGTAAAAATAAAAAATAAAACGATATTCATATAATAAATTTTCTTTGATTAATAAATTAAATAAAATAGAAAACAAAAGCTTAGACCCTATTATAAAAAATACTGCCATTTACTAGATAATTTTTGTACACTCTTCCAATTTCCCATTAGCATTTAATTTTTGTAAACTAATTTTTGTCAAATCGTAAGGTGAGGAAGCTATATTTTTTGTTACGCCAACAGTGGAGAACCTGGTGGTAGCTTTCATCTTCTCAATTCATTCTATAACGTTCAGGAGTAAATATTGATGTGTTGCTTTAATACACTTTTTACCATTACTGCGCAGAACATAATCTTATTATATTATATATTTATATTTTATACTCTAAAACAAGCTCCGTTTGTCCGGGCAAAGTTTTTTTTCGCTCCAAGGATTTTTGATTTTTTTATTGAATAGGCTATGGGGGTTTTGGCCACCAGAAATCGATTGGAGCTGGTCCCATAGCTGGGAAAAATCCGGTTTTCGCGCTAGAGCCCTTAAAAGATCCCATGTTATTCTTATGGAGATTTTATTAATTAAACAAAAGTCAGCTGATAACTGTAGATATAAACCAACGTGTTACATCTTTAACCTGTGGTTTAGGAGAATTACCAAAAGCAACACCCTTTGATCTGGCGAGTGAGCAGAGCGAACGAGCTTTGTTTAACAAACAAAAGTAATAATTATACCGAGCATAAGCTCGGTCCCCTTGGTTCTATAAACAAAAGAAGAAAGAAGGGCTGTTTTATTCCTTTGATGTTGGAAAATGCCGCTTTTGAGACAGGTTGGTGAAGTAATCCACCTGAATAACATTCACCAGATGATCAGGCTAGTGACGTTTTGGATATTAATTTTTACATTGTTTTACCCGCTAATGAAACCGCCCTTGTCTTTTACATTACAGCAGTTTTCCCCAGTCCTGCTTTTTACGCAGTGACAAGAGACTACTGTAAAGTACCGGGTTAACCGAGCTTACCGGGTTAGATTAAGCCTAATTCACTTTTGTTATGTCATAATGGTAATCAGGCTACTAAGTTTACACCAACAACTAACATCTTAAAAATTAACAGCTTTTTTCATAAAGAATGTTTAAAAAGTAGTAATTTTTCATTTTTGTTTACCGTTCGTTGTTATTTTGTCACCTATTAAAAAGCAGACCACGTTAAAAACTGCAAATTTTTAATTTAATTTGAGACAAAATCTATTTTTCCTGAGGTTTAGACTGTTTCTTAACATATATTTGGGCCAAAACCCTCTTAATTGCGAAGTTCAAGCAAAATCCACCCTGTAGATTTTGAGATGGTTAAAAATACATCGCCACAGACAGTCCTCGCCTTATAGTATGTGATAAAATATAAATTGGAATGTTTTCTTAAATAACACAGTAACAGTTATTAAAATGTATAAATAATAGATAAATTAGTGAAGTATTTGAGTACTTTGTACTGTAGAAAACTGAAAGCTAACGCTGTTTAGTGTATTGCAACTCTTCATTATTCTAAGTACAGATTTATAAAAATTTAACAGTTCACTGTGAAGCACACCTGCAAAACCTTGTGGAAAGCCAGAAAGCAGAACCCAAGATAAGAGCTATCTTTTAAAACGGCTGTTTAAACCCCCAATGTGGTCTCATGACCCGATTTTCTCCGGGATATTTCTTCCCGCGAAGTTGGCAACGGTACAAATACTATAATGCTGATTTGTGAAGCAGTTCTGACAATCCACTGGACGCAAATTCCCTACTTTTATGCCTTATGGTGATCCAATTATTCTCGCAATACGTGTACAAGTTTTCGAGTTATTCGTAACACGTGGGCTAGTTAAATTAATAATAATAATAATAAAAAAATACCCCCGTCGCAGCAGACCTGCGTACTCAGCGAATTTCCAATGGAATTACATATTATTTAATTTCCCTATAAAACCACCATAGGATCGAGTATGTAGGTTTGCTGCCATTGGGTGTTGTTAGAAAATCTAAGTTAATCAATAATTATTGACAGTACACAAAATTGTATCAAACTCTGGCAGTTTTTTATTTTCCCTATAAACCCCATGGGGTTGAGTATGTAGGTTTGCCGCTATATGGGTTTTGTAAGCAAGTATAAGTTAAACCTTTTATAGATAATGTACATACCAAATTTGATTAAGTTTTGTCAATAAATAAACAAGATATAGGGTTTTCTTTTTTTCCCATAAAAATAACATGGAAAACACATTTTTGGATTTTCCCCGTAACCAGTTATGCTATAATTAAAATTCAAAATACCAAATTGTTTGTTTTTTTAAGCTCTTTTAAATGGTTTCAGTTAAAATTGATGAATTTTAAAAATTAAGGTCCAAAAATGCCAAAAACCCATTTTTGACCCCTTTGGAACCCCATAAAACCCCGTTCCCATAACCCGATCATGCTGGTTCGCGAACTCATGAAAATAGACCTGGTCTTACATGTTCATACCAAATTTCATCAAAATCGGAGGTCCCCTTCAAAAGTTATCAGTACCACGGACACATAGATATATAGATATATAGATATATAGATATATAGATATATATATACATATATATGAAAATGAACGAACGGTGTTTTTGGCTTCTGGGGACCTCAAAATGAAAAAGTAAAGTGGTCCCGGGCTTAGGTCTTACCATGGCTACTACCGTAATAGCGTATTCCCTATAGGGAAATTCGCTAAAAACATTCATATGTTATTTGTTGTAGACTTTGTCGTAAGTAAATGTATTCAACAATACTCCCACGTTATTCTGGAGACAAGGTTCCCTTATTTTCAATAACTTTCACAGTACAATTTTACAAATTTTAATTTTACAAATTTTAATTTTACAAAACCTGATGAACTTTTATATTTTCATAGCTGGAAATACCAGTAGTTAATTTTTTTTGTCAGTATTACTGTAATTTATTCCTCATTCAATTATTCTATGAAGAAAGTGCACAACAATTGAATTCTAACTTGGAGTATGACTCGGAAAATTGACAGGATGAAACACGAAATTAACTTAACAGAACATGCGTGACATAAATAACACGTGTACGTTGTCATCTAAGAATTATAGTTTTATTGCTAGACTATTATTTTTACTATTATTTTTAGTTTGCCTTTTAAAATACAATCATTGTGTTTTATTTTCAATGATTTACAAGAGTGTTCTTAGTTTGAAGTAATAAACAATTAGATTGCTGTCTCGTGCATACATTTACATTTTAAACATGCTAAGTTTTTAAGTTGCCGTTTGCGCAAAAATTTACATTTATTGGGTGAATACATTGTTACGTTCTAACTTCATAAAAGAATAACCATTTCAAACAAATTTAACTGTTACTGGGTTTAGTGTAACTCCTATTTCAACCCTAATGAATTTTATTCTGTCCTCTACAGACATTGCCCTCACTCTTTTGCGACAGGCAAAAAATCAAATTCCAAATCAAAAAGTGCTTTACTTTACTAAACGCTGTATTTATGTAGAAGTTTGACTGGTAAACGGGGACGAACGACCGACTGGGGGCTCGAAGCTGCATACAATATGTATATTGTAGCCCCTAGTGACCGGTACAGGCCCAGTACTGGGGATTAATGTCAGCCCGTCGTGTGTACATCTGGTGACCGACAGCTTGTTGTGAATTCCTTTGGTCATCGGTCTGTTATGTAATGATCCTGACAAATTAATCAGCTGCTATTTGTCACTAACAAAGCTACACCTCATCTGATCCATCACACTCACACACGCCCTTCATTCATACTCACCTTATAATACGCAACATTAGAGTGAATCGATGCTAGGCTACAAATAAAGAATCTTAGTATTGGCACCTTCCTAATAGGAGGGAGGACGGAGTTTAGAATAAAAAATGGAAGTTTTAAATTATTTAACTCCACTCTAACTATACATAATATATTTTAGAAAAGAATTGTTCAGTTTCAATTTTTATTATCTTTTAATTTCAATTCTAAGTGGTTCGTTTAGTATACTTACAAAAATAAACTCTAAACAAAGCAACACCACTTCGTGTTTTGAGAAGATACTTGGTGAAAAGTTAAGGTAACAAATATTTTATCATTGTTACACATTTTTTTCTGTTTTAATGTTCAATTTTACTCTCGAATTTTATTACTTTAACAGGTACTTCACGAACTAAATATTTATCTGTGAATAAAAACTAAAAAATTTACGTTGTGGCATGGTAATTTTGGCTGTATTAATAATTTGCATGGTTTTATTTTACATTATCAATAGTACGTGATGAACTCAAACTCAAACTCAAACCTTCTTTATTCATTATATATATATACATTTCAGTATCAGTGATTTTGAAAATCAGTGATTAAACATATCCATGATATTGTGACACAGTTGTTGAAAGTGTGGACCCAAAAGCAAGTGAAGCCAGTCGTGTAACTCAATTATCTTTTTCATGCGGTCCGCACCAAAAAATGGATTTACGAACAGCTCCTCTATCACTGCCATGATTTATAGATATGTGTAGATCTTTTAAAAGTTAGAAGGGATTAAATTTCTCTAAAAAAAACTTTGACGGAATTTTAATGTTTAACATTAAATTACGGTCCCCAAAACGAAATCCCTAATGCCTAGGACACAGAATTATCAGTGCAATATTTTGCCATCGATTAAAATTGCAATCCACCTCAATTTACGTTAACATTCATTAAAATGGGTACTGTCTATTGGAAGTACTTTATTTATTGTAGAACTGAAGTGTGTTTTCTCAAATTTCGAATTCTAGAATTTGAATGGCATTTTATTGCAAAAAACGTGGAAATACCCATTCATTATTAATTAACTCTTATGCAATAGCATATAATATCTTATATACAATATAACCCAAATTGTTACTTATCCTAGTCGAACAACAAGTCATAAATGTTGTTAATATTTAAAAAGTTGTACGTAGTCATATTTTATTTGTTTATTAAAGTTCAAACCTTCAAACGAAAACCACGATAAGTAATAAAAAATCTCTTTATCCTGATTCAACAATGTAATAACTAGTATTTATTTCATGGTGTAATGTTTATATTTGACCTATCTAGTTTATTTCCTCCTCTATACTGTAATCAAAACTGCTCTACTAAGCCGTCGTAGTGTGCAGAAAAGCGCTCTTTATAGTATGACCTCCTTGAGAGGGATATTTCTTGCGCGGATGTTGGCAGCAGATCAGGAACTATAATCCAGAATTATAGGAGAACAATGCCGCAAACATAACAAAAGAAAATTAACCATCTGTTCCACGAGTGGCTTGCAATTAAGCTTATGTTAACTGGTAATGTGTATAACTTTTAAGTGTAATGTAAGCAAAAAATAAGCAAATAAGAGGGCATTTAAGATAAAAGAGTAGTATAAATGCATTTTTATTCACGGTTGTTGTATAAAAGAATTTAATAGTTATATACTATGAGCTAAATTAATCGAAATAAATTAATACTTTAATTACACTTTTATTATTTTAATTGACTGTAAAAATCCCTCTTGTGACTTGTATAATAATGTTGTAGCAATAGAGATTTGATTTATTTAGGAAGGAAAAAAGGTAATATAAACATATATTCTGTATTTAATATATTCTGTATTTTTCATAGGAAGATTTCTTTATCTGAATCAACCCCCCCCCCCACACACACTTATAATTTAACCTAACATTTTTGTTAGGAGAATCTTCAGTAGCAAATCTATAAACAAAAGATTATTTATATCACACTATTTATGTGTCTATAGGAATTAAACATTTAATTGATCAAATTCTAAATTAAAAAGTTTATAATTTGAATAATTTAACATTGATCAATGTAAAATATTGATTTCCTACAACTAAACCCACCACGGGAAAACTTACGTTCTTTTTACCTCAGACAACGACAAGGTTATTCGATATATGAGTACCGGGTGTCCCAGACCACCCGTACACCCCTTTTAAAATCTACAATATTAATTATTCACAAAAATGAATTGTGTCATTATAGGCAAACCGTTACGCTCTATCCATTGATGATAATTTCAATGTACAGGGTGTACCAGAAATAACCTACTCAGACCGTAAGTCATTAGTTTTGAATACGAACCCCCACTTTTTATGGTATTTTTTGGATTCTACACATAATTTTAAGACTACTTAGCAATTTAATGTGTATCCCTAATCCTAACGGTTTGGGAGATAACGGAGGTCGAAGTTTGATTTTTTCCCATAAGAACAACATGTAGCAAATTGTCTTATCCATTAGGCCTAACACTGAAACTTTTACATTTAACATAACTATCCAAGCATAAAAATATCTTATAACCTCATTTTAGATAATATTTCATAAAAAATATCGATTTTCACGGAATTAATTTTAGTTTTATACACATTTTAAATCATTTCTACCATATTGACAAATTCATGGAAAAATAAAATAATTTATGACAAAACTAATTGAAAAAATTGACAAAACTAACTATGAAAAAACTGTACATTGAAATTATCATCAATGGATAGAGCGCCGCCGGTTTACCTATAATCACAAAATTTGTTTTTGTGAAAAAGTAATTTTATAGATTTTTAAAAGGGGGTACGGGTGGTCTGGGACACCCGGTATAAACAAATTTTAACCTGAAGTAATTCGTTAATTGGCAATGCTAGCTGTCGATTGTTGATATACTAATATATTGCCTAGCTTACCCGGCATAATTCGCAATGTCATCTTTAGAAATTTTTTGCCCTTATGGTGAGCTCGTTGGCTACTCTAACTCGCCACAAGTCTGTAATATCGTTTAGTTTTTTAATTAATCGCCAATCTTTCCTCAATAATTTAAATGAGAACAGCTGTTTATAAAATTAATGATCCTTTAAGTAATCATATGTTAGAATAGTTATAAATAATTAATTGTGGATAGTTATTAGCGATGGCTTTCATCCGTAAAGTCCATCCTCATAATTAGACATATTCGAATATATGAGGTTGAAATTGTGGTTCGGATCCCACGTTTAACTGTAGGTCCCTAGATGTCATTGGCTGTTGGGCTATTAATTAACAGTCCTGTCTTAGGAGAATGTCGGCCTTAGTCTGTAACAAGACTACAAGATCATCCTACACACTCATCTCTCATTCATATACAGGTTAAAATACCCACTATGTGAGGTCCTTGTCTCAAAACAGTGATTTAGTGGTTTAATCCAAAAATGTTGCTTTCATAAGAATAATATGGTGACTTTGAGGACGTCTAGGGCATAGCCCTCTGTGAATATTAATATGAAAAGAGTCAGACTTTCCTATTTTAAGAAATATTGTTGCATCCTTAAATTGTGACTGTACTTCGGAAATGCATACAGAAATATTAAGAAAATTCTAGCTTGCATGATGAGTCATAATATCTTGCATTTGTTGGAACCTTTTTTAAATTTGCTTTAAATGTTTATTCATTGCATTTAACTGCACTGATTAAAGGTTTTAAATCAATAATAAATTGTGTACATCAAACACTCTGTATCCTCAACCAAGTAACTTCCAATGAATTGCAATTGACACTCATCACGCGTTGTGTTTGACATTCGATTTAGATTTTGCAACGAAACGATCGCTCCGGCAGAGGCAAACATATAGTTAAATCAACATTCAATTGCCTGTTTAATTGACTCTAATTGATTCATTTGCACTCATAACTACTGCGAACGCAGAACAGGTGAAATGGGTAATTGCTAATTAAACATTTACATTGTCATTGGACTCCTACATGGTTTCCAGCATGGGTAACCAGCGGGGAGAGTTTTTATAGGTGAGAACAAATTAAATAGGCCTACATCTACAGAATCTTTGAAGTTAAGTTGTAAAAGATCATTGTTAATTCCACTTTTACATTGAAATCAACAAATATACTTAGGCTACATATTCGTTCTAGTTTATATTTATACACTATAACAATACCCTTGAATGTTGTACTTTGCGGCTTAGATTTAGCAATACGATACAGAAAAGTGTTCCGGAAATGAAGTTTTTAAAAACCGATCAGCTTACTGAGTAGAAATTGCGGTCTTCACGATGTTTCAGAGATATCTATACCCACCTCTCAAACAGCTGACGTGAACAAAATTGTAGGTGGCGCTATTTGTAACAACTAAACTCAGAAGGAAATTTAAATTGAACAAATGAATATACATTTTGTTTCATTAATGTTTCCTCTTTAATAGTTCTATAATCAATGTTTCATGATGAAGAGTCAAATAAAACTTTGGCGTTTTCGTATACATTATTTCCATAATATTAATTTTTTATGGATGAAATTTTAGATGAATAAGGTTTATTTCTTAAAGCAAAACTCTTTTTTTAAATCAATACACAGCCTTAAACTTGGTTGAAAGCACAAATATCTATAGTTATTAAGATCCAGTTTTTGCTGACATGATTTGTACCAAACAAAACAAAGAAGCGATTATTTTGTAATTTACAAGATAATCTTGTGTTGAGTTTACGGGAATCATACATTTTTGGTAGCCATTGTAGTTTTTTTTAATGGTTCTAAGTTGAATCATTAAACATTTATGTATAGTCATGGATAACTTATTTATTTTTCGTGAGGGAAAATACTTCTATATTATATTCTGAGATAAAAAATAAAGGCTTTTTCTTTTGTACAGCATTTTTCATGTACTGGTGATTTGTTTCTCAACTTTTTACATGTATTCTTAAAGTAAATTGAAAAATAAGACTTGGCAATGAAATAGTCCGTAAACTAGCTGCACAATGATATAATTCAACATAAATAATTTTTGAGGAATTTTGAAAAAAACACGTTTAAAAATATAAATTTTCATTACTGAGCAACACAGCTGATATCTTAAATAAAATACACAAACAGCCCATCATATGTATCATGTTTCGCCGCGCATTACTCTGTGTAATGGGGCAAATAATTCAGCACCAACGACTCTTAGGGGACCTACTTCCGGTTGGTGGAATTAAACACCGGAAACGGGGGCGCGTAAAGAACGTTTTAGTTAATGCAACTGTACTGCCGAAACTGAGGGTTCCACTGGCCCTACAGAAGCTTACGAGTACTGTGTAACCCTCCCGTAGTGTTGCAGCAGACCTGCGTAGTCGGATTATTTTTCACTTTTGAAAATGGTTTTGGTTAACTTTTGTTAATATATATATATATATATATATATATATATATATATATATATATATATATATATATATATATATATATGTCAGGGGATTTTTGTGTGGATATTAAAACACTACCAATCATCAAACTTAAATTTTTAGTATAAAAATACATATAATCGATTCTGTTTTTATTTTAAGAAAATCCTGACGTCAATATTTTAATATCGACATTGGAAATGAATAGTATATTTCTAAATTTAAACCACTTACCTTTGAAAGGTAAGATAATTATTCCCACCACTCGCATTTTGGCCAAAAAATATCCTAATTGCAATCCGAATACATCTAGGAAGTTTTCTACTACAAATAATAAAATAATCTTTTAAACAAATTATCTGTAACAATATTTTCTAAATAAACGACTCAACGAATTTAAATTTTTATTTTATTTGCTATTACTGTATAGCAAAGTTATAAAAATTACAACTTATTGTCTCTTAAATGAAACATTAAGTTTTTGTTATCAGCTAAAATCCCTAATAACTAAAGCAGAACTCTTAATAACCCTGTTATTGGAACCAATTGCATGTGTATTGTCAAACAGTAGTTACTCAAACGCCCACCGCACCTAGCCAAAGCTGCTGTATAACCCCGCTGGCCGCGATATTAACACAGGAACATGTGTTCTTTATACCAACAAACCTGTGAACGCCTGCCGACCACTGTTCATTATTAGAGTCATCTTCACCTTTGGGGCCCATTGTTGCGCAGTCGCCAATGTTAACCATACGGCTTTTAATGCAAAAGTATTTGATTCCCCTGTTTCGGACGCCATTTTTCAACAGTTTTTTTTTTTTTTTTTTGACATGGTAAGTGTTTAGTTTAACAAGGTTTATGTGTTATATTAGGTCCCTCATACCTCGAAATTTTGAAAATTTAACAAATATTACTCTTCGTGACGTCGCAAAGTAACTCGATTTTACTTAGTAATATTTCAAAATTTAGTAAAATTTTCGAAATTTCGAGGTATGAGAGGGACCTAATATAGCTATTCAACTAAACACTTACCAAGTTTAAAGAAAATCGGTTGAAAAACGGCGTCCGAAACAGAGGAATAAAATACCATGTTTTGCATTAAAAGCCGTATACTTAACATTGCCGACTGCGCAACAATGGGCTACTGGCACAGGAACATGCGTTCTTTATGTCAACAAACCAACGAACGCCTGCCGACCACTGTTCATTATTAATGCAGTAATTGGACTCTCTTTATACAACAATCATGTCCCTCGGTTTGTAAATAAATTTTGTCTCAAAAGTCGTTACTAATAACAATGGGTAATCTCTATAAATTAATAAATCTATACTTATTTAATACGCCAAGGGTTTTTTTTGTCTTGAGAACTCCTCCTACAATTTTCAACCGATTTTCAAGTTTTTGGTGTCATTGGATAGGGCTTGGTCTGTAGTTGTTTCTGCCAAAAGTTTATGAGAATCGGACTGAAAATAAAGGCGCTGTCCACCATTGAAATCTCAAAGTTTCCCATTTAAATAACATTGGGATTGAATAAAGCATTTTAAACATATGTTAGTAATCAGCTGTAAATACGTGTAGTTTTGGTATGATATTTGCTAAGATATTCACAATATAGGATTGGTCATGTATTGGATGTCATTCAATTAGAGCTAAAAGTAACTTTTGTATTGTATTAAAAAAATTGCTCGATTTCGAGCAACACGTATACTAGGACTAGGTAATTTCCCTATTGGGAATACGCCATTAAGGCACAGTAATAGCCATTTTAAGACCTAAGACCATGATACTTTTTCATTTTGAAAAGGACCTACAATTTTGATGAATTTTTTTATGAAGATGTAGGACTAGTTCTACCCTATGTTATGAGTTCACGACCCAGAATAATCTTCCCAGGATTATGTTAACTGTGTTTACTGGGGTTTCAAAAGAATAAAAAATAGGTTTTTGGGACTCAATTTTCAAAATTCAATTATTTTAACCAAAATTATTTCATAAATCTTGAAAACCCAATCAATTTAGTATTTAAAATTTTTAACTTGGCTCAACCGATTACGGAGAAACCCAAAATGTTTAACATTCTTGGGGAATCAACAAAACCATATATCTCGCTCAATTACCGACATGATGAAATTTTGTCTGTATATTCACTAGGTAGGGTTTAACTTGTATTTGCTTTCAAGACCCATATGGCTTGAAATCTACATGCTCACGTCTATGGGGTTTATGGGAAAAATAAAAAGTTATCAGAATTTATTTGATACAATGTGATTTATCCTCACTAATTAAGGAATAACCTACATTCAACCCACATAGAGACAAACCTATATAATAATTCCTATGGCGTTCTTAAGGGAAAAAATTTCAAGTTCTGTTGGAAATACGTTGAGTACGCAGGTCTGCTGTGAAGGTAGTATTTTTTATAGTTTTATTCTATCCACAATGTCTCTAACAGTATTGAATACTAAATTAGTTTTCTGAGAAAATAATTTTTAGGTTATTGCATGTAATTAATCCATACAAATGGTTTAATAAACATTTTTTTTAAATGTAGGGCCTCTTGTATTTCATTTTATACAAGTAAGATTAGATAAATGAAAAAGAACTATATTAAAAACTCGTGTTTCAGAATTTTTTAAATATATTTGCAAAGTTTGTAAATTTACAAATTGTTACAAAGTTTCCAATGAACAAACATTACAATAGGGGTTTCCTTAATTTAACGTAAGTTTGTGAGGAGTAAAACAATCTAAGTCCCATCATTTAATTTTATTGGAAATTAACAAATTATCTTATTACCTTGCTTATTTGTCAACATTTACTTAAATACTATACATTATACACTTCCGTTGATACAATACCAATTACAACAGCGCTGTCTGCCGAAAAATAAATTAAACGTAGTATCCAAATGGAAATTTGCTGTGTACGTAGGTGTGCACTGTAGGGTATATTAGTTATTAAAACGATACTTCTCTTTTATACGAGTTCATTCCAAACCAGAAACCAATGAAACGCAAATTATGACGATAATAGAGAGCGTGTAATTATTTACAGTGGGTTGGCAGGGTGTGGTTTGTTCAATAAAGAACACGTGTTCATGTGTTAATATCACAGCCAACCGGTGTACAGTGGCGCTAGCTAGGTGCGGCGGCCGTTTTGGTAATTACTGTTAACAATACATTTTAATTTCAGTAAATACCAATCGGCTATTTAGTGTAGTAAAATTAGTCGGGGAAAATGAAATGATTTTTGGAAAGCCAATTTCTTTTGAAATGTGTTCTATGGCGTCCCCTGACCTTCCTCCGAAAAGTCCCCAGAAATCCCATGTGGGGATCACGCTTAAAAATGAGGGGTTGGCCCCAAAGGAGTTACATTAAAATTTGATACTAAGCATACTAAATTTTAATACATTCTAGAAGGTTTATATATATCAAATTAAAGGTCTTAAAATGTAGAACACAATGCCGTAAACCGGACCTAAATATAACTGTCGGGAGGGAAATGACAGGCGTTTAAAGTTTAGAATAAAATAATATTATCAGAACTTTGAAATACAATAACTTCCGACATATTTGACCTTTTGAGGTCTGGTTTGCGGCTATGTACTCTCCTCACTATGACCTTTAAAATTATGTATAGCATGGCTATGGACTAAGAAATGTTTTAAAACTTCCTCTTTGGGACGTCCATGTGGAGGGTGGTTCAAGGGTAGTACGATAAGCATATGACTAGCTATCCGCATTTTCAAAGGTAATTGTAAAAGCAAACGTTTGCCGCAAACCACACCTCGAAAGGTCAAGTATTTCGAAAATTTTTACATTTTTAAGCGTTTAGGCTAAAATTTGATTTTTATTCAAAGTTTGACAGGCTGCCGTTTTCGACTCAGGTAACCTTTTGAGATGGAGTTTGCGGCATTAAATTCTACTACTTAAGAGCTTTGATTTGATGTACATAAACCCATTGGTCGAAGAAAGATTTATTTCTGACTCCACGTGGGCCGAATCTGTTTGCTGTCTACTGTTTGTACACACGATCGTGTGTGTTACACGATCTCGAAATCGAGCGAGTAGATTTTGCTTAAACTTTGCATTTAAAAGTGTTTTCGCCCAAAAGTAAGTTTAGAAACAGTCTCAATCCCAGGAAAAATCGAATTTGGTCTAAATTTAGGTTTAAAAATCATAATTTTTAACATTGGTCTTATGGGTTGCTATTTTGGTCACGAATAACAACGAAAGGTATGCAAAAATAAAGGAACATTAGTGCTAAGCAGTGTTTTTGAAACCGATGTTAACTGTGAAGAGGTATAGTTGATTTTTCGTGGAAATTTAATAGTCTTATTACCATGACACTAAAACAAAATTGAATTGAAACCAACGAG
Source organism: Neoaliturus tenellus (assembly GCA_030545055.2). NCBI lineage: Eukaryota > Metazoa > Arthropoda > Insecta > Hemiptera > Cicadellidae > Neoaliturus > Neoaliturus tenellus. The sequence goes on along the minus strand of CM061534.1, from coordinate 35,209,145 downwards.
TAAGGCTCGGTTAACCTGGTACTAAAGATTAAGCTCCAAAAAGATTTTGCTCAAAGTTTTTTATATATGTTTTTTTTATTATACTTTAGGGATTAAAATAATGAATTTCGAGTTTCAGGATAATTTTGGAGAATGTGGAAGGATCATTTTAAAACCTTATTTATTTTGTGAAGGCCTGGGTAATACTGGGCTATGAATTTTACTATATCGCACTTGGTTCCGATTAAAGGGGTTACAGAGCGTTATTCTTTAATTTGTAGGGTTTGTTTCTATTGGAGCCGAATAGGAAAGCTTCTAGCGTTATTAAAATTCTCTCATGGCAATAGGATACATATTTTCTATGGTTTGTGTAATATACAAATTATAAATTTCAATGAAAAAATATGTTTTACTGTTTGTAAATCTCCTTTTGAAAGATATCTGATGGTTGAAAATCAATCTGTAAATTGCGGTAAATGTAATCACATTCTCGGTAGTCAATAAACATTGTTTGCTCGTCAATGTAGGTAGATATTTTCGAGAGTGATGGAGTGCAAATAAAACTGATATTTCTTATTCACGCGTTATATTTCACATTCAAGCTTAACCAAAAGACTAATTTTAATTTTGCGTTTTGTGAACCATAGTTAATCTAACAACATAAAAATTTTACTTTTAAAATTTCATACAGTTTGTCGTTTTAATTTTTTCGGGGGGTATTTATTAAAAACTTTTGAGTTATTATATTAAAGCCACCATTCTGAGAAAAATCGAAATTAATTATATTTACTAATAATAGAATAGATGATTGTTTCAATTAAAAACTAATCTTACAGCTCTCAAGTTACAAAACTTTTACAACAGATTTTAACAAAAAGCCACGTGTATCCTTAACTGCATATGTTTTTATTGCTTATCGTAAAATCCTACAGTATTCGTTGTTGACTTCGATCTTTGAATGGATCGTAAAAATATATTTCACGTTACTCAGGACTGTAAATTATTATGCCGAACTCGTCAGAGATAAAAACCCATTTCTACTGAATCGGGCTCAATCAGTCGTGTGGCATTATGTGAGGGAGTTTATCATTATACCCAAACCGTATCATATGCTATAATACGAGCACTGTCTGAAGCGATATATTTCCCACGATCTCGAAATCTAGCTGGCACATTTTGCTTGAATTTTGCATTTGAGAGTGTTTGATCCAAAAATAAGTTTAGAACAGCCTCATAGCCTCAACCTTATGGAAATCGTTTTTTGTCTAATACTAAGTTTTAAAATTGTAATTTGTTAAGGTTTACCTTAACAATTGCCTCATGTGCCAATGAGGCAACAGAATAACAACGAAAGATGAGCATAAAAAAACTCTACTTTTAAGTACTACACAAACTACAAGAAGGTACTACAAAAGTACATGATTATTATAACAAACGTGAAACTAAACGAACGAGTAAGGCTCGGTTCCTGGTGCTAGAAATAACGGCAGTGAACACCAATAGAGTAACTACAGATGAAGTTGTTGTAGTTTCCTGGCTGTCCGCTGCACCACTAGAGCGCTGTTGTCTAGTAAATAAACATATTAATCATGTTTGTTTTTGCATATCCTATCCAACTAAAAAAAATAAAATAAAAAAAAACATGTGATAGTTGTAAATGTAAAATAAATAAAGGCTTAGGCCTAGCCAAAGAGTTGCATAAAAATTTTAAGGTCCATATTTCTACAAGTGATAATACTAAAATACTAAAAATAACTTAACAAATAAGTTTAAAATTGATTTTGAATTTGGAAATAAACTAATTTTTATTCTTAAATTCAATTAATTAACGTTGTGACTGCAATAATTGTCACGAAAAAATATATATGTAGTTCATATATGTATTAGGAACTAAGTAATAAATAAGCTAGTAGTTTAAAATATAATTGTTGTTCATTGGTTTCTTAATTTGTTACAGGTATGTTACCCTGAAGATATGCAAGAAAAGGTCAAATATGTTTAAGTATCCTCAACAGTTTCTTAAGTTTCTAGCTAATTTGATAGTATATTGTTTTAGATAACACTCTTGCTTCTATTGTTGCCATTTGCTTTTGAAAAAAATTTAATAATTTGATTTTCATTTTATTTGCCAGAAAATGGCCTCGTTAAATGTTTTTATTTAAACACTGTACAATATTTGGTTTTAAGTATAATTTTAAATATTAGCTTTAAATATAATTCAAAATAATATATAATAATACAAACAGTTCTAACGATATTTTATATGATTCCTTTTAATATTATACTTAGATCCTTTGTATCTTGCGCAGCAATAAATTTTACACCGAAAGACAGAGAAAATATAACTACGCTTTACTTGTTTTTTTAGCTGTAACTTTTTATACTTTTAATTATTAATTTTAAACATTGTCTAGTGTCTGTAAAATCTTTAAGTTTCGCCATTATAGCAATATTTTATCTCAAATTACAATTCATCTTAATTCGAATGAGTTTATAAAATAGGGTACCCTACTTTGTTTTACAAAATTATTTGTATAATTTCCATCAAATGACGTAATCAACTTATGTGGAGTTCAAGAAAATAACCTAAGAAACGTTAACGTGGGTTATAAATAAATTTAAAATGAACTAAAGGTTTTACAAAATGTCATGAGCTCTATCGATGTACATTGATGAACACACGGTTGTTCATTGTTAAATCTAGGTTAATTGAGTCTATCGTTGATCTTCCTTTCATGGAACGGATGTAAACAACTATCTGTCAACTGTTTATTGATCTGGTCGTTACTTTAAATGAAATTAATTCATTTTTTCTTTAGAAAATAATTGTTGATCATCAAAACTACTTTGAAAGCACACATATTATTAAAGTTTTACATTATTTAACATATGACCTAAGTTATTGATTCCTAAGTTTGATAGATGACTACCCATTTCAACTAATTCTCAGTATTAAAAGCTGAAATCGTTGAACAAATATTAGGCCTATTAACGCATTTATTTTCTGTATATTAATGAAGTTAAATTACCTAGTTATATCTTTATTGTGGGGTCCGAAATACATCGCTTTACTGACCAACAATTAATAATCCGAGCGGTCCGAAATTTTCCTCTTCAAAGCTCAAAGCATTTCCTAACCCCAATATTATGAAAGGCCAACAACCAACGGAAAATGCGAATGGAAAATATTTCCCTCTCGAAGACAAAAGGATTTCCCACCACCGACATTTCCAGCGACTTCCGTAACGGAGCACATTCCTGGGAAACGGTTACAACAATGTTATCAAGGAGTATGAGATTGTGTCTCCAGGGAACACGACAGTTCGATAGGAAAAATGTTTTTTTTCTTGTTTGAGAATCATTGTTCTTTTCATAGCAATATGTCCCCTTCAACACTTTTAGGGACACCGGACGGTTGAAAAATATCATAGAATAAAAATAAATTGCTTTCTGGTGGTAAAATATTACAATAAAAATTAATTGTTATAAACTTAACATAATTCAGGGTAAAGGTAGTTTACAACTTTACCGTCATCAAGAACAATTAGCAACAAAATCAAAAGTAACGCTCTAAATTTTAATTTAGTCAAAAGATAATCTAAATTATCTAGCAACTGATGTATAAAGTAAAATATTGTAGGAATACTATTTTTTTTTTTTTAAATCCTCTTATTTATTTAATGAAGTTTAGTTTGTATTTACTATAAAACACAGATATAAGCAAATGGATATCATTCAGCAAATTGGTAGCAAATTGGGGTTAATTCAGCGACTTGGGTTAGTCGGTGGCGTAGTGGTTAGCGTGCCGGACTAGGGTTGTGGCAGCGATGTCGTGGGTTCGAATCCGCGTTCTGCCAGTGACTTTTATCTATCTTTCACCTTGTACTGTAGCGGCTCACCCCCTTACTTTGTCTTATACGATCCACGCACAGATCAATAGTCTATTTGGCGGGGCAAAGTAAGGCAAAAGAGGTCCGCCAAAATTAAAAAAAATTCTTTATAGGATCATTCTTTCAATCATATACCACACAACGTGTAGAAGGGGAAAGGAGAGGGTAGATACAATTGTTCAGGAAAATTGTAATAGTAATGCCGCCTATGATAAGTTTTGTAATAATTAATACAGCAATGTGAAGAAATTTAATTAGTGATGTTTTATAACACTCATGCCTCGCCCACCTCCAGTCAAAACGTTAGCTACTCTCGCGGTTTCGGTGTTTAATTCAACAGTGGCACCGTCCACAGGGGGCCATTGTTGTGAATCATCCCCAGCATTACATAGAGTAATGTCTCGCGCGGTGGAATACATGCGAGCGAGCTTCCTTACTCTGTGTACACCACGTAACTTAATTAGTCTGCGTCATGGAAGCCTCCTTGGAGTTTCAAGCTGCTACTGATTAAAGAAAAGTTGTTGTTTTAGGGTTTCTAATAATCGATATGTAACTAAACAGTTATTGTTTGACGTCTTTCATTATGTTTTAAGCCTAATTTTCTTATACTAGAGATCGCCTCCTGATCGAAATTCGATCAAAATTTCAGTTGATCTGGACCCAAGAAGTTAAAAAACATTTTATAACTGAAACATTTGTTTTTCTAGCAGTTATTTTTTTACAACAGCTGTCTAATGATTCAATCAATTCTCCTTCCTCCATAAGAGTAACATTGGAACTTTGAAAGCCTGTGGGACGGAGCCCTGGTGTCCGATGTGAATTAGAATATGATTCTGTTCATCTACAGGATTATACTTTTCCAATGGTATGCTCGGATTTCTCCTACGATGCACATGAGCTGAGAAAAAAGGAGGAAATGAAACATGCTTGCGTATTAATATATAGATGGGGAATTTATGTATGTAAGAAAATAAGATTAAGAAATAAGAAATGAGCTGTCATTGAAAACTTGCACATGGCTAATAGATCATCACGCTTTTTCACCACTGTAAAAAAAACTTTATAAATTTTAATCTATAAAAGCCCAATCACTACAAAATTACGATTATTTTTCCTTGATTTTTACTAAACGATGGGCTCGGTAATCTAAACAAACGTTTAAACATATATCAATAACCATTTATAATAACAATTTAAGTTACAATAAAAACTAAATCTCGCGACAAAGGTTTGTGAGAAAACGTGACTTCGTATCGGTATTAATCTGATATGCTTTTTATACTTACCGTATTTCAATTGCTTGGTTAAAACTAAGCAGGTTTTTTCCTCTTTTATAATTTGTTTTATTATGTGTTCCAAATTCCTTTTTGGAAAACCACAGTTTCCATGGTGAAAAGAGACGAAATAAAGTATCTTTTTAAAACATTGCGGCCTTTCAGTGAAAGGGCTTTACAAAGGGAGGCTTTACGGTGGAACGAAATGGAAAACAGACACTAAAACAGATAGGCATTTACTGGAAGACCTGCTTGTTTTAAAACATTCTGCTTATGGTAAAACTGTTTCTCAAAATTTCGTAAACTCTTTGAAAAAAACGTTATACCTATTTCTATGCTTATTTTTAGACATATCAAAACTATTCTTAACCGTGCAAATAACATATTCCAACATAGTAAGTTAGTCACCGGGTGTATTCCGTTCGCCAGCCCACATAAGAGACTTTACAGCAGTAGCCATTCATTATTCAAGTTGTGAATGTATGCCATAACTTCGGTCACATTGTAGGCGGACTAGGACACCGGAAACCCGGGGAGAAGAAGAAGAGTAATCTAAAGTTAATATTGTTTATTTCCGGTTATACCCCAAATGGGATTTCCGGTCGCGCTGGGGGATCATTTATTTGTATTATTTTTCAACCATCATCATGACTTCCTTCATCATATGAATTTAATGTTAAATTAGTCTGTTAATGAAACATCTTTATTACATCTTTTGTTTTTTATCTTAAAAGTTATGATGAACCAAGGAACAGTAAATGGAATAAACTACATATTAAATGCTACTTGTCTACTTATTTCAACACAGTATCAAGATTTATTAAGATATTTGGTTATTAATAGCCTATATGTTTTATTGAGATGAGCTTATTAAATACTGAAAAAAATAATTATCCTACCGAAGTGGACACAGTTTACAATAATACAGTGGCTTTAAAATATTTAGCTTCCTAAATATACTCTTAATACTTAAAAATTATAAATAAAAAAATCAATTGTAAACATTGAAAATCTTACGAGAAAACATAAACCAACCGAAATATTTTTATATTAATTTATTTTTAACGAATATGTCAATTACTATTTTAACACTACAAACTTTCCACTAAACCTTATAATTTTATCTTAAAAAACCTAGCTTTAAACAATTCAATTTACATTCAAGGATGTTAGAGAGAACGCATCCTTTACAGAAATCCTCCTCGAGACGGCAAGTGATAAAAGTAAGTGAGCCAAGTTGTATAGGTTCCCGCCAATGGGTATATTATACAGTTGCCGCCATTTGAGCCTCTAATGCGCCCAGATCCATTCCGGGGACGGTCTCCGCGCCGCGGGATGTCTGTGTTATAATGTTATACCGCGACGCTGGTGTTGTGGCAGCACTGATTGTTTTGTTACCGCCATTTGAGCCTCTAATGCGCCCAGGGACGGTCCCCGCGTCGCGGGATGTCTGTGTTATAATGTTATACCGCGACGCTGGTGTTGTGGCAACACTGATTGTTTTGTTACCGCCATTTGAGCCTGTAATGCGCCCAGGGACGGTCCCCGCGTCGCGGGATGACTGTGTTATAATGTTATACCGCGACGCTGGTGTTGTGGCAACACTGATTGTTTTGATAGCGCCATTTGAGCCTCTAATGCGCCCAGGGACGGTCCCCGCGTCGCGGGATGTCTGTGTTATAATGTTATACCGCGACGCTGGTGTTTTGGCAACACTGATTGTTTTGTTAGCGCCATTTGAGCCTCTAATGCGCCCAGGGACGGTCCCCGCGTCGCGGGATGTCTGTGTTATAATGTTATACCGCGACGCTGGTGTTGTGGCAACACTGATTGTTTTGTTACCGCCATTTGAGCCTCTAATGCGCCCAGGGACGGTCCCCGCGCCGCGGGATGTCTGTGTTATAATGTTATACCGCGACGCTGGTGTTGTGGCAACACTGATTGTTTTGTTAGCGCCATTTGAGCCTCTAATGCGCCCAGACTCATTCCGGGGACGGTCCCCGCGCCGCGGGATGTCTGTGTTATAATGTTATACCGCGACGCTGGTGTTGTGGCAACACTGATTGTTTTGTTACCGCCATTTGAGCCTCTAATGCGCCCAGGGTCGGTCCCCGCGCCGCGGGATGTCTGTGTTATAATGTTATACCGCGACGCTGGTGTTGTGGCAACACTGATTGTTTTGTTACCGCCATTTGAGCCTCTAATGCGCCCAGGGACGGTCCCCGCGTCGCGGGATGTCTGTGTTATAATGTTATACCGTGACGCTGGTGTTGTGGCAACCCTGATTGTTTTGTTACCGCCATTTGAGCCTCTAATGCGCCCAGGGACGGTCCCCGCGTCGCGGGATGCCTGTGTTATAATGTTATACCGCGACGCTGGTATTGTGGCAACACTGATTGTTTTGTTACCGCCATTTGAGCCTCTAATGCGCCCAGGGACGGTCCCCGCGCCGCGGGATGTCTGTGTTATAATGTTATACCGTGACGCTGGTGTTGTGGCAACACTGATTGTTTTGTTACCGCCATTTGAGCCTCTAATGCATCCAGACACGTTCCGGGGACGGTCCCCGCGCCGCGGGATGTCTGTGTTATAATGTTATACCGTGACGCTGGTGTTGTGGCAACACTGATTGTTTTGTTGCCGCCATTTGAGCCTCTAATGCATCCAGACACATTCCGGGGACGGTCCCCGCGCCGCGGGATGTCTGTGTTATAATGTTATAACGCGACGCTGGTGTTGTGGCACCACTGATTGTTTTGTTAGCGCCATTTGAGCCTCTAATGCGCCCAGACTCATTCCGGGGACGGTCCCCGCGCCGCGGGATGTCTGTGTTATAATGTTATACCGCGACGCTGGTGTTGTGGCAACACTGATTGTTTTGTTACCGCCATTTGAGCCTCTAATGCGCCCAGGGACGGTCCCCGCGTCGCGGGATGACTGTGTTATAATGTTATACCGCGACGCTGGTGTTGTGGCAACACTGATTGTTTTGTTACCGCCATTTGAGCCTCTAATGAGCCCAGGGACGGTCCCCGCGCCGCGGGATGTCTGTGTTATAATGTTATACCGCGACGCTGGTGTTGTGGCACCACTGATTGTTTTGTTAGCGCCATTTGAGCCACTAATGCACCCAGAACCATTCCGGGGACGGTCCCCGTGCCGCGGGATGTCTGTGTTATAATGTTATACCACGACGCTGGTGTTGTGGCAGCACTGATTTTTTTGTTAGCGCCATTTGAGCCTCTAATGCACCCAGACCCATTCCACACTATATGGGGTGAGGTGAACCACATAATATGACCTGTCTTGACGCGTCCAAGAGGGGTTCCGACTTGACAAACATGAGGTAACAATCATAGCATGCATTGAGGATAACGCAATCTTGATGTATTGGTTTACTATAATTCCAGAAACACCTTAACTCTGTTCATTCTCTATTAAAACAGCAGTGGACTACCTTTTGCTAAACGCTTATTATTATAGCCCACCACAATCACAAATATAAACAAAAGGCAAAGTGGGCTATTAGAATAAGATCTTAAATCGCAAACTGTATAAAACAGTAAGTTATTTTCAAACAATGATAATATCGGTACTCTTAAATTTTTTTATGATTTTTTTTAATATGACTCTTCTACGCCACTGCAGATTATAATCCCTGTTCAGCGCGCGAAGCGTTGTCAGAGTAATTTGCAGTGTTACCAACGTAGCGGATGTAAATTTCCCTTCATCGCCCCTTGAATGCTAACAAGTGCTTAGCGTGATTAAATAGACACATTATTATTCCTCACTTAATCAAAGAAAATTACTCATGAAAATAATGGGCATTACAAATGGTGTCAACTCAAGAAGTAGGTGCTTATTTACTTTGGATCGGTAACTGTAAATTGAAGCACAAAGTCTAAGCTGGATAAACAGTTTCGAAAATATAAACATTAAATCGAATCTGTTAAGTAACTATTTAATTTATTGCTGTTTAACAACCTTATATGAGACAAATCCCGTAACAAAAGTCTGATTAAATCAATGATCTTCTCAGAAGTTTTCTTGAGATAAAATCTATAGAACTGCTTTACATTTATTGTACCGTGTAACAGAAACTTATAGAGCTAAGTGTTGTAGACGGGCCGGAAAACTAACTCATAATCTCTTTAACCTTAAAATCCAAAACGTTATGTATGCATTCGTTAAAATATTTGAAAAAACCCCTGAAAAAAGTAAACAAATTTATTGAATATTCACCAAAACCATTACAAATGTAAACATATTTATTGATTTACCAATGTTACACCATTTATTTCTAGTTCCTCCCAACATTTTCAGTAAGTTTCAGTAAGTAAGTCCAGGAACCACAGTCCATATCGCCCTGCGGTGCTGCACTCACTTCCGTAGCGGAACTCTCTTGCATTCTACATCACATAGTCACTGACCCTAGTAGTCCTAATACGGCACATTAGTTGTGCGGGCTGCTTAAAAGCTTCAGACTATAAGGAAGCTTAAATACTAGCGCTGAAATATCTCACGACAATCCTTTTTGTTCTTAGTTTAAAATGTTGTTATACATCCATTTTTCCTGCACTTCCCTAAGTTCATCTGAAACTATGTTTATTTTTTAATGGTTAGTGAATCGATCAATTAATGTGTCAATTTATTTATTAACTATGCTTTACAGTTTAATGCAACTACTTAAAATTAAAATCCTTATTTTCTTGTATTTTTTTTACTAATTAGTTACCATAGAATATAGGCCAACCTGCAATAGTAACCTTATATATTTAAGTTATACTAAAGTTGGGAAAATTACTCCCGTAATGTTTCTAATTCGACGCTAAGTAAGCAATGAGACAGATTACCAGTGATGCCAACGTTATCAGCTTCAATATCCCTCACTCCAGCCGGGTATTAATTCAATGGCTGCAATAGGCAGATGTGGTATTCATTCGGCCTTTGTCATGTTTAGTACTGTACATATTAAATTTAAATTAACTGCTTGGCTTATATATAATGTATTTTAATTTATTATTATGTTATAAACTAACGTGTTTTTCACAATCACTTCATTAATGAAAAAATACTGCAAAACCAGTTCTTCATGCTTGTTTTTCAGCACTAATATTATTATTTCAAATAATTTAAATGTTTAATTTTTCCAGCAGTTTATGGTTCAATTAAAAATTGTTTTTCCTTTTATAATTCAAAATAATGGAAAAACAATAAAAGGAAATGTATTGCTGCTGCTCAGAAGAAAGATTATGGCTTCGGTCATATTGCAGGTTTCATTACTTTTCCCCTGAAGACAAAATACTCTTTCAACTTTCTTTGAATTCCAAGAAAACTCCCACACAGTTTGCTTTGTTGTTTCACCTTTCAATTTCGACTTTAACAGTTGAATAGACGCAGTATTGTATTTCTCATAAATATTTCGTTTGAACTTTTTGTTTGTTTGTTTGTTTTTTAACTATGTTCTCCTCTTAATACGACATAGAAGTAAGTACCTTAGCCTTGTTCAAAACAACTATGTTACTTGTTGAAAAAAATAAAGGTCAACCAAGATAAGTAGACCCTAATACCTGTCGGCTTATTGCAATTAATTTAACTTCTCTAATAACCTTGGAACAGAGACTTCAATACGTATATAAAATAACTAAGTAAAGTTAATTTTTTATGATAAATATTTCTGTTGATTATTCTTTATATTTTTTTGGCCAAAATAGCAAACTTTAATATATTAAAAAGGGCATTTTTAACTGAAAACGTAATACAGCTCTACATTTTTTTTAAGTTTATCTCATAGTTGGTTAACAATCAAAGACGTTTGTCCTATCATTGTGCAACACTTTTAAATCTATTGATTTCATCACCAAATCTAAACAATATTTAACAGTAAACAGTTGTCATCTATGGATTGTGTTAAACATTTCTCTTCTAATATCTCATTGATTCATCGCCAGTTGTGCTGTGGAATGGTATGGCATTAGATCATCCCAGCCTCGCACGGAATGTGCGGTCGGGGAGCCATGAGATGTAATTAATTAACCCGTTATTATATCATTGGATCAATAACAGCACTGAACATATTCAAAACGTACAGCTGGTAATGCAATGTCTTACGGACCTGCTTTTACTTATTATACTTAAGGTTCTGAGACTGCAGGAACAAAATTCATCTTCTTCCTGATAAAAATAACACTGAGTTTTTTGGGTTTAATTCATCCTCTCCAGTAAAAATAATTTCAAGAACTAATTTCGTTTATTTCAAGTAGGGAGGTAAATTTAAACAAAGTAATGCAATCATAAATCATGTTAGATGTTTTTGTTTGGAGCTACAAACAAAATTAAACAAACACAAATTGTTTAACCATTTTTAAAGTTTACAAAATAAAATAAATATTTACTCAACTGTGGTAACTGATAAATTTCTGTTTCCATAAAACTATAGAAACTCTCATAATTTTAGCTAATTTATTGCCTCCTACAATTTGTGATACTAAATATGAAACCAACATAACTCTATATTAATCTAAATGTGATATAATCCTATTTTTACTGATTTACTATGAACAAAGTCTCCATTATGCTTTAACCAAATTATTGTAAATGAATTGACTTGAAATCTCTCGTTTATTAAAGTTTAATAATGTTTATATTTCACAAACGGACAATAATTAACCAAAAGAGCATCCATTTTATAGAGATAATTAATTTTCCCTCATATGCACACTTTACCTCATATATTATATCATTAGCTTTCTACAAAAGCTTTCTACATAGAGACAAAAACTATAATTTTCCTCTCTCATTGAACTGAGCCGTCTCATTCAGAATATTCTGCGCCCAGTGACCAAACCCTTCCTATCGTGCACAGCGGACATGATGTGGCGATGTCCCCAGCTTGTAACAAGCTGATACTACAAGCTACAAGCTACAGCTACAAGCTACAGCGTGTTGTAGCTGTGAGCACCAAACCCCGACTCGCTGGAGCGTGTTGATGTTCCGTCTCTCGGAGGGGGGGGGGGGGGAGGAGTGCGGGGTTCAGTTGGGGAAAACATTTTCATTAATATTGTTTTATATAGAGCTTTAATTACGCCTACTCTTAATTATTTTTACCTTTAATATAATTAGTTTTTGTTTCGTACCAAGTATCGCACAACTACCGCATCTATGTGCGTGTATATTTTTTATTGTTCGATACGTAAGTTAATATTATCGATTGCTTATTAATGTTCTACACTATTACGAGTTTGATCAGTTATCTTTATTTTGTAAATATGTTTTGTTAAAATTTGTAACAACGTTAATACAATTCACTATTATACATATTTACATTCAATAAAATTTCGAATGAATTCAAATTCAGTTCAATGGAATTCGCAATGGAATCCTTTGAGGACTTTAAACATAAAAATGGCTCAGTTCCGGTCGGGATCGTCCTATTGTAATAATCTAATTAATTACGCCTAACTGTGAAACTAGTTTACAACTCACTATTATCTGACCTACACTTTTTTCAATAGATCGAGGATTTTCATTGGGTTCAATAAATCCTAATAGTTTAATTTATCCACCACCCCAAAATAATTATATATCTCATGTATAGTTAGATAAAAGTTTGGTTGTGCAATCGGGTGTCAAACTTGAGTTGGTTCGACAATGAAACTGATCAATTTTGGTGACCTGGATACAGGTGATGTTGTGGCTGGACATCTGTCAACCCTTATATAAGTCAGCAAACTGCTCGTCATTCGGCCAAATATAAACTAGCCTCAGTAAGGCGAGGGTTGTCAAAGGGTGATTTGGTTCTTCAGGTAATAACTGAATATAGAGATTTTTGGGGTACAAAAGTCCATTTGAAGAATCGACACCATTCAGTATAATCAGCTTTTGAGTATCCAAACACTAATAAACTTGTTCCTATTTTGAATTATTTAATGTTTTGACTGATTAAGTGAGTTGATCACATTCACAGTTCTTTTTTTATTTCATTTTGAAAAGTATTGTACTACCGAACGTTTGTAACTTGTAGTTTTACAGATAATGAGTACAGTTTAATTTATAATTTACTTTATAAATAAAAAAAATAAAAAAAACTGGTAATTTTCAATGGCAAAAAAGTAATCCAATATAATCTATGGATACAGAAGTTCCTTTTACTTTCTCCCCCTATACCATAGTATATGGAGAAAGTATTGTTTTCGTCAAAATTTTCGAATTTGAGTTGTTGGTGGATTTATCCATTTTGGTTCCCCCTGAGTCCAAAAAAGTGGTTTTCGGAGTGATGTTTGTGTGTGTGTGTGTGTGTGTGTGTCTGGATGTATACAGAGCTAGAGAATGCCCCAATGGTCCGATTTTGGTGAAATTTTGTACGTAGATCCAAAACCACGATAATTCCAGGCGTTTTTTTCATTTTTTTGAATTTTTGATTTTTAAGGGTAGTTTACCCCAAAAAAACCCTCAAAAAACGTGAAAAATCCAAATTTTTCAAAAACGGCTCTAACGATTTTGATTAAACTTTTGTGGTTTATTAAGAATAAAATGCTGAATAAAATGACACCACCCGCATTTCCGAGAAAATGCGCGTTCAAAAGTTATAGAGTAAAAAGTGTTTCAAAAATCAATTTTTTGGATTTTCAAAAAAGCTGTTATTTTGAAATAAATTTTACTTATGACCATTAAATCAAGCTCAAAAAACTAAATAATCCAGTACTTTAAATTATTGCTCTATGTCAAGTGGTTGCGGAGAAAATTCAATTTTTCGTTTAGCGGTAAACGCAGTACGTTGTTAAAAGTCACAGACGCGCGTAGGGTCAATCTCGTGCTGCTCAGCTGTTAGCTATCTGATTGAGCCATCAAGACATTAATGTTTTGAGGCTTTTAACACCTTTTTTATATTGTTGGGAGAAAGTATGTGTCAGTTAACTGATACCGTTTATTTTCAACGTCTTAATGAACAACATATGACAATGAGTGTGTTTCAGTTTTAATAACGGTTGTTGTTTTCGATCAGCTGATTGTCTAGCAAGGAGGAAAACAATCAGCTGGTGTGTTAGTTCTTCGAATCAGCTGATGGGGTTGTTTTCCACGAACGGAGTGATTGGCAGGTCTTTATGAACGGACATTCCATTAATTTAGAGGGAAATAAGGTCGCACATCAACTGCGCGAAAAATTCCTTCGATTTGCATCAACTGCGCTAAAACCGAAAAGGGTCCCCCAAGAATGTGCATCAACTGCGCGAAGCCCGAGCCAGGTATACGGTGGTTGGTGGCGGAAGAAATCTAGTTACAGGTTCATCCCAACCACCCATATCACAAAGTGTGGTCAAACTCTAGGCTTTGGCACTAGTATTCGTAGATATTTAAGTGACTTTCTTAACTCCACTCCCAATGTTATTTTATTGGTTATTTCGGTCCGTTACGGTGTAGTTTTTAAAGGGACAACGTCACCCACGTTGCCTTGGATTTTTCGTAAATAGCCTATACAGGGTGTTTCAGAACTCCCTACCAATATTTTAGGGCATTGTTTCTGGGTTAAAAACATATCTAAATATCATATTTAAATTGTCCGGAAGTCTTTAGTTACTCACACAGCCGCCATTTTGTTTTTTACACATAATAATTTTTATTTCCGTAACGGATGGTTGTATTAAATTAATATTTGGCATGAATCTTAATTATACCAATGTACATTTCCTGGAAAAAAATTAATTTTTTCTGCTGTATATTTTCAAAATGGCGGCCATTTTAAATTTTCAAACGTAAATATCTCAAAATCGTAAAATTTTATAAAAATTTTACATGACACAAAAAAGTTGACAAATTAAATTATCTAACCAATGGTACCAAGTTTGTAAGGATCTGACAACAAATAACGGAGTTATTGCGATTTTTCGCCATAAAACATTGATTTTGCTGTTAAATGGCCTTAATTTGCATTGATTTAAATATATTCTATCACAATTAAATTTATCCTATCTTACTTAACACTGGGGTGGTAGATAAACAGAACATCCTCTGGCGCATTTGAAAACGCCAGAACAATCTCTCGTGTATTTTTAAATTTATTAATAACAGCTATTTATAAAAAATAAAAAAAAATAATAAAAAACACTTTTAAAGTTTGGTATAAAATTTACAAAAAGTTTTAGTGAAAGGGCCGTTTGTTGTTGTTGCTTCAACAACAGTAGTTTTAAACACCGTGTAAAACTTGGTAATTTTCGTGTTTGTCGTGGCAAATTGGCAATATGACACTAACTACGCCCTGTAGTACCGCCTTGGGCGTACATCAGGCGCGTTCCCTCTTTACAAGGGGCTTAGGTTGCTGCAACCCTTCGAAACTAAAGCGGAAAAGTCATCGTAGGTTATTATCCAATCATTTTACATTTATTTATACTCATCATTGGCAAAATTATTTACCTCGTTTTAGTTGTGAATAAGTAAAAAATTTGCGTTGTAGTTTTGAAGACTGTGATTGAAATACACATACTCTAATAACTTAGGGAAATTAATCAATCCTATTGTATATAACTTAGATCATAGGTTTATTATTTGCTGAGCATTGCGATCTTTATGTTCTCGCCAGATTCCAGGTGAGCACTTACCAGTTACCGTTTTATGTTATGATCACGACCTACACTAACTCACTGTAATCAAACATTTTAACTTAATGGCTTAGGAGCTAGACTTCAAGGTTAAAAAATTCAATAATCTCGTAATCTATAGAAATCGTGTTTATAAACACATGGAAGCAAACATTTTTCGCTGTATTCTTTGTAATTTAATTTGTTTGTTTGGACAAAAGAGATAAATACCAAATACCAAATTAACGGTATTCTCGTGGTCATGTCAAAGAGCTCCCTTTCCCATTAAAATCCCATATCATAACAATATCTTTAGACTTATGATATTATTTTACAAAATCGTTAAACAAAATTTACAAAGTAAAGTGGCTGTTTTTACATTTATAAAACTCAGTAAAAATTGTCAAATATAATGTATGATTTTTAATCTGTTTTCTTAAAAAAATTACAATATATCCTACTTATAGAAAATTGTATACCATCTAAGGGTAAAATATCGCATGGCTAGACCGTTTAACAAAAGCTACAAAATTCGTAGACCTTGCGATTTTTTTGTCAAAAACAAAAGGGCCGTTTGACCGTCTATAGCCACCTCGGGCTGTTTCAGCTCTATTGCAAGTTTCTTTGCTCCCAATCGCCCTCCCACATTTTGTAAACAAAGTTTTCACTCTTCCACCACCCACGACGTCTTTTTCTGTTGATTTTCTCTCTTTTCATTGTGTTTTTTGACACCGATTATTTGTTTTAGTACAAAAATATATTCTTTTGAGCTCTGAATTGAACTAGTGTTTATAAACTTCTTCGTAAAAATAAATGACTTAGCTAAAACAGATACGTGCTATTTCCTGAAACCAAAATTAGACCTCATAATTCATCTAATTAAAAGGCAGTATTTACCTTGAAACCAGAGCGAATTTTGTATGACAACAACTAAAAGGGGTACAAAAACTACGCTAAATATGTCATGTATCGAATACTTAATGATAAAAATGTTAATTCGATGTAAAAGTTTTATTTAAAGGCACAAATTCTTTCGTCAGGTTTAAGTTAAAAGTCGTTTAGCAGTTTGAAGAAGGCGAAACCCTTTTGGTAAATGTTAGTTTAGTAAAAAAAACCGCCATTGAATTAGTTTACACATAATTATTAAGGAATATTCATAGATTTTTTTAGATTAGTTAAGAATTATTTTTAATCTCGATTGTACGAGGCCTCTCTGTGGTTCAGTCTGCCCTCACCCCTCACCCCTCACCCCGCCGCTCTTCACATGTGTCAACCTCAGCTATGTTCATCCCCCTAAGCTGTATCAATACACGGTCTGGAATGTCGCTATGGAATGCCACGTGTCTCTTGTCTTGCACATATCGGCGCACCTTCGATAGTACCTTTCCTGCCTTTTCAAAAATACCGGCCTGTTGGTTTATAAAAATTATTTTTCTTTTTTGCGAGGAGTTTTAGCGTGGCAAAAGATAAAGTCTGCCACTAGTATTGCAAAAAAATTGAAAGGGCTCTAATTATTTGACTATTTTAAACTATAAGCTACCTCGTCGTCAGAACGCCAGCTTTAGTTTCGCACTAACAGCAATTTTTTATGGTCAATTGTTATTAATTGTGTATTTATATTACAACCCTATCGATTGCTAAAACTGTTTGATTTGCTATTTCCTCGACAAGGATTACAGTTCAGTCGTCAAAGTAACATAATGTTTTATTCTATCGTCAATTTGACGACGTTGCAAAGCCAACAAACATTGATGGATTCAGAGCATACGTAGTAATTTCGAAAGGCTTGTTTTGGACTTAATCCAATTTAATTTATCCATCGCATTACAGTTCAAACGATATGGATTGAATTTCGTGGTAAAATTTGTGGATAAATAATAAAATTTGAATTATATACATTTTTCATTTTATTAACTAGATTGTTTGATGTACATTTTGTACAATCGGTGTATATTGTTTTTTCTAAAGGTTTCATAAGGAGAATAAATAAATTAACAAGTTTCTGAATTATTCATGAATTTGTTATTACCTAAATGGCTATTGGTTTATTAAGAGGGCAATGTATGTCATTGCCACTCGAGAGCTGAGTGCGGCCAAACATTTCAAGAGCATTTGCGCTCGTAATACACACAATTTTTTCCTACCAACATAATTTCAACCGATTAAATGTTTCATTGTATACAAAATGTCATTTAGATTGTGTTTGCTTAGTTTCTGTAAGAACACACTGTTAACTATCAAACATAACTTCAAACTAAAAATATTTACTAAACGACAACAATGACCAATAGTATAACTGCTATGGCATGGTTTATAACAACCAACGACTTAAAATTGCTGTTTGATTTAGCGTGCGGTAAAGAAGATTGCCGTTCTAGAGTGGAAAAGAAACTTATACTGGAAATTAATTATTTTGCGTAGGGGGTTTTTTTTTCAAGTATGGCAATGTAATTATTTTCATGCAGTGGTAGGAAATATACATTTATATTAATCTTACTTATGTTGAATAGAGTAGACTTCGTGGTTTTAATAAATAAACAGTGATATAAACTAATGTAATTGTTAACAAAATTTTCTTGAATTAAATGTATAATGTACATCCATTAACTAAGAATCGAACTCAACATAATAGTAGCTATAACAATCACGCAGCACAAAAAATATGCTCCAGTGAGTTATAGTCAATGCTAGTAGTCTAATCTCTCCAATATGTGGCCCACTTTGCCCAACTTGGGCGGGTGGCAGACAAGATACAGTGGCTTCCGGGCCGCTCCCCTTGTGAGCCGTCGATGGCTAATTTACAATTGACAACCCCATTAAATGTCCATTCATCCCCGTCGCAACTACATAATGTAATGTTCTCGCCACTGCCCTGATCTCTGCACGTCTTGGTTTCGTTATGTCTGTAATTTTATGTTCTTCCGCGAAAATTTTTGGATTTAGTTTCCTGTCAGTTGAATGTGGACAAACAATTCTTTTAAAATATCGGATATATATTATCCATCCGATATTTGTATTTTTACTAAGGTCTGCGATTTGTTGGTGGCTTACCGAATGTCGTTTCAACTTTTTGGTGCCCATCTTCAGGGCTAATATACTGTCAGTGACTGTTCCTAGTTATCAAAACTATGTTTTAAATTCAATGGTATTATTGTAAATATTTTCTTTTGTTTTTGTCAGTAAGTTATTTTCTAAAATCTGATAGGATATATTTCTAAATTAATAGAAAATTTAAATGGAGCACAGTTACTCTACAGTGTATTAAATACCTTCTAGGGAGTTGAATGTACCTTATGTTTTTTTTTTCTGTTTTAAAAATGTTTCGGTGGGTTCGTGCAGTAAAATAGTGTTCAACTTTTTTTTATGTTTTAGCAATTATTTATAAGTAGGATGCTCAACAATAAAAACCCAATAAAACACTACAGTGATGCAACAAGACAATCAATAATAACTAGTTTTACCACAAGTCAGAAATGAAATTTACGGCATGAACATGTTAAGTGACGGTCGGTTGACAGGTTTCTACATCTGACGGGTTTTTGCAACATTAAACTGTGCATTTACAAAAAATATTAAGAATACGTAATAATCTCAATTTTGATGAAAATGTCATTTTACGGCTTTATGAAATAAACGGTTCTATAGCTATTGGTTACTTTGTAATAGTTTTCAATCATAAAACTGTAATTTTATTATCATCTATAAAGAAATATTTGATTTTTTATTAACAAATATTGTGATGTCCCGTCGAATTAACCATCCAAATCTAAAAAATTCTATAATCGGTCGTCGTATTATCACAATTTCAAAACTTTCCGATTATTGTAGTTCGTGTAACTTATTCAAACGATCATTTTAGACCGGGAATTAACTCGAAAATAATTCCGGAGTCAAATGAGGACCATCAATTCTACCGTATCGGAACCAATACATTAATATTCCGGAGACCAGATTGCGGGAAATTACAGCTTATAATGTTGGCATCACTGGAAACCGTTCTCATTATTCACTTACCACCAGGATTACCATAATTCCAGAATAAATAATCCCTGCAGACAGTCGTAACTTTATCACAGTGCACATTAGTGTGTTGTTTTATTAGCTGGGCCATTTGTATAATCTGTCTGTAAAAATCAGACTGCAAATTGTGGTAGTTAAGATTTATGGCTGTTAAATAAATGTTTTGGAAATTATATTACTCATTGGCGATGATTTTTTTATTAGAACGAATGACCTAGCGTATTGGCATAGTATATTTAGTCACAAGGGCCGAAAGTGGCGTTTTGCCGGCCACGAGATCGTGTTTCAAGTTCGAGACGAAGTCGAGAACTTGAAACGATCGAGGGTTGGCAAAACGCTTTCGGCCCGAGTTATGAACGATATTTTTCATCACACTACACAATTCAATGAATTCTAAACAAGCGAAAAATTGCTTTTTCGTTCATAACAAACAAAACATAACCTCGACTTCAACTAACCTAGCGAGATGTACTGCTTGAGTTTCTGGTTGCTAGGCAACCACTTCACATCAGCTAAGGCCACCAAAACTATAGTCCTGGACAGGTTTATTGGTGGGTGGCCGATCAGCTGTTACAACCTATTTCCTTTGTAAACTGTTTCTAGAAGGTAACAGTAGCTGCTTCAACCAGAATCAAAAAGTAACAATTACAAACATATCATTAAATTTTAATGTCAGCTGTTACGTATGAAAATACAACATTCTTTTAAACGTGATGTTAAACCATTAAACATGTTTTCATACATTTTTACAAGCAATATCTTTTAAAGTTATATAGTTTATCAAAAACATTTAACTTTACTAACGTATTTTAGTTTGTTCATCTTTAATGTGGAACCTTACGTACACATCATGCTTAGATGAAAGAGAAAGGCACCGCATGTAGGCTCGACGAGAAGTGTTAACAAGCCTCATGATTTTCTACATATTCTATTTACACCTTGCCTACTAATAATATCTATTATGATTTATAGAAGAGCTACTAAAAATTACACTGACGAGAAATATACGGTTTTTGAAAACCAGAGTTGAGTTTGGATAGTGATTTGGGAAAACGATTTTACAGTGATAGGCTACAATGTAAATCCTTAGTGTATATATATCATTCATGCCACACACTTTAACTATATGAACATTCGTGTTTTTGTTGTGGTCTAATGTTGTCAGTTTTAGTGAAAAATTAAAATTACAACATTTTTATAGGTTAGGTTATAGGTTTTAGGTTAGGATATTTTTTAATGGTTTTATACGTTACCTTCATTTATACAACTTATAATACGTTTCCTCACGATTTTACGTTTCCTGTAGCCTACATTAATGTTTTCCTTAACCGTTTGTTTGCGGTAAGATAATAATTAATCTGCCCTTATCTAATCATTCTATTTGTTTCACTTGATAAACAGGAAATAATTTATCATATTAATCCATAATTAGGCAAAATATGTGCAAGAAAAAAACGATAAAAGTGTATAGTTACAAACAGTTACGTTATGATTCTAATAAAAACAGTTACTGTTAATTTCTGGAAACAGTTTACTAAGGTAGTAGGTTGCAACAGCTGGTCACCCACCCGCCAATAAGCCTGACCACGACTATAATACTCTAACGGTAAGTGACTACAGCTGATTCCAAGGGAAAAGCACTATTTACCCATCTACGTCACACATATTTAACAGTTGCTGTCAGCTGAACTACTAACTACGTCACTGATTTGTTATTTGTTGTTGTTGTGAAATACCTTCTAATATTCTAGATTTCTCTGCTACCGTTTCCATTACCGTACCGTTCTAGGCCGGAAAATTTTGCCGGCCTAGGCCGGCAAAACAGGTGTTTCGTTGGTAGAAGTGAGGGTCGAAAACAGGTGATATCGATGTAGTGTGATGAGAAACATTTTTTGTATAGTAATCCCTTGAAAGACACTCGATACATCTTTTTTTATTTAACGAAATTAACAGACCTCGTTTTGCCTTTGCCCTCTCCACATAGACTATTGAACTGTGCTTGAATCGTATTAGACAAAGTAAGGGGCTGCAGTACAAGGTGAAAGGTACTGATAAATGTCACTGGTAGAACGCGGATTCGAACCCACAACATCGCTGCCATGATCCCGAAGTCCGGCGCGTTAACCACTTCGCCACCGACTTGCCCAAACATGTGTAGTATATTTTTACTTCATATGTTTTGTTTATGAAAAAAATAATTAGAAAATAAATCAAACTGCTTATTCACATGGATGGGTATTTATCATTATTTTAGATCTTTGAATTATCTAGTTACTTCAGAATATTAGAAATCGTCTAAAACATCATTGTAATGGCATTCACAAAACCCCTTTTAATGGATTATGAAATTTTTAATATTTTTAGTTTTGCTATTTATATTTCTGTATGAAGTGTACAATTATATACATTTAGTTTAACAATAATTAGACAAAACACCCTTCCATTAGAGAAGGCTTGTTTTTATTTAAACAGATTTTTAATTTTTCGTCTTTGTTAGGTTCATTTTCAAAATGTTTTCCTTCGTCCTAATCTCTTCTCTGATTTCCTTACTCGTTCTTGAATTCACTCGGTCGTGTATGAAATTAAACAAACTGGAGAGTCATTGTTCCTTGTCATTATCTACACAGGATCTACAAGGGTCAAGACTCAGCATTATAGATGCACAGAGGACTTTAAGCGACGTCCATATTTTACAACGATCTTTCAAATGAGGTGTCACTCAATAGACGTAGGCTATTTGGAATACCAAAACCCTCAATGTTCTTTAAAATTTGACACATCTACGGACACACTAATTATTTTATTAATAATTCAAATTCAATAGTTGTCTTAGTTGGGACCAACATTAATCTACCAAAGCTTTTTTAGTCAAGTTTCAAGAAACTTTTACAAGCTCTCAGGACTGTAGGAAAAATTATTTTTAAAAACCCTCCTATCCTGCCAGATGCAATATTGAATAAGAAAGTGGTGACCTCTAGTTTTTTAACATTCCGTATTCAAGCACATTATAATAAGGAGCCACTGGAGAAGAGTTTTATTGATGTTTAAGTCCTTCTATATCTCTTATTTTAAAGATGAAAATAAAAATTTCCAATGAATTCCAAAGATACTAAGACTTAAGTTACTACCACTTATCAGGATATTGATTTTTTTTTAACAAAAAATAAGTAAAGAAGGACTTTTAACATATATTGTAATATAGTTTTTAGCTAATCCTCACATAGTCCGACCGTTTCAGCCTAGGCCACCGATGCTATCACCAAGCGTTAGGCCGTTTGCAGCCAAATTCCGCCCATTATGCGCTAGTTTAACCGCCGTGATGGCGTTTAGGCGCTCAGCGCTCAATAATGGGACGTTGCTGAGCTGACTTTACGATATAATATCTCGCCACTGATGCCTATGCAGAAACCGAGCAGGATCCATTATTTTAGGGGGTTTAAAGCATGTTATGGCAGGTAACCTCATTAAGTGTCATCATCTGGCTGTCTTATGGAACGTCATAGATGACGGATTAACTTATAAATAACTGTAATTAAAATATAATTAACTTAAAAACAACTTATAAAAACTTATAAATTTTCTCTCCTTTCCGATTTGTACCTATAAGTTTGAATTGCTTCTAACATGAAAGATGTAATAATATGTTTATTTGGTTATGAAATAACTAAAAGTATCAGCGTTATATTGCAAAGGTAGTTGACAGGTATACGATTCCATTATTGTTAAGAAGTTAACCTTTTAAATCAAAGCTTAATATCACGTTCTATCTCACCAGAAATGTATTTAAATGAATTTGGTTCAATTTTTTCAGTGCCTGAAGTTTCGTAATGCAACTGTATCGTATGTAATCATTTCATAAGCATTCGCTGTAATCAACAAGAGTACGGGTTCCATCAAATTTGTAAGTTAGGAGTGATACCATGGTTCTATCACATTAACATACACGTTGTTTTACACGTGGTTCAATGATAATGAAACACTCAATAATGCTAAATGCTATAAATACATAACTACAGTACTAGTTAGCCGCATCTAGTAGTTAACAAAGGTGACATAACCGCACTATTATCAGCCCGCTGAACCATAAAGTAGGTGAACAGTGCTCTAGTTTAATTCATAGTCATTGTCCATTTGTGAAACGAATAAAGTAGACTACTCCCTTTAAACATAGCATGTTTAGTACTTGGACATTGCCGGATTCCAGTTGTTGTAACTTTTAAAAATTTGAAGAGCGCCAATACTCTTGGCATAAAATTAAGTTATGAAGCATATTACATTGTATGACAAAGCATGAATTTACAACATATGAATTCACATGAAGATCTATTCGCTTATTTATTTTAAAGGAGGTTAATAGAGTGGCATAAATATATTGACTTAATAGAACCTTCATCACGTTCCTGGCTTCTTATAAGGGTTAACTAGTGATAGTATAAGATTTTACTAGTTTTTTTAGTATTTAGATTTATTAACGATGCCCTTTTAATTAAATGCCGATAGAGACTTTTCTTTCTACATTATAACATCACGTACATTTCTTTCGTTAATTTTTATAATCTCACTTCATAATATAATTTTAAAATGTTATCTTATTACATGACAATTATTAGTTTCCGTCATTCTATTGTTTTAATAGCGAAAAACATTTATGTGATTTTAAGGTAATAATATAATGTAAATACCATAATATATGTGTGTGAAAAAGTTTACAAATATACTAAACATTAAAACAATTAAGATTAATTTATAAAGTTCACTACTAATCAAAAATTTATTAGGTCTAGTTTAATACGGAGAAAACAAAATGTTCTTTGGTTTCTTTATTGCCTCAAATAATAAGTATTTTTGATTTTAATTTAACTGCGTTAAGATAAAAAGACAACAATTTTGTATAGGGGCACTCAAATTTTAAAAGCCATAATTATTGTCATGCACCACAGTAAAAGTAAACATTTTTATTTAACTGTCAAATTTGACGAACTAACAGCAAGTATTATATTATAGAAATGTTTTGGACAACTTCTATTTTCAAAAATATTTGTATCCTATTATATCGTTTATTAATAATTCGTAAATAAAATTTAAAGTACATACTGGCACTCATTTAAATAATTGCGTTATTTTGATCTATAAACACAGTATTATTATTGATCAAATAATAAACTAAACATATCTAACAGAAATATAATCCAAATTTATTGAAGGTTAATCCCCTTTTAAGAAGATTACTTTGCGAGAAAATCTCTCAGTAAATACGAAATAGGAATATCCTAATTCCAATATCCTCTTTTGTAATCGTTACTGCAAATCAACTAATCTCGTTGGATGATGATACATTATCGTTGAATGAAAAACATGTTGTTACAAATCAACTTAAACACAATGAAAATTTGTAGAAAGTTTGAGATTTAATTTATGGGAATAATATTATTTTTTACTGACTGTTACCAAAGTTTTTTTTTTTAATAATCGTCTCAAACTACTTATTTTATCGTGGTATTTTATTTTTAAAAATAGATTTATATACAGGGTGTCTACAAAAAAAACTTTACAATTTTACCACCCTCCCATCCTCTTTCCATGTAACATACAAGTTTTCTAAAAACGCCACAAGTAAGAGTGGCTCAAAAAGTTTGAATCATTAGCAGTTTTATCACCTGATTGGTTTATATTGTTGCTTGGTAAACAATAATAAATAATTTGTGAGTCCCATGAAAATCGCAATAGATATTGGTATTAAAGCGCAGTGTGTGGAGTGATTTATTGAAACCAAGCCTGATGTTGTTGTTCAATGGAGATTTAGGACAAGATACAAAGGAATCCTTCTTCAAGACCAACAACATCAGGCTTGGTTTCAATAAACCATTCCACACTGCGCTTTAATCGAACATCCATTGCAATTCTTAACGGACTCACGAATTATTTTTTTATTCTTTACCAAGCAACAATATAAACCAATCAGCTGATGAGCTGATAAAACTGCTACTGATTAAAACTTTTTGAGCCACTCTTTCATGTGGCGTTTTTAGAAAACTTGTTTGATACATGGAAAGGAAAGAGTATGGTAGGATGGTAAAATTGTAAAGGGTTTTTATAGACACCCTGTATATAAAAGTTTTTATTCCTTAAAAATCAACTACATTTTTTCCTCAACAATACGTTATGTCTGTCACTGTTCTACATAATAACCATAGTCTTCACATTCAAAGACAGACTTGACTCGCCGCGCATGCTCCACTATCACAAGCGGGTGTTGGATCACTGATTATTCCAGAGGCGTATTTCAGGTACTTAAACACGGTCTCAATCATGTTCAAGAAGGTAATTAATATTCCGGCAGCGGCGCGAGGGAAATTTACAATTGCGAGTTGGCAGTCCTGCATTTCCCATAATCCTATCAGTCAGCTGATACATCGCTGTCGGGCACTGATCGAATGTGTATCATAACCTCTAAATTTATATTTGTTTCGCCTCACTTTCACTGTGATAATTGAAAATAACGCCCCCAGGTTTTACAAATAAATAATGAAATTGAATTGTTGGATGTGTTATTTTAATAATTTGTATACCTTTGAATAATTGCAGTTAAACAACATAATTTGGTTTATTGATTCATCTCTTCATAAATGGACATTTTATCATAGTTATTCTACGTTTTCTCAATAATATTTGCACTTTTGAACTCCATTTTATACAAATTCATTCATTCAAATTATACACTTTTATATGAATTATTTATGCATTAATACGATTATTTGCGTGTAAAGGGATTACACCACTCTGAACTTTACTGTATCAGTAAAAAATCATTATTTCATAACAACAAAGTTATGAAGAGAGCCCTTAACAACATAATATAACCTGAGCATTTAAACAAACTATCGAAGTGACAAGCAATGAAGTTTTTGTTTCACACTGAAATCAATTTAAACTATTATTTATGTTTGATGAAAACATCTTTAAAACAAGATCGTAAAAAACATTTTAACTCAGTAATTGAGATAAAATACCTTTTATAGAGCAGGTCGATGAAAAGTTATTTTACAATTGTAACATATAATATACCCCATTGCTTAGTATATTGTTGAACTTAATTTACTCGTTCTTTTGGGTTGTGGCATAATCATTCTAGTACCAATAAACTTCTAACTCGATAATGCTGTCACAGACACACAGAGTTTCCTTATAGGGTCCTGTTTCCTTGAGACAATAGATTCCAAGAACACTTGTAAAAGCTCATTGGAGGATACGAAAATGTTTCTTCTACAATAATGTTTATCTCTTATACTTTTCCCCTTGAAAGTCAAAGTTAGTTGAACTCTTGCCACCACTTTTACTGTTGAGCTTAGAGGTAAATCCTTCTCGTATTAAATTTCTCAAAAACATCTAATATGAGTTTAATGTGAATATTAACTTAAATGGAACCCAGTCCTAGTAAGACTAAGCATTCTTTAAAGCAATGCGAGACACAGTTTACCCAAATCACTGCAAGGTTACAACCGTTGACTTTTTATTTACAATGGTACAGAAGAATAATTCTTGAAATAGGTTGTAACAGCCATTTACTGCAAGAAGATTCCAAATTCCTAACATAACCTTGTAAAAACCACATTATTAAGGAACAAATTGTTGAATTCATGTTTATACTTGTCATTCCTTCAGCGCTTTTAAGTCCACACGATATATATAAACAAGAACACCTGGATCGCTAACTGAGATGGCGGAATAGCGCTAAAAACGAGCCGGCTTCCCCCACCACTAGCAGGGGTTACCGCCGCCGCCGCGCCGCGCTATGTCAACTGGCCAACGAGATTAAATAGATATAGAGTGCTCACCAGATAGGGAAAAGTGTCCCTTTTTGACTGGCGCCACTTTACCCACGATTCCCGCCGTTTCCTTGGTAACCAGTCCTTTGTTTACACTTTCCCCACGTGTATTTTGCCATATTACCCACAGCTATCCGACGTTTCTATGGTAACCAATCTCAATAGCCTGTTCACAGACCATCAAATCAAATTGGTTTTAAAAACAAACAACAAAACAACAAATAATCAGATGTTTTAAGAGTATAAGCTGTGATTTTTTAAGCTTATAGCGACCGATTAGAATAGCTAAAACTAGTAACCAAGGAAACGAGAGTAAAGTGTGGGATAGTTGCCAAGGAAACGGCGGGAATTATGGGTAAAATGGCGCAAATCAAAAAGGGACACAAAATTAACATGTGATGAGCACTCTATATCTATTTAATCTCGTTGCAACTGGCATCTTTATTATTGGTGCGTCTGGTTTGTTTACATTCTTTTACTTCAGCTGAAATCTGTATTATTGGTAGATGTTTGTTAACCTTCTCGTACTTACCAAATTAACCCCTTCCGTTGGTGAGGTTAACGGCTGGTTTTTGCAGCATTGTGTTAGCGATCCAGATGTTCCTTTTTTATATCTATAGTCAACACACACCGGTTTGACCCGGCCCAGCCTGCAGGGTTGAGTGTCGCAGACACTGTCACTTAAATGAAGTCATTAACAGCTCTAGTGACGTCATTATCGAAGGGCCGTCTCCTTGTTTGCGGATCATTAGAGCCAGTGACAGTCGATTGTTTACAGGCCTTGAGTAACGGCAGGCTCTGACGCCTCACGGAGTTCTGGCCGAATATAATTGTTGAAATCCATCGAAAAATGATGGAGTATTAAATGAACTTTTCATAAATTCCCGCTTAAAACATGGATTTCAAATAATTTCACCATTTGTACTAAACTATTCATGTCGTATGGTTAGTCTCAGTTAATTGATTTTTCAATTTTAATTGCAAAATATTTTTTAATGATTTTTCCTAAATTATTACAGTAGTCATACAATGTATTAATGTTCGTTATCAAACATGAAGTTTTTACTTTAATTTAAAGAAAGACTTAACTTACATGCCTACTATTATTTTAAGCCGCTAACTGATCCCTGTTATCTAGTTTATTTTTCCGAATAATACCTAATTTTTATCCCGTGCACTGCTGTATCGCTAAATCACTATTTTGAGACAGGGACCTCTCATAGTGGGTATTTTAACCTGAATATGAATGAGGGATGAATGTAGGATGATCGTGGCGCGATCTTGTGGTCTTGTTACTGACTAAGGTTGACATTCTCCTTAAACAGGACTGTTAATTAATAAACCAACAGCCAATTGTATCTAGAGACCTACAGTTTAACGTGGGATCCGTACCACAATTTGAACCTCATATATACGAATTGGTCTAATCATGAGGATGGTCGTTATCGATGAACTAGTATTCACTAGTGCCGACGTTAATCCCCACTAGGAAATATCGCATCCACAATATATCACTTCTAACTATTCACAATTCGTTGCCTCCAAGTTGCTGGATTACAGGATGACGCCAGCGTCCCAGTTATCTTATGGTGCATTAATTTATTCTTATATTTTGCTTTCAAATTCAAGTTTGCAAAGATATAGCCTTTTTAATGGTGTGTGGCTCTCACCTAACCAACATCTTTCTGGGCATTCCTTCCGGGAACGTTTAACCATTATGTAAACGGTAGAAAATTGTTGGAGATCAGCTTGTGAGACTATTTATAATTGTTCGCTTATGGTACAGTTCGTCTTTGTTTGGTCGTCGGATTAAG
Organism: Neoaliturus tenellus; assembly: GCA_030545055.2. Lineage (NCBI taxonomy): Eukaryota > Metazoa > Arthropoda > Insecta > Hemiptera > Cicadellidae > Neoaliturus > Neoaliturus tenellus. Next base: position 35,179,768 of record CM061534.1, on the reverse strand, counting down.
GGTGCGCTCTACCTATCTGCCGCGCGGGGATGCAAGGGTTTAGAATCTCCGTGTTTGTCGCCCCAGTTGTAAACCGATTTACAATATTTTGGTGTCATTCTTTTCGTAATATAATTTTGTACTCCGCTATCGTCTTAAAATTTAGATATTAATTTAAATTACTAAGCAGATTGCTTGCTAAGAATGTTGAAATAAGCGTTTTTGTATCAAGTTTTAACGTATTAAAACAACTTTTTAAGAAAAAAATAAGACTATACACGAGTACAATATAATCTTAAGAACAAGAATCTGCAATAAGATTGGTAAGAAGTTTATACATAATGATGCAAGAAGGAAGATGCGAAAGGTCTGCAATTTCATAAACATCGTTATTAGACCACCGATCGATTTCGCACTGAAGCCAAAAAAGCTTTAAAGTAACAAAATTTCACATTTTCCAAAATGTGAGTTTCCGCGTATAGCGGCAGTTAACAGTCTTGCTCGACGATTTTGACGCCGAGGCAGAGCGCACCCTTAATTTTTACCAGCGTAATCCGCCAAGCGACTTGTTATTGGACTTAAATTTTTATTAGTCATTATTATGTTCTCTACTCTGCATTGTTCTGACGTTGTGTGTGGTATGTTACAGGCGGGCCGTGGGTCAGAGTCCGCCCTCCCCGACCCCGCCGCCCACCACTCAGCCGCCCTCCCTACCCACCCTTACATCACCCAGGTACGTACACAACTATACACAACCTACCCAGGTACATACACAACCTACCCAGGTACATACACAACCTACCCAGGTACATACACAACCTACCCAGGTACATACACAACCTACCCAGGTACATACACAACCTACCCAGGTACATACACAACCTACCCAGGTACATAAACAACCTACCCAGGTACATACACAACCTACCCAGGTACATACACAACCTACCCAGGTACATACACAACCTACCCAGGTACATACACAACCTACCCAGGTACATACACAACCTACCCAGGTACATACACAACCTACCCAGGTACATACACAACCTACCCAGGTACATACACAACTTACCCAGGTACATACACAACCTACCCAGGTACATACACAACCTACCCAGGTACATACACAACCTACCCAGGTACATACACAACCTACCCAGGTACATACACAACCTACCCAGGTACATACACAACCTACCCAGGTACATACACAACTTACCCAGGTACATATACAACTTACCCAGGTACATACACAACTTACCCAGGTACATACACAACCTACCCAGGTACATACACAACCTACCCAGGTACATACACAACCTACCCAGGTACATATACAACTTACATACACAACCTACAAAGGTACATACACAACCTACCCAGGTACATACACAACTTACCCAGGTACATATACAACTTACATACACAACCTACAAAGGTACATACACAACCTACCCAGGTACATACACAACTTACCCAGGTACATATACAACTTACATACACAACCTACAAAGGTACATACACAACCTACCCAGGTACATACACAACTTACCCAGGTACATATACAACTTACATACACAACCTACAAAGGTACATACACAACTTACCCAGGTACATATATAACTTACATACACAACCTACAAAGGTACATACACAACTTACCCAGGTACATACACAACTTACACACAAAAACTTACATACACAACTTACACACACAACTTACACACACAACTTACACACACAACTTACACACACAACTTACACACACAACTTACACACACAACTTACATACACAACTTATCCAGGTACATACACAACTTACTTACACAACCTACGTACACAACTTACATACACAACCTACATACACAACCTACCCAGGTACATACACAACTTACATACACAACCTACCCAGGTACATACACAACTTACATACACAACTTACATACACAACTTACATACACAACTTACATACACAACTTACATACACAACCTACCCAGGTACATACACAACTTACACACACAACTTACCCAGGTACACACACAACTTACCCAGATACACACACAACTTACCCAGGTACATACACAACTTACCCAGGTACATACACAACTTACCCAGGTACATACACAACTTACCCAGGTACATACACAATTTACACACACTACTTACCCAGGTACATACACAACTTACACACAATTTACCCAGGTACATACACAATTTACACACACAACTTACCCAGGTACATACACAACTTACCCAGTTACATACACAACTTAAACACAACTTACCCAGGTACATACACAACTTACCCAGGTACATACACAACTTACCCAGGTACATACACAACTTACCCAGGTACATACACAATTTACACACACAACTTACCCAGGTACATACACAACTTACACACACACAACTTACCCAGGTACATACACAACTTACATGCTTACCCAGGTACATACACAATTTACACACACTACTTACCCAGGTACATACACAACTTACACACACAACTTACCCAGGTACACACACAACTTACCCAGGTACATACACAACTTACATACACAACTTACCCAGGTACATGCACAACTTACATGCACAACTTACATACATACCTTTTCCTGGTACATACAAAACGTACCCATATAACGGTACGGTAATGTATAACGTAAATCTCAAAGCCCCTTTTTAAATTTTACTCACACACATAATATAAATTAAACTTCCAAGACACTATATTAAGTTCTAATTGATCTCTTTTCACATAACATTGTAAAACCTTTTAATCGATTTTTTAACCTGGAAATATTACATAGGCCTATCAGTGTTTTGTTGTTTTATACAGAGTTATTGACTACCAAAACATCGACAGATCATTTAATTCTTGATAAATCTTGATAAAATCTCTAAATGATTTGAAAATGTGATAGACATAACCATAATACGATTCGTAATTAATTACACTTTATAAGGTATATTATTTTTATGTAATCTGCAATATTAATTAATTAAGTAGATATTGAATGGTTGGGCACGACGTACAACATCGACCTAACAACATACTTTACAATTTATATATTTATGTGTATAATAGGTTTTTCAAAGCGAACCCGATCCATTTAGAGATTTTAATTTTAATAAACTATTGAGTTTCAAAGTACCATAATTACAGCTTATAGGCATAGAGTAGCACTGGTAAATATAATTATAAAATCATTCATATACTTATTGTAAAACTAAATTTGCTTCCTACAGTTTATAAGTCTATAAAATTATTCAATGATTGGAAAAGGTTTTAACGTAAGTGCCGATCTAAAATCTTATCTCCACTATTTGAGAGAGAGTATTTACTCTGAAATTGACCGCCGGCGGAGTTTAAGCCAATCAAGGACTTCGATTCTGAGAAAACAAGTCTTATAGGTTTGTTTTGTTAGAAACATCCAAAGTGAACTGTTATTTGTTGTGTTCTTGTCCATGTCTGGGAGGAAGGGTCAATAACTACAAGGATCAGTGTTTTCTTTTAGTATTGAAGGTTATATATACAAATTGCAAAAAATATTTATTTATTAATCTTTTAGTTATCACATGGAAAATAAATTTTAACCGACAACAATAATTAAGTAATACTTATTACATCGTAAACCAACCACTGCCCCAAATTCTTTATATTACTAATTGTTATTGTAGGCACTAAAATTGTTATAGCGTTTTATGTAACCATCCAATTCTATCCAATTCAATACTTCTTTATTCAATTGTAAATATATTTCAATATACATGAAAACAACCATTTAAATAGGATAATTATGAATAATATACAGCCTCAGAAGTCCTTACTAATTTTTATAATTACATGAATGACTACAAATTTTAGAATTTTGACAAAACCTGAGATAGGGAAGTAGGGAATGCTCTTTATTAAGAAGCAAACATTTTTCATTTACACCTAGCTACCCCTAACTAATTACCCCTAACTCAAAACTCAATTTTATTTTTATGTGAACCTGAATCATGCTATACACCATTGGAAATAGCTTAAGAAATTTTGAATTTTTGGTGGAAAATTCTATTTTATCTCAATGGTTTATTGAATGATAAGTGTTTGAAGCTTTTGAGTTAGAGGTAGTTACCCCTATTTTGGAGTAGTTACATAAAAAAACTTGTACCAGAGGAGTATCACAGTAAAATTTGCATTAACACACAAATTACTTATGGATTGGCATTAATACGTAATCTTGTAATAGTGCTTCTATGGAAGTTGAAGTAGAAATGCGTATTCCAATACGTATTCTTACAAGGGCAAGGACACACAGAAACCTTTTAAGAAACATATAAAGTGAATCAAATCCATCAATTGAGAAAATTATCAACACGCCGTTGCTTATATGTCTTCAACAAGCTCACCAATTAATAACAATTTCTCATGGCTTGATATTTACATTTGAAATGTACCTTCGTACAGTAAAATAATTAAATGAAATGAAATGACCACTTTAAAGACTTTTATATACATTCAAGTATGTCTTAGTAAAATTAAGGCAAATTATCAAGTAATGTGGGCATAACAGTTTTCATTTTCAAGCAAAAATTAATATAATGAGATATAATAAATATATACTATCAACAAAATTTTGTTTCCGTATTTTAAACAACGTTAAAAAACTCTCACGGCGCAGTTTACGTCTCATACAGCGCTTTTAATGAAGTCAAAAATTTAAATTTCATTCCCTGTTTGTATTACATTACAGACGCAGGTTCTCTGTGAAATGATAAAGGCGAGTAATTAAATGAACAGCGATTGTTTGTTTGACGACGTCACAAACATAACTTGATAGAATCCTGTGCCTCAATGTGGAACAATCACTGTGTAACTCTGGGTGACAATGAGTTGTGCTACGCAGTTGCGGCGCGGCGCGGTGCGTCATCTGCGAATACAGCGACACAGACTCCTGTGTGTGTTAGGACTACTTCGTATATGGGCCATAATGAATCTACTGTATATGACTGTTATTATAATTTAAACTGATTAAAATTATTTAATTCTATTTGGTTTTTGGGTGTTTGTTTGGCCCGACTATAATTTTGTAAGATTTCATATTTATATTGGATGTTTAAAATAATGTAACAAATAAAAGACAAAATTCATATTTGTTTGAAATATATGAATTTGGGATTAATATATTTGAAAATTGGGAAAAAATTTAAGACCCATAATATTATTACAAATCCTAGACAAGGTGATTTTCGAGCAAGTTGATTTTCAAAAATACTATTACCGAGGTACATGTTGATAGGAGAATGTGAGGTAGCCACATATTTACCTTGCATAGTTTTCCTCAAGGTGTCTTCGTTGTGCTATATTAAATTTTAAAACTTCGCAATTTCTTTTTCTTACGTTTGAAAGGTTTTATTTTGATAGGTTAAGACCATAGCCTTTTAAAAATTTTACAGGAATCATAGTAGCTAAAATTCATTACGATATTACGTTACCGTTATTCTTTAAGAGTTCAATAAAGCTTTTCTTATTTACCACTGTAATTAAAAAGGAGATGAACTTAGAGTAAAATGCAACCTACAAACCTAAACTAAATTATTGGGTAAATTTTACATAAATTATAAATATATGAATACAAAAAAGTGTTGGCATTGAAAAGGAAAGAAGATATAAATCCTTTGATGGATTCAAAGTTAGCAAAGCCTTTTACTTCTTACCACTACATAACAATTAGACATTTTTCTACAAGACACTTGAAAATAATTTAATAAAAATTTGCATTTGTCGAGTTAATTGGCGAAGGAAAGTAATTAACTTAACAAAGACTGTATTTACGAGAGCGCGTTCAGACATGGCAGTGCTTCACAGAATCGTCTGGGGCTCAATATCCAAAAGCAGGCGAATGAATAAATGAAGATGCTGAGGTTTCGAGTCAAAAAGACTTTAAGTGGCTTTCACTTACAGAGATAAAGAAATTACGTCAAGCAATCTTTAAGCTAGTATTTTCCATCTGGATTTTTACAGTACTTTCTTGGGTACGAAAGTTTTTTTGTGATTCGTAATTTAAAAATCGCACTATAATCAGTAATCCTGATCACACGTAGGATTAGATAAAGTACCAGGGGGACCGAGCTTAAGCTCGGTAAAATTATTACTTTCGTTCTCACACAAAGCTCGTTCCCTCCGCTCACTCATCCTCTTCCATTTTAAAGACGGAACTCGTTCGCTTCGCTCACTCGCCAAGCCGAAGGGTGCTGCACTTTGGTATAATTTTCTTAAACTACAGGTTAAAGATGTAACACATTGGTTTATATCTACAGTTATCAGCTGATTTTTGTTCAATTAATAAAATCTCCCTAAGGATAACATGGAAACTTTTAAGGGCTCTAGAACGAAAACCGGATTTTTCCCAGACATAAGACCAGCTCCAATCAATTTCTGGTGGCCAAAACTCCCATATTCTATAAAAAAAATCAAAATTTCTTGGAGCGAAAAAAAAACATTGCCCGTACAAACAGAGCTTGTTTTAGGGTATAAGATAAGATATTTAACTCTTACTGGCTTCGAATGAAAATTTTTCAACAAAACCTTCATTAGTCTAGGCAATTGATATAGAGCCACATTTTTGAACATATGATTATAGAAATGTGTCTCCAGTAATGTAATAGACCACTATTTAAATTTGTTGCGAATGATGGTTAAAGTTAAGACGTTTTAAAGTAAACAATTGTTTGTCCCGGCTGGGTTGGTTGTCTGACTCCTGAATTCTAATTAGTTGAATTTCAAATTAATAATTTGTCATATTATGTTCTGTATCTTCTATAAAAAGTTTTTAATGATAGTAAAATTTTTTCAAATAGCATTCTCAAAAGTAGCTACCCTCATGATAACTAAATTATCCGTCTCTATTCTATGACCCAACCAAATCCCTTGGTAGGCTGAAGCAATCAGAGTTTTTCTTTAATATTCATTGTGACCCTGGATTGGAATATATTAATAATAAAATAAAATTACCTTGTCCAATCACTAGTTATCAAAAGACTTTTTCTTTAACACTTCAAGCTTAAAGTAATCCGTATGGGAATACTAAAACAACTTATAGGCTTCAAAGCACATGCTTCGTTCTAGGATATCTTAGAGGTTAGGGGCATTGCTAAAACATGCAACTATTTTTTTTTTTCTCATAGATTACGTCGTAGTTTTATTTTGAAAAAAAAATATATATATCCATGTTTTTTATCTATAACCAAACTGTCTATGTGACCTTAAACTACTTACACTCATCATGTGAGCCAATGTACTATGCCAAGTCGCCCACTGCTGTAGCTGACCAAACCACAGGTAACTTTTTAGGTCTCACTTTGGGAGTGTTCTCGCCCCCCCCCCCTTCCACCTCCCCCCCCCGACCCCGATGTCACGTGCGGCGTCATAAACATGTCAGGGAGGCTCAAAACTTTCACATTTCACTCTGACAGCCTCATGCCGGCTGTCCTTTCAAATGGGCTCTAATATGAATGTATGTGGTGTTTGAAATATTTTTGAAATTTAACCTGCGATGTGTACTCGGGTATAGTGAAATTAACTTAACAAAATATGTTAGTGTTAGTTTATTTATTTGTACAAATATTAACTCTAACAAAGATAAACAAGGTAAATAATTATTTCAAACTATACATAAAAAATAAACCCACTATAACCCGTTACATCGATATACCCGTTTTCAGTTCTGCATTCCTTTTAATACAGTGTTTTAAACTATCTTCTAGCTTAAAAAATCCGATAAACTACATGTTCAATCTTAATCAAGTAGGGTAGCCCTTATGGACTATCTAACTACATAAATCCTTAGTATTTTATTAAGTTTTTTTCATTATACAAAATAATTGAAGTAATGGAGTACAAGTAGTTTTTTTTCTGTGATAGAAGAAGAGTATACTTACAGAAACCACCTAAAAATAGATATTTTGGCCCTTTCAAGATAATCGTCTATTTTAAATTCTTATTAACTAGGTTAAGTGAAAACATTTTTATTCTCTCCAACCTCCCCTATCCTCAACTTTTCCAAAAATACCATTCCTATTTTACTAAAAGTTTATTTTAAATTATGTTTATTTTACGATTAATTTGAATTCCATGCCTTATTACACTGTAGCTGCATAACCATCACATATTACCCCCCCCCCCCCCCCCCCCTACATCACCAATTCCAACGTGGCATCCCACTTTGTTTGTCTCGCTTGTTTTATTGCTAGCATAAATCCATCTACTGTCACCCAAGTTTTGTTTTTGTTTACCATTGCACGCGTCCACAACAGACCAAACGTACTTTAACTTTCTGTCAACTCGTTTTTTCAGCTCAATTGTTGTAATCTATCGTTCAATAATGTGGGAATTTTACTGTGTTTGTTATTCAATTCAGTCAGCTTTGTAATGTTGTTGTCAGTTTATCTTGTGAGATTGAATTTTTCAGTATTATTTTAGTTTAGTTTAATCTGTGAATACCATAATAACTCTACAATATTACATTGCCGTTTTTCTTACGATATTGTATTTAGAGACGATGACGACATTTAATTAACTTTTCATAATGTAAAACCATGTTTTAGCGAATTTCCCATAGGGAATAAGCTATTACCGTAGGTCTCATGGTAAGACCTAAGTCCGGGACCATGTTACTTTTTCGTTTTAAGATGCCCAGAGACCAAAAATAATAGTCATTAAAATTTTTATATTTATATATATGTATATTTATATGTATATATTTATATATACATATATGTATGTGTCCCTAGGCACGATAACTCTCGTAAAAACGGTCCGATCGACACCAAATTTGGTAGAGATGTGTAATCCTACGTTTATTCGGATGAGTTCGTAAACCAGACATATTGACCTACCGGAAGGGGTAGTTTTGGCGGGTTTTTTACCCCAAAAATGGGTTTTTGGCATTTTTCATATGTAATTTTTAAAATTTTAAAATTTTTATTTTGACCATTGTATTTAGCTCAAAAAAACACACAATTTAGTATTTTGAAGTTTTGCTCTATCTCCATTGGTTACCGAGATATTAAAAAGTCTAAAGTCAGTACATTGTATTTTGAGGCTCCAATGTTAATCTTATGGAGAATTGGGATGTGTTAATAATTCACTTGTTAAGCAATATTTTTGGACGAAACTTGGTATTCATCTTCATTTGGTTGAGATTCATCCATTTAAGGTAAAAAATCTCGGTTTTTGTACTTATCATGGCAGCAAACCTGCATACTCTTTTCCCATGTTAATCATAAGGAGAATAGGCAAACTCTTTTATTTATGGACAGATATTGATGAAACTTACTATATGGCTTTATATGGTCAAAATAAATTTTTTCTATGCTAAAAACCTCTTTTAGTGTCCCCCATGGCAGCATACCTGCATACTCTTTCCCTATATTTATCATAAGGAGAATAGACATTTATTTCCCTATTTATGAGCACGTGATAAAATTTTGTTTACAAGTTTAGCTGGTTAAAATTAATATTACTAATTTGGAAATTCGCTGAGTACGCAGGTCTGCTGCGACGGGGGGTATTTTATATATCTAACATCATTCTGTTTGTTAGATACCTTCACTTAGTAAACACAATCTTAAATAGGAAGTATTAAGTAGGCTATTTACGTTGGTTTTCATTTTCAATCTTAAAATTTACGAAATTTGTTAAAATTTACATGTAGACTGATTGACAAATGTCATACAACTTGAAAGATACATCTTATCAACTCCATTATTCTTTATAAATAACTTAACCTTTTCACTTTTCGTTTTTTCCATTTACCTCATCTATTTAACCCATACAATGATATCGATCAGCTTGACTAATAAAATAAATAATAAACGTCAGATGAGTAGTTTAAATGATAATGCAAACATAATTTCACCCCCGGCTGGTTTTCCGTAACGTTTAAAAAGCAACACTTATTTAATATTTAATGAGTGGCATGAATTTGTTTGCCGGTTTCCCAACTTCAGGGCCGATTTATTCGCAATATTTACATTTCAAAGCCCGCCCTTGTCATGCAAATCATATTCGTTGGCCGCTCTTTTAATCTGCGAATATTTTTGCATTGATTGATGGCAAAACTCACATTTGATTACGCCATTGTTGTTATTAAGATTTTGCCTAAATTTATTTTCTCGGCTGTTGCAGTTCATGTGTGGAATATTTGAACTATCGCAACATAATTATATTTTCATAGCATAAATGAATAGTAATTGTCTCTCAGTTTTTATGTTAGTTGAGTTAGTATATGTCCCACACCAATATGCTACACCATTAAAAAATCTTTGAATCGTTCGTTTAATTTTATAGTTATGTTTCTTTAATAAAGTTTTATAGTTAAATCAAGACACCATATGGTGTTTTTTCAAATTTTTTTACAAATGTTTGTGATTTATTTAAGCTGATAATTTCAGTATTAGACTCCAACAAGTGTAATTTATATTAAAAGTCACGTTTCTATTCTTAATAACTTCAATATTAAAAATATTTTATTCAGAAGAGAACCGAATCCATTGTCATAATCTTAAGGAAACTTAGAACAAAGATTAATGCACCACATTAAAAAGAACTATTCTCGAATTCATACACTGTACATGCTTAATAAAAAAAAAGGGTGTTTAGGTGATTAAATTAAAACTCAAAAATAATTAAATTCGTCAATTTCTTTTTACTTTGTTTGGCCTTAAAATGGAAACACGTGTTTCAGGATATAAATTTTAGTGAATGGTTAAAAAAAGCCAATAAGGAAAATTATTGCATAAAACATTCATTTGCAGACTAATTCCACGAATAATTAAACGTAATTGTAAATCGGAGTTGTAATTAACATTTAAATTTTATTGCGTTTAATGCGCTAATGTGTTCTTTGTAATTGATGGAGCCATGTATAAGCCCTCCAATGCTGCCATGTAATGCTTGTTTTCCATTGAAAACCAGTAACATCAATTCATTCGTGAATGTAGGGCGTGATTTTATTTTGCTTATGCACTCTACTCTTTGTTAAAAAGGCATTATTCATTTAGTTTTATTATTTGTTTTCCAGTTACATTGTTATGATTTTTGTGTGCTATTTGACAGCAACAATTTTTTTCAAACAAAAATTATAATTAAAAAATTTCATACTCATTTGAAGCTTTAAAGTTGCTAAAACTTATTTATCAAATATAAATAAAAACGTAGGTTAAATATATATATACAGGGTGTCCAAAAAAAACGTTTACAGACTTTGGGATGTGATTCCTGATACAAAAGTAAAGAAAAAAGTTCCTATGAAGGTATGTCCGAAAATGCATATTTACCCAGATATCCGCCATTTTGTTTTTTCCACTTAATATTTTTTATTTCGGTGACGGATTGATCTAGGAACTTCATATTTGGCATGGATCTTTATAATACTAATGTCCATTTCCACAATAAAAATTATTTTTTTCCGATGCGTGTTTTCAAAATGGCGGCCATTTTAAATTTTTAAACTCAAATATCTCAAAAACGGTAAAATTTATAAAAATGTTACAAGACACAAAAAAGTTGACAAATTAAATTATCTAAACAGTAATACCAAGTTTGTAAGGAACCGAAAACAAATAACGGAGTTACTGTGGTTTTTATGCAGAAAAACACTGGTTTTGCACTATGATTAATGCCAATTTAGGTTATTTTAAGAGAAAAATCTCAACAACTCCGTTATTTGTTGGCAGATCTTTACAAACTTGGTTTTGTTGTTTAGATAATTTAATTTGTCAACTTTTTTGTCTCTTGCAATATTTTTATAAAATTTACCGTTTTTGAGATATTTGAGTTTAAAATTTTGAAAAATGGCGGCCATTTTGAAAATATGCATCGGAAAAAAATAATTTTTATTATGGAAATGGACATTAGTATTATAAAGATCCATGCCAAATATGAAGTTCCTAGATCAATCCGTCACCGAAATAAAAATTATTAAGTGGAAAAAACAAAATGGCGGATATCTGGGTAAATATGCATTTTCGGACATACCTTCATAGGAACTTTTTTCTTTACTTTTGTATCAGGAATCACATCCCAAAGTCTGTAAACGTTTTTTTTGGACACCCTGTATATATATTTATATGAAAAAGATTTTAAACAGAATTCTCTACGAGAAATGCAGGTAGAACACTTGGAACGTTGAGGAGTTAACTACACACAACCTAAAAACCGTTTATATGATAATTATATGTTCGCAGCTGGGTTTTATACTTTGTTGTTGAAAGTTCGTCAGCCATTATTTTGGTTTTGTCATGGCAGTTTAACTCGAGTATGGTTAAAACTGTGTTTCATATAAAAGTCTAGGTCAATTTGTTTGTTTGTATCTGTTTGCTTTCATGTCCCTTTCATTTTGTAACACGTGTCTCTTTTCAAAACTTATCAAAACGAATAACAAACCTCAAAAAATGGAAAATTATTACAGTACTGGAGTAGGTTCTACTTTATACTACCGTAGTAACTTAGACTTTTGTATTTTACTATAGTGAAATTTGCAAAACTACCAATTCCTCTCATAATAAACAATATCCTGTAATATACGCAATATGGACAGTAAAGGGAAAACCAAATGACGGAAGTTGGAAAAGTGGCCGCTGGGGTGTTGCAATTTCCTTTTGAACCGGAAGTAGGAGCACGCTTGTGGGAGGACGCCAGTGATACCTGGGCGAGATTACTTTCTCATAACATTGTAATTGGAATTGGAAAGCAACGAATTACATGAACATGGAGGAAAGAAACGATTCAGTTTCTGTTGAATTTTTGTTTCTTTAAAACTTTTTTACTCAAGCTTATAATGTTAAATACCGATTTAAATCGTAGAAAGCCATTTGAAAAAAAATTAATATATTATTATTTTAATCTCACTTTGATTCCCAAATCTCAAGTATTAAAGCCTTGGTAATATTGGTTAGGCCAGAATGGCTACTGCGAAAGTCATTGGGTTGAAAGTTGATACCCTTAAACATTATTTTTCCTACACGTTTTTATAAAATATTCACATTAAAGTTTTGGTGTATATGATGATAAAACTGTTTAAAATACAAACACATATAGTTTTTAAGCAGTAAAATTTTCTTTAATGGTTACGTTAACATATATTGATAAAACTGATGTAGATATTTGAAAGAAACATGTTTAAAAGTTAATTTTGTATATCGGTAAACATTAAAAAAAGGAAGTACCTTTATTTTGTTTAGTTTCATTCATATTTGTTTATAGCCCTGACACAGCAAAAGTATACTCATTAAGACAGTATTATTAGATTAGTTAACAGAAATTAGTACCTCTTAATAAAATATAAGCCTATATAATTCAACTGATAAACTGACTATTATATTATTTGCTTATTGATCTTGTCCCTTGTTTTCGTAAAATCAAATAGTTTAGGCAAGCATTGCTATTTTTGTTGGTTTTCATAGTATGTTGGATTTTTGGATTTAATTTTAAACCCTAATATTTTCACATTATATAGGATATTGGTGAGTGTGACGGGTGCTAAAATAAATTTGTTAAAATATTCTTTATTGCTCTAAAAGTCAAATGAACAGAATACTTCGTAAACCGCATGTATGAAGGGATCAACAAATCTAAGCTTGGAGTAAACCCCTGCAGACGTGATTGCTAAGGTCGATCGGGTAGTAATTCGGGTCGCTGGACACCGGAAGTTCCGGTTACGACCGCCGGGGGCGTCGTCATTTCCGGTCAAACCGGAAGCAGAACTCGCACCGCGTCATCCACATGCGTGGGAGGTGGGAGCACTCTAGAGAAATACGTTTGTCGCTGCAATACATTGTTCAAAAAACCGTTTTTAGAATTTTTTAAAAACTGGGCGTAGAAATAGTCTAATAAATGGTAGTCTAATAGACGCCTAATATTCGTTGTACAATGCATACAACGTCTAATAGACGTAATACAACGTCTAGTACACACCAAAACCTTTTTTCCTATCAGTAAAAGGTGAATTTGCATCAGCACAACGCCATTTTTAAGCACAATAAAATACACATATTATCTCCCCTTCACAAACAATATATTTTAAAACGATCTAAAAAATAACTTAATAATAACTAATAATAACTTAATAATAAATAACTAGGTAAAACTTATTTTGCATTATTTTGGACAATGCGTATTCCAATTTATGAAATTGTCTGATATACTTCAAAGTTAAGCTTTCTCACAGTATATTCTAGCAGCAGTGTAATACAGTGAAAGGCCTTTGGAGAAGAGACTTGGGGGTAAAATATGCGAAAAGTTAGCAAAGCTTGACAGTTTGACAGAACTTTACGGTCCGCGCCATTGTTGCTTGGACGTATAAAATTTAAACAGGAATGTAGAATTGTATTATTTCAATAGTGTTATTATCACATGTCTACGTGTGATAATATTATAACTATACTGTTATTTTTTGTCGATTTATTATTTTGAAAAATAAAAATTAGAATATTACGAATTGAAAAAGTTTTGTTTAAAAAATTTATGAATAGATTAATTATTTGTGGTTCATTCCTTGATGTTTTATCATATCATTTTATTTTGATCAATAACATTTTATTTGTTATCCGATTCATGGAACATTGCTTTTAAGGAAATTAAAAGTAACTTTTCTGCGTTAATATTTATCAAAGTAAAATAGAACATTTTGTTATTATACATACTTTTATGAAATTCTGTTTAAATACATCTTGGTTATTGGGTCAAAATTTTGGCATTAAGGGTAAACACATTTGTATTCCTGTTTTCAATACCATTAACACCTATTTTTAGGCCTAACTTTTATTGATCTAATAACTTCCAACTCCTGTAATAACATAAGTTTTGTATTCCTTTACATTTGGTTGTGTGAAACGTTTTACAAATGTATTTTCCTTAATCGTTTTCACGTACGTAAAATCTTAACTGAGTTGTTCCTGTGAACTTTAAACTCAATAGATATTATTAAATTACCCTTAGTTTCTTTCATAGCCATCCAATAAAACTATTTGAAAACATTGAATGACCCAGAACAATAATAGGGATTGTTAAATTAATAATGAGCAACATAAAAGTGCCATTCAACTTGAAATTAATTTTACCTTCAGTAGACCATTCAGCTTTGAAGTTGAAAAACATTCAATTTCAGTCAGTCAGCAGAATTGTAATTGTGGTTAGGTTTCAATTAAAATTCCATTAACTAAACAAAGGAGGAGGCCAATTGCTTTTCTTAATAACATTCACGTCTGGGTATTCCAAGCTACAAACAAATCAGAATGTTTCTTGAGAATAAGATGTTTTGTAACCTTCAAATAGCGTAAAATTAGTATAACAGCATGAAAAACTATCTAAACTACTAAACTACCTGGTTAGTTTTTCTACGATAAAACAAAACCAGGATGTCAATAAGTGTTCCAAAAAAATTTATAAACAGATACATATTTCCACGAAAAATAATTATCTTTTATACTGAAAAATTTGTTTTTCGCCAAACTATAATGGTTTTTGCAGTTTTTGCTATTTCTTAGCTTTGAAAAAAACATTGGTTGTAAATGAAACTATTTACCAACATTAATTTACTTTGGTACGAATATTCAAGTTAACGATACTGTCCTGTATATCTGTTTAGTTTCAATTAAATCAAATAAGTAACTATGTTAAATTAATTCTATTCTCTCAATATACCAAATTGGACTCCTATATTTGTGTAAATTTTTTAACAACTCGGTGGTTCAATAATAAAATATTAAAAGTCATGTGCTTTTACTGTTTTTAAGTTTGTTCATTCCATATTTGCGTCAAAGCAGGAAATTTGTAACCTTAACTCGAGTTTTTATTGGTGTTTTTAATTTATTGATACACTCGAGTCCTGTAAACTAATTCCCTGATGAGTTATTTTCCTTTGCATATTGAACTCAATCTTTATCGCTTACTTCAAATAGCGCGAGGGACGTTTATAGAAGAAACGCCGACTGCGTCGTCTCTCTGCAGCATGGTGGAGAGAGCCTTCAATAGACGCTAGGCAAAACAGATGCCGCTTTCAAATCACGGCGCCTAATTTGAAGGCGCTACTCATGCTGTAGCGACTGTAATGAATTGCATTTTCCAACATGGTCTCTCCTTTTAGATTAGTATGTACTTTATTTTAATGGAATATTTATTTTTATAAGCTTATTGTTGTTTATTTTATTAAAAAATGTTATAAACAATTTTATTCTGAAAATTTATACTGTATTACTATGGGGTAAATATTTCATTACAGTAGTTGTTACTGAGGTTGAACTTTTTCCCAGTAAAGCAATAGAATCACTGCAGGTATTCAAAATATCTTGATTTAGAACAATTAAAAACCTCCTTCCCTAAGTTAAAAGTTGAAGTAATTTCGGTTAAAAAGATACTTTCTGTTAACAATTTCTACGTGATAAATTGTGGATTTTTAAATGTAACGCAGTTGTGAAACAAAATTTTAAATATTAAAACCTTTTTTTTACTCTGCTGGTTTTCTAGTTACGCTACGGTGTCACTTTGACACTAAGCAAACCTAGCAAAAATAAGTATATAATTAAACTGAGTTTTCAATCTCCTAAATAGAACAAAAGTGAGTAAGCCGTCATGCTTTAAGGGTTCTGGTATGCAGGTGGTTGCTTGTAGAACGCTTCAGTCATGCTTAGAATTTTAACTTAAAACTCTTAAACACTTGAATGAAGTTTATGGTTGTCTTAATATTTCAGTAAACATAAAAAAAGTTTATAGTTTTACATTGTTAGACTAACAAACTATCGATGTAATCTTGTTATATTGGTTTCAGATGCAAAGTTTGCAGGTGGAGGCTAAAAACACCTTCATTTTGAGAAAAATTTTACATTTTCTTGTATTCTTTTAACACCTCAAAAATATATCATTAATATTTACTTACTCATCTACCTGTGCTTACAGGCCATTCTCCGGCATTTTCCCCCTCACCTCGACATAGTGGGTTTCGCTATTTGGGCCACTCAAAAACCCCATAAATCCCACGGTGTAGCCGCCCTTTCCCTACTGCGACTGATGTATTTGCCCATCAGCCCCACCCCGCACGCCGTAACTCAAATTTGAGTCTCCACCTCGGATACGTGTTCTGTCGTCCTCTCATCGAATGCACCGTTAAATCAAGTAGCTGATTTCATTGTAGCTAGTTAAATAGTGGTAATTTTGAATAAGTAATTGTAAACATAAATTGTTGTTGATTGGTAAATCTAAACAAATCTTATATCTTATACTCTAAAACAAGCTCCGTTTGTCCGGGCAAAGTTTTTTTCGCTCCAAGGATTTTTGATTTTTTTATTGAATATGGGGGTTTTGGACACCAGAAATCGATTGGAGCCAAATGGAGCTGGTCCCAAAACTGGGGAAAATCCGGTTTTCATGTTAGAGCACTTCAAAGTTTCCATGTTATCCTTATGGAGATTTTATTAATTGAACAAAAATCAGCTGATAACTGTAGATATAAATCAATGTGTTACATCTTTGACCTGTAGTTTAAGAAAATTATACCAAAGTGCATCACCAGTCGGCGAGTGAGCGAAGCGTACGAGCTCGTCTTTAAAATGGAAAAGGGCGAGTGAGCGGAGCGAAAGAGCTTTGTGTGAGAACGAAAGTAATAATTTTACCGAGCTTAAGCTCGGTCCCCCTGGTACTTTACTCTAAAACAATCACCGTTTGTACGGGAAAAATTCTTTTTTTCTCCAAGGATTTTTTATTTTTTGTTGATCATGGGGGTTTGGCCCTCAGCAATCGATTGGAGCTGGTCCCATGTCTGGGAAAATCCCATTTTCGTCCTAGAGCCCTTCACAATTCCCATATTATTCTTGTGGAGATTTTTAAATCGAACAAAAACCAGCTGATAGCTGTAAAAATATAAACCAATCTGTTACGTCTTTACCATGTGGTTTGAAAAATTATACCAATGTGCAGCACTCTGTGGCTTGGCGAGTGAGCGCAGCGAACGAGCTCGTCTCATAAAGGGCGAATGAGCAGATCCATTCATGTTTTATTTTTCTATACAAAACCAGTATTTTAAAAGAATTTTTGTGGGTGAAAGTTTTGTTATATGTAACACATTGTAGGTTAGTAGGAGTTTAATAAGATTTTAGTCGTTTATGGGGGGCTAGTTAATTTACTAATTAGTGTTGAAACCACGTTTACAGTGTAAATAAAATCTATGTTATTATTCTGACTTAGTATAAACATTACATTGGTGTCGTTCATCAAAGTATTTATGTTTATTAACTACAACTGGTTTGCGGACATATACCCTTATTAAACTTTTATTTACCCACAGTTATACTCCTAATTTAATACCACCATTAGTTTTGAAAATTATTTATAGATTTCATGAAAAACTCTAAAGCCTTGTAAATGTTTCTAAATAATTCCCTTAATACCTAAATCATTCTTAAAATTTGAATTCCCTTTTTATTTGTCACATATTATGAAACGCTCACTAAGCGACTAAAATTTAAACTTTTGCGATCTTCATTTTAATGATAGCTTTTTTGTAGAATTCTTCCCACTAACAATTTGAAAGTAAATATTTAAAGCCCCACTACATACAAAATTTCCATAAGTCTCACACAAAATCATAATATATTTTACAAATTTACGTGTTACATATAAAACCTATATAAAAAATAAATATTTTCATATATTGTGATATAAAATATAAATATTTTCATATGTTGTGACTTCTTACTTGTGTAATAGCCTGGGGTATCAAAATTGAATTCTTCACGCTGTACGCGTCTCGAACACTTTACAGCCCAAAAAAGCCCATTTCTTGATGGCATAAACGGTAAAGCGTTCAAAACGCGTACAGTGTAAAGAATTAAATTTTGACACCTCAGGCTGCCATTACGTAAGCAATAAGTTACAATATAAATTGTTGATTTCAAGACTGTGAATGCATGAACATTTTCATGTTTACATATTTAAAAATTACATAAATTTTACTCGTTCATTATATTTAAAACTAATCTCCCGGAAAATTTAAATAGTGAAACACATTATAGTAATAAAACAACATTATCAATGTTGTTTATAATACAGTTATTATATACAGTTAAATATAATACAATGAAATATATATTTCTTTTTAGGAGTATAGTAAAAAAATCAAACGTGGAGCTGTTTTCTGTGAAATATGTCAACCGGAAATCCACAAACTGAGTCATATATCACCGGAAATTGCCGCAATGGGAAATCCCTGTTCGGATTACGTCATTGTCAGTGATTAATTAACAATTATGTCCTCTAAACAACAAACACGACAGCTAATTTAAAACATAAAATTATTATTAATTGATTTAATATTTCTATCGTGATGAGTCTATCAAAATTATGGTTTGGCGTACTGAGAATAATATTATATTGCAAATAATATTCATTTTCCATATTATTGTGGTGAATGCGTGAATAGAGGATTTGTGTGCTATCCTACAGTAATAGTTTTTATGGAAAACTTACTATTTAGCGTTATTATTTAAACAATTTCATAAAAGGTGATTGCTATAGATTTATCCAACAGCTATTTAATTCTTTATCTGACAGTATACTTCTTATGGGTGACTTCCTTTATTTTCCTATTTTGCTTTTATTCATTTTTTAATTTCCCGCTTTTTTAAAATATAGTGGCCAACTTAAAATTCTTTACTACAAAACCCCAATTTTTTCATTTAATTTTTAAAAAGTAGGCTCTTGGATCACTTTAGAGCAATCATAAAGTATAGGAAGGTATCATAGTTGTTCTCAAACATTTTTCTCTAATCCTAATGGTTAATGAGTCAGGGGCAGTTTTAGTTCATTTTTTAGTCTCATAAGAATAGTGGCAAACTTTAATTACCTGTACCTCTAAACCATTTAGCAAAAGTAAAATACAAAATATCCAAGAATACAAATGTCTTAAAACGACATTTTAAGAACGTTTATTTCATTATAACCTAAATTTTCATTGTAAAGGTTATTAATCATCCGCCATATTGACAATAAGTAATTTATGAATAAATTGTAATTTTTATGAGTTAAATGTTTTTGAAACTTAATTTAAGTCAAAATGTAGTCAAATTAATTAATTTGACTAATTAACTTGACTTAATTTGACTTGTAGTCAAATTAAGTCAAATTAATTTACTATTTGAAATCATTAAATTGGCTGCCATATTGGAAAATTAAGCTAATTAAAAAAATTCAAACAGGCCACAGCCCTGAAAGCTAAATAAGAAAGTAAAGTGCCCCATAAGAAGTATCCAGTCAGATATAGAATTTAAAAGTTGGCTAGTGGATCTCTTTAGAACACTCATACAGTGTAGGATGGTATTTAATTTTAGTTCTTCCTCAATTACACAGTTAATTGTGTTAGCTTATTTCAAATAAATCTCCAAACACACCAACTGGATCTAAGATAGTACAATATTAGCTACCTAGATACATTTTTAGTTGCCTACATTTATAACTAACTTTAAACTTAATATCAGCTTCATAATGCAGTCCATTTTTGTAAATCTTAAGGGGTTTATTTTATATTCCTCTGTAAAAATCAGTCGGCCCTTCACTGAAACATGAAAAAAAAACAACAATAATAAATTACAGGTTGTATCTGAGAGTGGAAAAATACGACGCAAACTCCATCGATGCATCACACTTGCCAAGGAAACTTCTGGCCGTGAGACGGAGGGCTCCCCCACTCCAGGCAATTCTTTCCTGCAAAAAAATCTAACTGAATATCCTCTATTGTAAGAATTATGTAGGAAAAGGAAAATTGGCTGATTTGAAGTTAATAGGAATTAGAGTTTTATTTTCATAAACTAGTAAAAGAAATTTGTATTTACGATCAAATACAAATATGTCCGATCAATTTTTTGCGATAGTTCATGAAAACGTGAAATTTCCTTTGGCTATTGTAATAATATTTTGAGTACAGTTCTTTTTTATGCTACTATCAACATTGATTTATTGATCCACATTGTATGAAAATTTGCGTTAGAATCTCTAGAAAAAAACTAGTTGAATGTTTCAGAGTCATTTTGGGGTCACTGCTTGGTCCTAGAGTGATGTGGGAAATACATAATTATTGAACAAATTATTCGTCACCTTGAAAAAAGATTTTCAACCATTTATTGATCAGTTTGTTTACCTTGTCTAGTAAGATAAATCGAGACTAAAAAAATATAGGTTAGTACCTTAAATACTTATATTGAAATGGTGATCTAACTAAGTAGGTAGTTTAAACCAAGTATGAATGAGAAATGAGTGTATGATTGTGGGTCATTAAGCTTATTTTAAAAATATTTTTTAAACTTAAGAGCCCGTGGAGTGGTGTTAGATTCAAATCACATGAATTTAAGCGATGTTCATGTAAAGTGTCAACTTTATTAGCCCACCATTTTTAGGTTGAGTTACAAAATACGCCCGTCGCAGGAGACCTGCGTACTCAGCGAATATCCTATGTGATTTGATATTTTTTATTTTCCTTATATACACCATACGAATGAGGATAAAGGTTTGCTACAACGGGGGCGTTGTAAGCAAATAGACGATAATTCCTTTCCAGTGCAGGTACATGCTAAATTGTATCAAAGTCTGGTATTTTTATTTTCCTATAAAACCCATGGCGTGAGTATATAGATTTGCTGCCATGGGGGGCGTTGTAAGCAAATATAAGATACAATCTACCTTGTGAATATACATACCGAGTTTTATCAAATAATGTCAATAATTAAGTGAGATAGAAGGATTTGTTGATTTCCCATAAAAATAACATGGAAAACATATTTTTGGATTTTTCCTCAATCTGTTCAGCTAGATTAGAATTTCAAAATACTAAATTGTTGTTTTTTTTTTTTTTTTTCAAGCTCTTTTAAGTGGTTTATTCAGTTAAAATTGTAGAATCTAGAAAATTGAGACCCGAAAACGCCAAAACCCCATTTTTGATCCTTTTGGAACCCTATAAAACCCAGTTCCCATGGTCCGATCACGCTGGTTTTCGAACTTAACCTGAAGAATGCTACCCACACCTTTATACAAAATTTCATCGAAATCGAAAGATTCTTTCAGAAGTTATCGTGTCCACAGACACCTATATATACCTCAAAACACAAAAGTACCATGGTCCCGGGCTTAGATCTTACCCTGACTACTACCGTAATAGTGTATTCGCTACAGGGAAATTCACTGAAAACCAAGCTTGCAATCTTTGACAATCAGAATAGTTGGATAGGCCATCCAGGTCTTGATTAAAGAATCACATCGCAGCAAGAGCCATTGTGTCTCACTCGTCTGGAGGGGGATATAATTGCTGAGACGTCTTCATTAGTGCAATTACCTTTATTTACTTTGTTTGCTCGAAGCAAGAAAAGTGAAAAACCATAATGAAACTAAAACTATCATAATTGGATTTTGTACAATGGTGAGATATTAACAGTCTTTGTGGTAGTAAAATTCAAAGAAAATTCAAAGTAAATGTATTCGATTACAGATTCTACTCCAGATTTTGTTGTCCTAACTTATTGCATTTTCTGTATACTTGTTGTTAATTATTGTTAATTGTTGTTAATAATTTAACTGCATTTAGAGTTTAAGGATTTTTACTCACACATTGTAAAAGTTTTGTGAATTATTTTTACAATGAAATCCGTCTTATATAATATTGTTATTGATTTTAACCCATTTATGCCCAAATTGTTTCTTGTGAATTGGGTGCACGCTAGTTTCAGTGGCTTAGTGCTGCGCTCTTGTAGCGAACTCGCATACTAACGGCCTACAGTCTTTCCCGCTAGGGGCGCGCACCATTCAAAACCCAAATTATCATGTCTCGGCTGCTGGTCGTGATAGCTCAGATGGCTAAGGCGTAGGCATCCTTGGCCAGGATGTCTGCGTCGGCGCGGGTTCGAATCCGCTCACGACCAAACTCTGACCTGGTGATGCAACTCTTAAAGGGTTAGCCGATCTGTGGCAAAGTTGGTGGGAGGGCCCACGTTAAATAAACGGTGGCAGGCTTGCGTGGAAGTTGACGGGATTGGTTGATTCTTTGGGAGTTGCACCTTGGTCAACACTGATTTTGCTACTTTTTACTTCTGTTTACTGTTTGTGTGCCACTACGGCCTTGAAATATGAAAGATAATTATATTTTCACTCCAAAATGCCAATTTTAATCATGAAAAACCTAAAATTCCATGGACTTTCATAAAATAAAATACAGCGTAGACAAATGTCGACAGTGGGCACAAATGGGTTAATGGATTGATATTTTCTATTATGATCTAAAAGTACTTAATAGAACTATAACTATCTAACTCAATGGAATTTAGTTATTCATTTAAAATGTTATTAGATATTTAATTTCATAATTGATGATTACTTGTATCAATATACAATAACATTTAAACAGAAAAAAGTGTTTTTGTATTTTCATTCTGATTGATACCTCATAAACAAAATGAATCGCAAATCTAGATCTACTAGCAGACAAAATATTTCTGATTGGGTGAAACGAAACATCAAAGTCAGCAGAATAAACAAGAGCAAATATTCCGTGGCCTTTGATATTCACAGAATCTAAACCACTGACTCAGTGTTGCCCAGTAAAATATCACAGTTCAGTTGTGTTTAATTTTTCAGCAATCAAAATTGGACAGTTAATACTTTGGTGTTGCCGTACAAACATACCCTATTTACATAGTAGGATACTTGTTCATTATTTGTCCACATTTTTAAATGTCTGACCTTTTATTCTAGTTGTCAAGTTTGTTTAATTAATGTTCTACCTCCTCTGTTGTAATTTTCAGCATTTTTGAGTATGCTCCATTAGTAATTTTTAATGTTATCTAACAAATTTGAATAAATAGCTTGAGGGGCAATTTTAGAAAGTGAATTAAAAATTAGGTAATATTTTTTATTCATTAAATTTTTAAATTAATGGTGTAGATAAAAAAACTTGTGAATTTAATGTTTGAAAAGGTAGAAGGCAAAACATACATGTATTAAAATCCAAGACTAGTAAAAAGAAATTAAAAATAAAATCTTATACAATTAGATTTTAAAAAGGATTGGGCCTTACAAATAAATGTAAACTCCGTCTTAACCGGCCACCTCGGGACCATGCTGCGGCCAGATAGTGAATTGGCCGGTTAAACCGATGTACATTTACAAACGCCAACTTACAATTTTTGTGGCCTAACTATAATTATGAATTTTAAAAAAAGACTCAAAATATATGACTGTATAATTTATAGCTAACATCCGACACACTTGAAATCCACCACTTATAAATTAATAAAAACTCAATTCTTTATTGTGGTCTACTCAGGATTCAAATTTCAATTTCATGTACATTTTGATTGGTTTGAGAGAACGCCAATATGATATAATGTAGAATTGAATGATAGATAATAAACAACGTTTCCGGCAAAACAAGACCGGTTAAGGCGATGTTGAGATAAAAATGGCCATCAAAAAAATGTTTTTGTTTCAGGGTAGGCCGGTTAAAAGATGGCCGGTTAAGAGGGTGTCTACTGCAATGGTCTTCCTAGGCAGCTATCAAAATTATAATGTCCATATAATGGAGTGTAATTACATAATGGTAATTGAAAATGTTGTCAGTGTAGATTTGTTATTTAAGAGTTTATGTGGGCTGGTTAAGTCTCGAATGTTATAAATATGAGAATGTATGGTGTTAGGATATTTTAATATAAAGCAGAAACTACGTTTGATTCAGTCTGAATCCGACTGAAATAACTACTTCTCCCCTGGGAAATACACCTAAACCTGTTACATGGGTTATATAACTTTGAAATTGCAAATACTACTGGATCAGAAATGGAGCAAAGGTTCTCAAACGAGGTAAAGACAACCTGTGACATTCCTGTCAGCTGTCGAAAGATCAAAAAGTGCTCGGACGGATTTGTGAATATAAAGTCAGGGCCGTTCATTAAATACAATTTAAACACTTACAAATAAGCTTGTAAAGGTCATGACGGAATATGGATTTTAAGGATACTTTAAAATATTATTCCTCTGTCGTTTTTTGCAACTCATTTTCACAATCGTCCATTATTTCTTATAAGGGAAATCCAACTATTTATTGTTTGCTTTGATCGTAGAAAAATTGGTATTTCCATATATATCTACATATTTCAACATATATTTTTTTTTAAATATTGATATAATTGTTGCTGTTTGTACATTTATATTTCAGAATAATCGCTGAAGTTTATGCGAATTTTGATCTTGGAGTAATTAATAAAAATTCTATAAATTTTCATTAAAATTTTTATGATAATTTGATTTTTTATGTATGTTTGAAAATTACAGTATATCCTAAAGTGAATACTGTACTATAATTATAGCCCTACACAAATGATAACAAAGATCAAAACACAAATGTATTTTCTTCGGTAATCAATCACTTAATGCAAATATATGGATTACAGTCAAATGTGATTGGACACATGAAGGACACATGTTGAATTGTATTATTTTAGATAATACTACAATTTGTGCTTGATACTTTAAAGTTTCCAGAGGCTTTCTTACACCCAGTCCAGGAGTTAAGAGTATAGTAGACCTAATAGAGAAGGGATGTCTTAAGAGTCATCTTCACCCCTGGGCCAGTAGCCCATTGTTGCGCAGTCGGCAATGTTAACCACACAGCTTTTAATGCAAAACATGGTATTTTATTCCCCTGTTTCGGACGCCGTTTTTCAACCGATTTTCTTTTAAATTTGTAAGTGTGTGGTTAAGTAGTTATATTAGGCCCCTCATACCTGAAAATTTGGAAAATTTAACAAATATTTGAAAAGAGTTACTCTCCGTGACATCGCAAAGTAACTTGAATTTCCTTCAGTAATATTTTTAAATTTTCAAAATTTCGAGGTATGGGGGGCCTAATATAACTATTCAACTAAACACTTACCAAGTTAAAAGAAAATCGGATGAAAAACTGCGTCCGAAACAGGGGAATAAAATACCATTTTTTGCATTAAAAGCCGTATGGTTAACATTGCCGACTGCGCTACAAAAGGCTCCTGGCCCAAAGGTGAAGATGATTCTTAAGCTTGCTTACCTATGGCTGATTGTTTTATATATTTTATTACAGGGATAGAAACAATTCCATGACAGTTCTCCTTCCCTTTAGAAGCCCACATTTTTTTGTTTTTTACATAAGTAGCCCTACTGCTCAGCTAGACTTCCAAGCCGACCTCGAGCTAAAGAATTGGACCCAGGTCCACTATCTGTCACAAAAATAAGACAGCCATTTTTATTACTTTGATTATTTTCTCTGCAGATTATTTCCTAGCCAATAGATTAAAAATAATCTTTAGTAGATGACAGTTTTAAGCATAGCTTTCAAGCACGTGTCCTAACCTCCCCTTCTCTTCTGTTTGTTGCAGCACCTCCCCATCCGCGCCGATGGAGCCGTCATCCCACCCGTTCCTGCGGTCCGTGTCCGCGCCCACGGCGCCCCTGCCGGTGGTGTCGGACTCGCCATCGCCCCCGCCTGTCGCACCCTGCGCTCCCGATCCTGAGGAGGCTGCTGAGGCGGGGGAGCAACTGGCGCCCCTGCAGCAGCCGGCGCCCTCGCTGCGCCTCCAACAGCCCCGTCGGCGCCCCCTCCTGCACCAGGCGAGCGCCCCCGTCACCCAGGCGGAGATGCGGAGGGTCCATCTCACCAGGACGGAACTGGTCAAGGAGTGAGTCGCTTTGAAGTATTTATAAAGTATAAGTAGTGTTAAATTGATGATTCTGGGACAGTTAAATGACCTCTGAATGACCTCAGGAGGTTTTACAGAAATTGCCGTACGGAGGGTCCTTATGACTAGAAGCGAGCTGGTCAATGAGTGAATAGTACCTAGAGCATAGTACTGAGTGAAAGTATTTTTAGGGCATGACTAGCAAATTGTTTGATCTGGGGCAGTTCGATGACCGGTGAATGATGCCACGAGGTACCGTAACAGGAACTGACGTCGTCGAAAGGTTTTAGCAGGTGATTAACCACATAACTTTATCCAAATGATGCCATCGACTGTGAAGTCATAGACGACGATATCAGTGATGTCATGAAGGTAAAGATTGCAGTTTCTCAATTTTTGCCCTAAAATTCATTTAAGTCTCCGTCAAAACCTAAGTACTAAAACAATATATCTTGTTTCCCAGTGACCTCGGTGACTTAACCATACAATAAAGCGTATGAAGGGGGGGATAAGATCAGGGAAAATTGTCCATGTTACTTCTGTCGTGAAAACAGTAAAATACAAACACTACCATACAACAAACAATAATGCACCTTTCTAAGCATACAAGAAATCACCCGTTGGAAAAGGTCGTATGGTAAAATGAGGGTTTTTAAGCTATCACTATCCATTAAATTGTATTCTTTCTTTTCATAATAGTGTGTTCTTGAAAAAAAGTAATGGCAAGTATTCAAGGGCAAAAATTAGAAAGGGCAGCACTTCAGTTTTCTTGTAAACTCAAGGTGTGTTGGAAGAAAGCAAGTGCTTCCATTTGTGTATTCCTCTTCAAAGTAAGTTTGCTCAAATAGCTTCTTTTCAAACCAAACAGGCTGTTGTGCTCCTGATTAATAAAGTGTTTGTCCAATCATGAATAAAATCACAACCAATTGCCATTTGTTATTGGGTTTCCAATTATTGGTCCAACTAACAACAGGTTTAAACTCAATTATTGGTCATTACCCACCTCCAGATTTAAGGTGTTCTTCAGTAGAAGAATGAAGTTATCCAGATTTCCTCTTGGTATCCTCTACATATGCTCCAGATATTCAGAGTCATGGTCCGGTGATCGTAGGATACGGGACAACCGTGATTTAATTAATTCTCAAGTTCACCCTAGATAACGGGAAAGGTTGTGCGGTTTCCGTAAACCTCGGGTGACAATTTTGTGCTGTCAATTTTCGTGTGTTTATGTATTGTGTTGTGTGAGAAGTTTTATTTTTTTAGACAAGATGGTATATGGATAAGTTTACTCTTCTGCTGATGAACGCCTTAAACCTGGAGGTGGGAAGTGCCCAATAATTGAGTTTAAATATTGAACATCCCCCCAAAAAATGTCCTTCAAAGGAATAACAACAGGTTGACGTTACGGAGTAGGAGGAACAGAGTTTTTGACTGGTCCCCATTGAAAATTAAAAAAAATTCCTCTAGCGTTGAAAGACACAAATGGATAATTTGATTATAAATAGCGGCCTAAATACTATCAAATTGTAATCTAGACTATAAACACTTTCCTTGCAACAGAGTTAATATATTTTTTAACAAAATAAAACACCATTTTAAGCTTTATAATAATTTTGTTTTTACCAGTTTCCCCTCATTAAAGACTTTGAAAAGATGGATGAAGCGGGATAGTGGGCCAGGGGCAATGTGGGGGGGGGGATATAAATAATTCAAAACTGTCTCTGAGCAGATTGACGGTCAGGGAAAATCAGTGCTGCCAACCGTGAAGAGAAAATCTCTGGAGCAGTTGGACTCGTATCAATATTGCTCCAAACTTGATATACGACATATTCTGTCAAAACATGCATTTAAATTGTATGAATTACACAAGAGAAAACCAACTAAAATGTTTTGTATAGAAATACACATTATAACCTCCCATTTTTACCCTTTTATGCCAATTATTTTTGAAAAGTTGCATTTTTTAATTAATCAAATTTTTTCTATTTCTCAATAAAACATAAGTAAATAATGCGACTTATATATTTTAAGAAAATTGTAATAATGCTGCTCTTGATATACAAAATAGACATAATTGAATAAAAAGTATAAAAACTTGAAAGTATTTGAATAATTTACTACTTTAAAAACTTTAACTTTTTTTAATAACTTTAAAAACTATTTTAAATACTATAAAAACTTGTAAATAAAAAATTATTATAAAATTTGAATACGATACTTGTAACTTACATTACGTTAAAAACGACAAACTTAAATTTGGTGGTAACTTTGAAAAAATTCAGTAATAAACACACTATTTATAGGTTACAGGTGGTCACCCATCGAAGACGTAGCCACAACCGATATCGCTTAACTTCACTAACATTAAGATCACATTCTTTTGAGATCAGTCACAAAGAAACTAAAACATGAATCATATTGGAACAATCAGCTGATGTGCGAATCACGTAATTTCTATTATAACAACATTTTTGTCAAATAACACAAATATGATGAGTTCTAGAACCTGAATTTTATAATACTCCTGTATCTTTAAGATCATGCATCGGGTTTGAATTTGGTTTAATAATGTTTCTCTTTATGATGTTACTTGTAAACATAGGTTCTACGTACTTACTTACTTACTTCGTACTTATTCTGCTTTTCCGTAGACTCGTGAGTTTTGGGAGCGTCATCCTCTTCTCCTTCTCAGGGTAGGGTTAGGCCTAAGGTGAGGTTGGGTTTACCTATTGGCTCTGTGGGTGAATAAATCATCCAAACTGTAAAAACAGTTTTGGATGAGGAAACACTTTAACTCTTATCTATTGTCTGTATTGTTTTTGGTGCTTATAGCAACGGCTGTAGATAAATAAATTTAATATAATAATCTTATTGTTGCATCAACAATATATTTTTGTTTTACATTATTTTTTTGAACATTCATCAATCACCGCACCATCATGTACGGGTTTCATTGATATTTAATTAGACCTCCAACTCCCCTCCCCCTGCAAACTTTTCCCTTAAAGATTTCTCCGGCCATGTTTGCCTTTCATTAACACCCCTCCGTCCGCGTCAAGCATACTTCCAACCCTTTCAACAGTCAATTCATTTTCCCAATTCCTCTTCCTCTGTAAATGTCATGTTCCTTTGCTGTCAAAAACTTGACGTCTAAAGCCAACGAGTTAATTTTATGAATTTCTAGTAAAACATGTATCCACTCAAAATCGTTTTTGTGGAAAGTGGAAGTGATTTTATGTTAAAACTGAATACAAAAGGTTGAATGTTTTACAAGGGTAAATTAACTCTAATACATTCGTAATTAAATTACAATTAAATATAATTAAGATATTTTCAAATTGTTTATCAAGTACAACTTGTTTTATCTAATATAATGCCAAAGATGATTTAATAACTTGGGCCTTTAAATGTAGCTTTATGCTTTGAATTGGGTTTTGGACCGTTCCCCTTCAAAACCTAAGGCGGTATTAAATGTCTGAGGCATAGAAAGACACAAAATAATTATAAAATTATAGATTTACTTATTTCCAACAACATTTTATAATATTCGAATTGATCAATTTTTCACTACTTAAAAACTCGTGCATAGTAAGTGAAAAAGTGTTGCAACATTGTAAATTAATATAAACGCAATAGATTTTTTCATCATAGGACATTTTTTTACTTTACCATATTTGTAACCATGAAGGCGAGAGTCAAAGTTGGTGATAGGAGGTTCGTTTATCCTCAGTGAACAAATCCATTTTTACTGTTTTTGTTTAATTTCACTTTTGCATACCCCAGTTCATTTTACCCTCCTGAGTTTGATGAGTTCGTTTCATATAGTCTTTATGGATCAAACGTTTTCTAATGCTTATATTTAAAGCTTATATTAATACTAAGAAATACGTTATTCATTCAAATAAAGCGATGAATATGGGTCAAAACAAAATAATGTACAATATACAGGGTGTCCAGAAAAAACCTTTACAAACTTTTCCAGGTTATTGCGCACGTCAAAATAAGCAAAAAAGTTCCTGTAAACATATGTCCTAAAATGCTTCGTTAACCCGCTAGCCGCCATTTTGTTTTTTACACTAAATAATTTTTATTTCCGTAACGGATCATTGTATTAAGTTAATATTTGGCATGAACCTTCACTATAACAATACCCATTTTCAGTAAAAAAATTATTTTTTTCCAATGTGTATTTTCAAAATGGCGGCCATTTTAAAATTTTTAACTCAAATATCTCAAAAACGGTAAATTTTATAAAAATGTTACAAGAGACAAAAAAGTTGACGAATTAAATTATCTAAATATTGATACCAAGTTTGTAAGGATCCAACAACAAATAACGGAGTTATTGTGGTTTTCCTGCAGAAAAACACTGATTTTGCTCTATGATTAATGCGAATTTAGGTTACTTTAAGAGAAAAATCTCAATTACTCCGTTATTTGTTGTCGGATCCTTACAAACTTGGTATCAATATTTAGATAATTTAATTCGTCAACTTTTTTGTCTCTTGAAACATTTTTATAAAACTGACCGTTTTTGAGATATTTGAGTTTAAAATTTTAAAATGGCCGCCATTTTGAAAATACACATTGGAAAAAAATAATTTTTTTACTGAAAATGGGTATTGTTATAATGAAGGTTCATGACAAATATTAACTTAATACAATGATCCGTTACGGAAATAAAAATTATTTAGTGTAAAAAACAAAATGGCGGCTAGCGGGTTAACGAAGAATTTTAGGACATATGTTTATAGGAACTTTTTTGCTTATTTTGACGTGCGCAATAACCTGGAAAAGTGTGTAAAGGTTTTTTTTGGACACCCTGTATACAATGTCATAGTTCATGTAAAATTATAATTAATATTAAATTAAATGATTAAACCTTATTATTGTTTAAGCTCTACTTTTAAAATTAAAAGTTAAGTTTAAAACAAAAACAACTTTTATGGTTTGTTTAAGCTGTTACAAACGTTTAAGTCCTTTTCTTAGTTTTATAAAAAACATTATTAACATTACAATTGGTAGTAGCTTAACTAAAATTTGGACTGAAGACAACTCAGGTAAATTAAACATATCATTCTATTTTGGGAGGATAACAAAAAATTAAATTCTTAATGAGTTAGTACAACAGGGCAATAATACATTCGATTAAATATCACCAAACATGATTATTTTGGAACAGTCGAATTATTGGAAAATTATTTTCTAAAATTCCGACTCATTATGTAATAAGTCCAGCAAAATACTGTATAATTATTTACCAAAATTAAAAGTTGTAACTATTTTAGTTGCAATTTGAGGCGACATTTTTGTGGGAATTTATTCGGCTAGAAGCTGTCAACACTGGTCCAACAGTAAGGGAGACTGTCACGGTTTTGAATAATTTATTTTCCCCTCCCTCAACGGTCAACCAACCTCCCACCACCCACCCTCTCTCCCCCTCTCTCTCTATCCCCCCCTCTCCCTCCTTCCATCCTCTCAAACTCTGCTCGCTCTGTTCGTTTCTGCTGCGTAAAAAGATTTTAATCTACTTCTATGCCAAACCGTGCATTGTTCTGTAAAGTTATTTTTGTATTCCTTTTATATTAGGGCACTGACAAAACTAATGCGGTAGTATTTAGTTTACAAAACATAACCTAAAATGATAGTTTACGTTCTATACTGTTTGTATGCATTATCCCCCCCCCCCCCCAAACGTATAACACACCAAAAGGGTAGGGGCTTGTTTTAACGACAGGAAAATTGAACGAAGGCTTTGTTCAGTACTTCTATGTTATGGTAGTATTTGGATCCCACTTAAATTTTACTTTATTCATTTATTTTTTTATTATTGTAAGACTGGTCCTTCGTAGTGTTCCTGTATAAAATGACAATAGCATATTTTTAAATCTGAATATATTTTTAGGCAAAGCCAGAAAGTTTCTATTGAAAGCTAATCCTTGTAGGCCTACTATAGTTTTAAAAACTGATAATTTTTGTGTCATAGATAATAAATGTGTTCTTTAAGTATACTCGTTCATCATTGAACAAATTATGCACTGTGAAAAGTTTTTGGTTGTCCAATAGAGTTCTGAAGCTGTCAACCCCTTTGTTGAACCCCTTGTCAAAGTCATACTGGCTAATTTCTTATCATCATAAATTGTCAAAGCTCATTAGACCAGGTCAGCCGGTGTCGAGTAGTACGGTGTTAGTTTTGCTAGGCCATGCCCTATGTTGGACAAAGATATAGTTGTTCAGCGATACCGCAGAGTGGGAGGGATACAGCTGCACCTCAATGTATCAGTTTCTATGGCAGTACCAAATGTAAAAAAAGTTTGCTACCTTGCCTCATGATTAAAAACATCAACCAAGCTGTTTTACCGCCCAGTTGTTTTTGTACACTGATTCTTTTATAAACAATACAAAACACATTTTCTAAACCAAATTAAAACTTATATCACAGAGTACAAAGCTTTACAGAGTGTTCGCCCTTAGTTCCACCAGAATGCCGCTAGCTGGCGCGGCAGTCTCGAGCGGGCTGGATTCGGCATTTCCCGTCCCCGCCACGATCCAGTGTTGCCACTCTGCATCGCCCGCCTCGCACGCGCACGGGCCACATCATGCTAGCTCGCTGTCGCTGGCTCCGCTGCGCCGTCGTATGACCGTTGTAGTGGCTGCACGAGTTCTCAAGCATTAATTTTTACAAATTCTTTGAATTTTTAAATTTCCTTATTTAGTGCACATTATTACAGCTGTAATCAATTAAAACGTCAATGTTTTTTGTGCTTTTTAAAACATAGTATCACAAAATATAAAATAAACACAAAATTAAATCTTTTTCAACAATAAAAAATAGACTTTATACCAACCTTTTTAACCCTCTATCTGGCAAAGGTCTTTGTACGGACCACTATTTTTCAACTGCGAAATGGCATGGTCCGTGCACGGACCTCTTTGACATGTCTCCTTCATTTACAGATTTAAGGCAGAAAACGGCCGTAAGCGCTACAATACTCATTCGAGAGATTCGGATGATTCATTTTCATACATAAAACATTATCTAGCGACTATTAATCATCACGCACAGTATTATAAAAACAAATAATTTGAACTCATGTTCTGGCGCGAGACAGAATTGAGGAGTTTTGTCGACTAATAGAAAAATAACTAAGAATCCTACAGAAATGCAGCTTTACCAACCGGAATTTCATGAAAGTTTTCTGGTGATCACATTTCGGGAATTCGTTTCACATAAATGTATGTTTTGTGACTTAATGTCGTTTTCTATTGTGACAAATGGTCCTGGGAAGGACCAACAGAAAATAAAATTTTTTCTGTATAAATTATGTTTCTCCGGGTAATATTTATACCAAAAGAAAGAAGAAGAATTCTTCTGCAACTCAGTCGCAACTGCTATCCTGTGTGATGGAAAATTTAGTTTTGCGAAGCTTTTGAATTCAGCCCAGATTTCGTGATCAACACCGATCCCATTGGCCTTTTCACTTTGTTACTGTTGTAAGTTACAATAAAGTTATTTTGAAAGTTTTATTTTATTGTAATGTTGATACTATTTAAAAGTACTGTATTAGTACAAGACACCAAAATAGTAATAATATTATTGTGAAAAAGTGCCTAGGCCTATGATGCCCCTGTTGTCGGGTCCGTGAAATCAGTACGCTTTATCGTATATTCACTTGTAAAACTTTTTTGTTGTATATTTTCTGCTATCTATCTTCTTATTTATATAAGGGTTTTGTCTGTTACGCCCCTTTTTCTCTCGACCTACTGAACCGATTTTTTAGATTGAGGTGTCATATCTTAAAGCTTAGGATATAGCGCAGTGGCGAATCATAATTAAAAAGGTCATATCGTTTCGGTCTTCGCCCCCCTCGCCTTTGATTTATTTCTAGAGACTTAAAATGTTGACCAACTTTTATTGCAAGTTCTTTAATGTGAATTGTAATGTAACAGCTGATTACCTTCAGATGAATTTTAAAAGCCAGATAGTAAACAAAAATAGATCTCTGGCACTTTTTTGAAAACTACAATAAAATTCTATGAATTTGTATATCTTGGAATTTTTATAGGATAGGCCTATTTACCTAATAAAAATTTTATGCATTTTTTAAAATGGCCAAAAGATTATCTTCTCATTAACAACGATTTTTAGTTTCATTTTCTGACGTTGATAGCTCAGTGAATTTGGAAGAAGACTAATATTTGGAAGAAAAATATATATTTTATGAAAGAAAATGTAATTTACTTTTAGAAAGTATCATGTTTGTTTATATCTGGAACATGTTTATATCTTTAGGTATTTCGAGGAAAAAAGCTGCATTTTCAGGGAAAGTTTAAGGTTTTAGGAAAAAAGGTCTAACTTTTACATTTTTTTGGAGGATTTCAAATTTTTTTTTGACATTTCCATGTAGAGGAATAAATTGTCTACATTTTTCACATTTAAATAAAATGTGTAGGAATTTTTTAGCTTTATTGCGGATTGCTTAAAAAATTGTCATTTGCCTAAACTAAAAATTCACAAACCTTTTGCTACTGCACCCAATTGCTTTGGTAACAAAAATAAAGTTTTTACATCATTGTATTGTACAGTTTTTTTCTGAAAAAGAAAATATCCATACATATATAATTATATTCAGAAATAATTTTTTGTTGTGGATAATGCGTTACCACTACCAAGTGCACGAAAAATCTCTGCCACTGAGAGAAATCAGTACATGCCAGATATAGGGTTAATATAACAAAAAACTCATCATATGGGTAAACAGCTTTTTGCAGGATGTATTTTAAATATTTCTTTTAAACGATTGTGCAGTTTGACGTTCTATTAATATCAGGGGCAGTTTATTTTTGGATCAATATTTTGAGTAAGTGTAAATCGGTTTAAAAATTGGTTTGATTGTTTCCATGACCACAGCTGAAAAAATTAAACGCTGAAATAGGCACGTTTATGACGGTCCTGGGGATAAGCCCTGAGGGCTATAAAAAGGCTTATAACCCTCGCCACGTAACTTGACGAATGAATTTTCACTACTATTCCGTTAAAATGATTGGATAATCAGCTGTTCTATAAAAAATTGCATGTAACGTAAGCTCGATGTTTTTGGAAAAGTACCCCCTCTCCTCCCTCGCCCTAAGCAGCTGTTTTTGGCTATTCGTCAACTTATGTGGTGTGACTTATACAAATCTTCTTGAAATTTCCATAACACGTACCGAGTTTCATGGCAAACGGTTCATTGGTCTCCGAGTTTATCGATTATAAATATACATATATATATATATATATATATATATATATATATATCTTCTTCTTTTATAAATCTATACTTATTTCATACGCTAAGGGTTTTTTTGTGTTGGGAACTCCTCCTACAATTTTCAACCGTTATTCAAGTTTTTGATGGCGATGGATAGGGCTTGGTCCGTAGTTGGTCCGCCAAAATTGATGAAAATCGGACATAAAACAATGGCTATACACAAGCTAAATTTGAAATTTTCCCATTAGAATAACATTGGGTTTGGGTTGAACATTTAAAACATCTGTTAATGTAGAGCTGTAAATACGGGTAGTTTTTTTTTTTTTTTTTTTTTTTTTTTTTTTTTTTTTTTTTTATTACTGATATTTTTAATATTGGATTGGTCGGATGTCATTGATTTATATTTAAATATTACTTTTGTATTGTATTAAAATAAATTGCTCATTTTGAGTAACAAGTGGACTAGTATAGATTAACTGGAAGAACTGTCTTGCTTTAACACAATGTGGCACTAATGTTACCTTGCCGAATAATATAACAAATTACGATTGTTCTATAAATTATAACAGTTTTTTAATTTTGTTATTTGAATAGAATTGAAATTTATAGTTATTAAATTGATGAATCATATACTTACTATAGTCCGTTTTTTAAACCTGATCCTTCTCGAGAAAATTGGGGTGGGGGAAAGATTTAAATTGTAAAAAAATTTTAACGGTAAACAATACATTTAAACTCGTGACAAAGATGTTCGAGTAGCTGATTTATTTCAATAACTTTTTTTATAACTTATAATACATTTCAGTAACTCCTAGTCAGCTGTTATGTTTTAAAGCAAAATGTATACTTTGTTATAAAGTAACAGTTCTAAAGTAAACTGATAAAAAACAACTGTTGCTAATAATATTGTAAAACTGATGCACAATATGTTGTTATGTGACATTATCAGCTGGTATGCAACAGTGAAATAAAACAAAAACAACAAAAAACCAAAAGCCTCCAGCCAATGGGATGATGGCAGGATAAACAAATCCCCTCCACCATCTCTCCCTCAAAGGATCAGGTTTTAAAAACGGCCTATAATATACGTATATCTCGAAATCGAGCAATTTATTTTAATACAAACAAAATAGTTAGAAGAATAGGAAAGTTATTTAGGCCCTACCGTTTGGAAAACTAAATACGCAAAGTATTTCAAATTATAAATAATTATATACCCACACACTGTGTTAAAAAGTCCCTGTACGTCTTAGTAATTTTTTAAATAATTTATTGGACATAATGAATTTGAAATCTTTTTTTATGCAAGTATAGTATTTTTTACTCTCCATGGGGACGGTCAATAGTTAATAAGAAAATCTTAAGTATTAGTACAGGACAAAATGAAAATAAATTTAAAGGTCATGATTACAGGCTAATAAAGAACAGTGACGTGGAATCTGACCTTTAAAAAGGATAACCGAGTAAACAATGGCAGATGATCAAACTTTGCATTAAATTCATATTAAAAAACATAACAAATAAAAAAACTTTCGATATACGGTAAGCTATAACTTTTAAGGTTGGGTTTGGGGAACATTTCTCAGAATACTAAGAAATTTAAAAATGTATATCAAATTATGTAGTAGGTTAATTTTTTCTCAAGACTTCCTTAAGGGGACATCTCTAATGTAATTTGTCAGTGAATAATATACAGGGTGTTTCAGAACTCCCTGACAATATTTTAGGGCATTGTTCCTGGGTTAGAAACATATCTAAATATCATATTTAAATTGTCCGGAAGTCTTTAGTTACTCACACATCTGCCATTTTGTCTTTTTCGCTAAATAATTTTTATTTCCGTAACGGATGGTTGTATTCGGTTCATATTTGGTATGAATCTTTATTATACCAATGTACATTTCGAGGAAAAAAATTAATTTTTTTCACTGGATATTTTCAAAATGGCGGCCATTTAAAATTTAAAACTAAAATATCTCAAAATCGGTAAAACCAATGGTACCAAGTTTATAAGGATATGACAACAAGTAACAGAGTTATTGTGATTTTTCTTCATAAAAACATTGATTTTGCATTGAAATTAATGCAAAGTACCAGGGGGATCGAGCTTAAGCTCGGTAAAATTATTACTTTCGTTCTCACATCACAAAGCTCGTTCGCTCCTCTCACTTCCCTCTTCCATTTTTAAGACGAGCTCGTTTGCTTCGCTCACTCGCCAGGCTGTAGGGTGCTGCTCTTTGGTATAATTTTCTTAAACTACAAGTTAAAGCTGTAACACATTGGTTTATATCAACAGTTATCAGCTGATTTTTGTTCAATTAACAAACTCAACCATTACTAATGTATAAATTGTTAATGTTCCTCCAAATTGTATATAGGCCCTAGTTATGGCAAGCCATGGACATATTTGTCATGTAGCAAAAAAAACGATAAAAAAAACCTCAACATAAGGATAACATAGAAACTTTGAAGGGCTCTAGCGCGAAAACAGGATTTTCCCAGACATGGGACCAACTCCAATCGATTTCTGGTGGCCAAAACCCTCATATTCAATCAAAAATCCTTTGAGCGAAAAAAAAACTTTGCCCGTACAAACATAGCTTGTTTTAGAGTATAAGATAAGATAAGGCCATTCTAACAGCAAAATCAATGTTTTTATGAAGAAAAATTCCAATAACTCCGTTGTTTGTGGTCAGATCCTTATAAACTTGGTACCATTGGTTAGATAATTTAATTTGTCAACTTTTTGTGTGCAGTAAAATTTTTATAAAATTTACCGATTTTGAGATATTGTAGTTTGAAAATTTTAAATGGCCGCCATTTTGACTATATACATTGCAATAAATTAATTTTTTTTGTCGAAATGTACATTGGTATCTATACCAAATATGAACCGAATACAACCATCCGTTAAGGAAATAACAATTATTTAATGAAAAAACTAAAATGGCGGCTGTGGAGTAACTAATGACTTCCGGACAATTTAAATATGATATTTAGATATTTTTCTGACCCAGGAACAATGTCCTAAAATATTGCCAGGGAGTTCTGAAACACCCTCTGTATAAGGCAACTTTTAAATGCCCCTCTCTAATTTTTGTGCATTTCTTAATAAATCGACTCCCAAACACCACCGAACATAATTGATTATCTCAAACTTCTTTTTGATGTGGTTTACATTTTTTGGTCGACATCTCTAATCCGCCACATTGGAATGATTTTTTATATTTAAATGTAAATGTAGGGCTGTTACCCATCATTTTAAAGTTTTTTTTTTCATTGAACACGATGCCGCAATTAATTGGTTTATAATTACCGTTTTCGTTCTCGAGACATTAACCGTTTTGGAAAAAAAATTTAATTCCTTGTTTTTTCCTTTTTTTATTTTCACTTTTTATAATCAGATATCACACTTTGGTAGGTGCCAAACTTTTTTTGTTATTAAAACTTTTAACTGTCATCTTGGGTGTGCCACATTGGATAGTGATGCTTGTTTACATAATCATGTATCACCACATTAAACTTAAAACAAGCATTACAATTCAAGATGACAGCTAAAATTTCTAATTTCGAAATCCATCTGCAACTCCCAAAAAAAGATATTTAATTTGATAATAAAAATTTTGATATTTTTAAAATTTCCTGTAAAATTAAAAATATTTTGAGGACGAAAACTGACAATTAAAAACGGATTTCGGAATCGTGTTCAACGCATAAAGCAACTGACTTTGAAGTGATGCGTCACAACCCCACCTTTAAGTTTAAAAAAACCGGTTATTCCAATATTGCGGATCCAAGATGGCGGCCAAAATTTAAACCCCACATAAAAGAAGTACTTCTTTTTATTTAGGATATACGATGATAAAATAGTCTATAGTACTTAAAAAATGTAATTTGAATTTCTTGTAAAATGAACTACGGGTTTAATCTAAATTTACCGTACATTTAGGTAATATTTGTATTAACCGTAGGCTCATGTACGTTGTTGTTTCACTGTAAAAATTTAGATTGTGATGACTTCTTGTAGTGATTTGATTTTATCTTGTGTCATAAATCTGAGTAGGCCTACTGTTAATTTTAGAATAGTAGTGCTGTTTTATGTATTTTATTGAGTCCGTAAACTGTTTAAATTTCTAGTTCAGGAATATACTTCTTTACTCATTAATTTTTCTTTTCAATGTGAGCATTATTCTTATTGCATTCTTCTGCTGGAGTAATCCTTTTATGAAGTCCCACAGACTGGTAGACCATATGGAATATTCGATTGGATGCATAATTTTGCAAACAAACTTTAATAAAAGAAAACAATTTGATTAAATTCTTTCAATGTTGTACTGTACAGTATGTTAGTTGTATAATTTTTGTATAGAGCTTTTTAATACTTATTGTGTAGTATAATCATGTGTGATAAAAATCTTGTATATAATTGTTTATAACATTATTTGTATTTCCTTGGGTAATTTAATACGGTACTGATTAAATATTTTGCTAAAATGTTAGCTGATTTTTATTGTTAGTACACACATTTCTTTATCGTTAATTTGAGCTTGTTTTCAAATAATGGAATTTTAGTTTTAGTCTGCTAGTTATTGTCAAATATCTAACATTGTATAAATGACCACCATTGCAACTTGGCCAAATAATCGCGCTCGGGAATCGGGAGTAAAGTAAAGGTGGTCGGACGGCCCGGTGCTTGTGTTGGGGCGGCCCGGCGCGGCGCGGTGACGCGAGGCACGGTGCTGTGCGGTGCGGTGCGGTGTCCGAATTGGCAACTCCGCGTCAGTCCGCGCCATTTTGCGTCACCGCGTCAGTAGCGCCACTACGAGGCGCGTCATGACTGACGCGAAAACGCAGCGCAGCGAGCACTCTGTAAAGGTTCCTTACTCTGTGCTTATATGTTTATGAATAATTGTGAAACCTGTGTTTACTCACTTTTCCTCAATGATCGCTAGGTACTGTCTGTTACTCCAGTTACCAAGGATTGCAATGGTTGCTCTTTTAATTAGTTAAACGGTTAAACTCACACCGTCAAAAGAACCGCAAATGACCTTGTGAGGTCACTAGATGCTTTGTATAGGAGATGCCTGAAATGGTTGGCAACCAAAGTTAATAAACTATAATCAACTTTGTTTGACAATGTCACTGTAGTGGTTTAGTTCCTAGTAAAACCTCTGAATGTTTGAAAATGTTTTTAATGTTCGGCTTTCAAACATGTATTTTTAAGAAGTCAACTGAACTTATTACTTAGTATTGTGTTCTCGTTTTATGTTATTACTATTTTTTATATTATAAAGTTTCTCCCTCTGTCCTTGGTTCATCTAAAACAAACTCCTTTGGAGTTTCTCAAAACTAAGTACCACTACTGTAGGGAAGGAGTTGCAAGAGATTATT
This sequence comes from Neoaliturus tenellus, assembly GCA_030545055.2. Taxonomy (NCBI): domain Eukaryota; kingdom Metazoa; phylum Arthropoda; class Insecta; order Hemiptera; family Cicadellidae; genus Neoaliturus; species Neoaliturus tenellus. The sequence continues at coordinate 35,138,410 of CM061534.1, read as the reverse complement.
AAAAGTACCTTGATAATAGACACAAGCCTACAAAAACTTATATCTATTTTCAAACAGGGGTTCAGTTTCATGAAGGCATAAAATATTAACAAAAAAATACCTGTCTCAGAAACTGAATGGCTTGTTACATATTTTTTTACAAAACAAACTTAAACTACTAACCACTCATTTTAAAAGTAAAACAGTAAAGTAAAACAGTAAAGGTAAATTAAAAAAGTAAAGGTAAAAGTACATGTACTACTACTCTAGGGAAGAAGTTGCAATAGATTATTAAAAGTACCTTAATACTAGACCCAAGCCTACAAAAACTTACATATATTTTCAAACAGGGGATTAGTTTCATAAAGGCATAAAATATTAACAAAAAAATACATATCTCAGAAACTGAATGACCTGTAATATATTTTTCGACAAAACAAACTTATAAACTACTAAGCAATCATTTTAAAGATAAAACCAAACATTTTCCAAAACTTGGATACCATACAGGTATAAAAAAATTCTTGTGTTAAGCCCATTAAATTATTTACTTCTGCATTTGTATAGAAACTTAAATCATAAAATACGATAGCCATTTACACATACAGGTTTTAATTATTAAATTTGAATTTTTATACTTACTCTGTACTCCACTCATGCATAGAAGACTGAAGTTTTCATTATTGCTTGTTTTGCTTGTAACGCAGCCGTTTTATCTCGTTCAGCAAAGCAAGTGGCGTCCGGTGCACATCGACTAAAGCAAACACAAATACAACTGGTGGGTAAGTAACCCGCGGACCCTTTGACCGGTTTTGTTTGCGTTCACTTTATTCCCCGCGTACATCGAGGGTGGTAGCTTGGTCCAGTGGTTTTATATTTATAAATGCTTTGGCGGCCAGACTACACGTGTGGCCGTTTTTAGATGTTTTATTGAGTGGAAAAAAGCTTAATACATTTAAAATCCCTATAATAGAGCTACCACAATTATTTGTAAAGATTTTTTTCAACTTTATTACTAGGGGAAACATTTTTAAATAGAATATGCAGTAGACTCCCTCTTAACCAGCCACCTTTTAACCGGCCATGTTTCGCCGGAAATGTATCTTATCATTATCTTATCTTATCATCTACTGTATTCTTTTCTTATCTTATCATTAAATTCAACGTTATTTCATATTGACGTTCTCAAACCAATTAAAAAATAACGTCTGGCCAGAAGTGAATGTCACCGGAAGTCAATGACCACAATAAAGAATCAAATTATTATTAGTTTAGGTTTTTTGTGGATTTCATGGGTGTCGGATGTTAATTATAAATCATATACAGTAATGTATTTAAAGTTGTTATTCAAGTGATAATTATATTTAGGCCATATAAAATTGTAAGTTGGCGTTCTTAAATGAACATCTTTTTAACCGGCCAATTCATTATCCGGCTGCGGCCCTGTCCCGAGGTGGCCGGTTAAGAGGGAGTCTACTCAATCTCTTAATTATTATCTATTTCAATTGAAATTAGCTTCATTCTAAATGGTTTTTTTCAGCTTATTCGTATTAAAATTAAGAATTGATGAAAATATATTTTTCCTCTGATAATTTCAACCGATATGCTATATCTTCTTGCTTGTATATCATACCTTTCACTGTAATTTGGCTTTACCTTCTAGGTGGGCATTTTGTATTGTGTGTGTCATTTATGAAATTTAAAATTAATTAAAATTTTTTTTTGTTTCTGATTTACTCGATGCTTCTACCGACTTTCTCGTTAACTCTAGTATGTTAACTTGAATTTCACGGAGCTGCGATTTCTTTAGTTGGGTATAGTTGGACTTAGGACTGGTTTGAGTTACAGTTACAGATGTAATTTTTACTTAAAATCGACCTACAGAGGTTACCAACACGACAGTATTGTGGCAGCAGACAACCCTGTACCATGGGTGTCGGTGTTGCCAACACGTTGCAACCTGTGCACAGTCGTTAGGTACTTACAGAGGTCTATATGGAAGACTTCGAGATTTAGATGGAAACTTTGACTTGTGGTGGTAAAATGTAAATTTGCATTCGACTCTTCTATTTAATTTCCAGTTTTATAGATCATGTTTGTATATCTCTTCGACTTATAGAGCCAAAATGTAACCGTAAAGTAGTTCCAGTTATGTACGGTTTATTTTACGAATGAGCCAAGTTTTCCCTAGAGGATTGGAAATAATTTGAGATTTCGAGCTATCGAGGTTCAAGTAGACTGTATAATTATTTGATTCTGGCTTTCATGAACAACTTGAGATACAAACAAATCTATTATTATTATGAAACATTACAAATTAATTGACACAACACACAAAATATCACATTCATTAACGTGTATTGAACCTATAAGGAGCAGGTTAGACGGGGTTAAACTTATCAAGTGCAGAACAGAAGTTGTCTACCAACACAACAACCGCAATAATCCAGGGATGCCAACTTTCCAACACCGTTTTTCCCAGAAACACTCCAAACTTGGTCAATTCCCGGTTTGAGGAGAAGGTAAACACTGCTCGACCTTCCCTGCGCTGAAAACAACTTTAAATATGATGAAATGTGAGCTTTTGATGGAAATTGAGTAGCACCGAGCATTATCATTAAAGACTCCATTACTCATGTCTAAGTTTGTAATCTATACTTACTTAATACACTAATGGGTTTTTCGTGCTGAGAACTCCTCCTACAATTTTCAACTGATACTTATGTTTTTGGTGTCGTTAGAGAGGGCTTGGTCTGTAGTTGCTTCCACCAAAAATTAATGAAAATGGGACATAAAATAAGGGCGCTATACACTAATTAAATGTTAAATTTTCCCATTAGAATAACATTGGGTTTGGGTTGAACATTTTAATCATCTGTTAATGTACAGCTGTAAATACATGTAGTTTTTTTTTATTCTGATATTCACAATTGGATTGGTCGGATGTCATTGATTTAAAACTAAACGTCACTTTTGTATCGTATCAAAATTAATTGCTTGATTTAGCAACGAGTAGACTATTTGAATTTATTTTTTTATTTTAATTGAATTTTTTAGTATATAAAAAGTAAAGGAATATCTTTCTCTATTTCAAACTTTAATGTATGATAAATTCAATCAAATCTTATCTCCCACTACAAACATTTATGATTTAAGGTTTACCCTATATCGCATTCATTGCCCAAACATTTTGTTGAATTTATTTCGCTCTACAAATTAAACTTGAAAAACTTTTTGACTGACATTTAAATGTTTATGGGACCCCATTTGACTTCACAGGATGAAATAAAAATACGTCTTCAACACTCTATGTTTACTCTTAGAATGTGTTTACATCCAATACATAAATAATTGAATGGCTCCGCCGAAAAACGTTCTATGCGACAAAAATACAAATTTCAAGATTTTTAGTGAAAAAGGTTCTAACAGACCTACCCAACATCGTGGGATATTTTGCGTTGGAAATATTTATATTGGCACCCCTGATTTTAGCTGTCCAATCCGGCGCCAATTTCGGAGGTTCGCGGAGTTGTAGGCGAATAAGGTTCTATCAGCCGCGATATGGATCCTCCGCCGGCTGTCCCGCTGTCACCCGGCGACATTTATCGTCTTAATTTTGTTAAAAAAAGGAAGTTAAATGTCGGGAAATGGAAAGATTTGATTAGAAAAGAAAGGAAAAACGCCGGATTGCCATATTTATCTAAAACCAAGAAGCCTGTACCAGGAAAACTGCCACCGGGAGCGGTAAGTGGAATAACGTTCTAAGTGCTAAGGCCTGATACCTGTTGATTCCTACTCTTATACTTATGTATAAGTTTAAAATTGTCATCTTTTTATAATATTGTTTTCTAATAATTTTGAAAATTAATTTTTGTCTCTAACAAAAATATTGTTAGGACTTAACTATTTTTATTATTATAAAATATGTTGAACAATAATATAGTACGTTAAGAAAACGTTTTAAGAAGTATTAACGTTTTGTTCAAGACTTTAATGTTATCTTTTTTTATAATATTATTCTAATAAAAGTGTTTTATATTCAATTCATTATTGAATTCATGTTGGTACTCCTACATTCCAAAATGATTTTTAGCGGCAGAGGCTAAGTCCGGGAAAAAACGTTTCAAATGACAGGTGATTGGAACGTTTTACCCCCTAAAAATGCATAAAAATAGTTAAAAATCTGATTGTGGTGAGTAAAAGTGTTGTATAATAGCACTATACGAGGTTATATATGTAGTTTTAAAAGATTATTGGCAAAAAATAATTCCAACCTAAAAATTACGTAAAATTTTAGAAATCAATCTTCTTTCCGCTTTTTCTCAAAAGTAGGTTTTTGTCGCATAGAACGTTTTTCGGCAGAGCCATTCAATTGCTACTAGGGATCGCCCCCTGATCGAAATTCGACCAATTATCCAGTTGATCTGGACCCAATTATTAAATATTTTATATTTGAAACATCTGTTTCTTTCCTGGTTTTCTATACTATTTGTTATTATCACATTAACAGCTGTCTAATGATTTAATCAATCAAACTTCTTCCCTAATATTAACACTGAAACTTTGAAAGCCCTGAAGGCCAATGCAAATTATAATGGAATTCTGCTCATCTACAGGACACTACCTTTCTAATGGTATGCACGGATTTCTCCTAAGATTCCCACAAGCTGAGAAAAAAGGAGGAAAAGAAACATGCTCGCCTATTAATCTATAGATGGATACATTTGCGAGCAATTTCAATCAATAGTGCTAGTCATAGTTAAGCCCCATCATATTCCTGAAATGTTTCAACATGTTCCCGGAAAGAGATGTAGAAAGATAACTAATAAATGTTAAAAGTTGGAAATCGTTTGCTAAAAGTAAGCCTAACGTACTACATTTTGGAGTCAATTGGTAAAACCGACTTTTCACGACGTGCGTTGACGACTTTGAAGTGTTTTAGAGCCTGAACACGGTTCAAAAGTTTGAAACACTTAGCAAAGTGATTTCTGTGGTTCAGGAAATTATTATGCCGCCCTGTTACTTTTTATACCTGAATAAAAACTGTTATTATTTTGTGTCCTTTAAATATTCGTTTAAGAAAATATTATTTTTATGTTATTAAAAAACAGAACATAAACAAATGCATGGATGAAATCGCAATTATGTACCGTTCTTGGAAAGGACCATTTTCCAGGTGAAGCCTCAGGGGTTGTCTGGATGGGAGGTTCAAAGTAAAATGCAGCTGTAGTTTATAAGCTAGCTTGGCTGTCAAAAGCTGGAACGAAGCGTAAAATATTCATGGATCAGACCAAGGAATCTAAAATAAATAAAGACAAGGTAGGGGTCAAGACATGCAACGCCCTCTATAAACCAGGTGTTCTTTTGCACCTATGACGTCACCATTTACTAATACTGTTAATGCTAATGACGTCATAGGTGCAAAAGAACACCTGGTGCATAGAGAGCGTTGCGTGTCTTGACCCCTACCTTCTCTTTATTTATTTTAGATTCCTTGGATCAGACTACATTGATAACGGTGCTCATTAGTAGTTGTAAAGTGGCGATTATACAACACTCTAAAGTGGTTTTAAATTTTGACATTCTTTGAAATGTTTTTAAACTACTGAATTAAAAGGGTTTAGTTTAATACTTTTTTCAGATTATTTTGGCATAAAACCTACTAAAGGTAATGTTGATATTTCAATATTATTCATTACTTATTGTTAAGATTTAACTGAACAGCTGTTTTACCTGAGTATGGCAGGATCTTGACCTCATATGCCAATGCCCCGGATCTATCCCAGATTCAAATTAAATCTACAGTCATAAACTTAAGCAGTTAAAACTTTGCCTTCCCCATGAGAAATAGTAGTTTTTATTACTAGTCTCGAAAGTGACGAAAAGGCTATCGAGCCCCACAATGGCACTCTTGAGACGAGTATTGAACATTATTTTTCATTACGATATCGAAAAACTTGTAAACAACATGAGTATTTTGTTTGTTCAACATAGTATGAAGAAAAACCCGAACTCACGACTGAGTTTCCGTGCTTATGTCGTGTGGTCCATACCCATTGAAACTAAGCGTTTTGCAACAGCTGATCGGCCTAATGCAACAGCTGATCGGACTGCACCGTAAAATCCCATAACGGTTACTTTCCGTGCACCACATACGCACGGAAAGTAAACGTGATGTAATTTTGCCGTGCAGTAGCGGGAATAACCTATTTTCTTAGCTCATTTTATGTTTAGAAAGTGTACTTTCGTGTGTAGAGTAATGAAAAACTATTATCAATGTACCTTTCTGAAATTAGATCACCACCCTGCTTATTGGCCCATTAGTGTACGGGTTTTAACAAATTTTTATTTTGTTTAGTGGTGAGGATTTATAATATCACTACTCTTGTTCTTTATAATTTATTTTTTACTGTTTTTTTTTTTTTTTTTTTTTGCAAAAATACTGTTATTGTTTGTAAGTAAGAAAAATGGCAAATAAGCAAAGCATTGATAATGAGGAACATTCCAGTTTGCAGCTACAATTTTGTAAATATTGTATCGTCTGTTGAGTCGGCCGGAGTGGTTATGAGCGGTGTAAAATCGCAGCTAGTCGCCCGCGGCGGAGTTATCAAGTTGGGCGGAATGTCACAACTTTCGCCATCAAAGTCACCGGAACCGCCGGGTTTTATCTGTGAAAGTCACTTTACACATATTTAAGACGTCTCCGTTACGATTTTATGACTTGATTTCATGGAAAAATCTTTCTTGTTAGCTCAAATCAACGAGGTTAAATAGATATAGAGTAGTGCTCACCAGATATGGAAAAGTGTCCCATTTTGACTGGCGTCATGTTACCCACGATTCCCGCCGTTTCCTTGGTACCCATTCCTTTGTTTACACTTATCCCAACAGTAATTTAACATTTTACCCACACCTATCCAACGTTTCTATGGTAACCAACTTCAATAGCCTGCTCACAGACCATCAAATCAAATTAATTTTAAAACAAACAACAAATAAACATATGTTTTAAAACTATCATCAGTAATTTTTGAAGCTTGTAGCGACCAATCAGAGTAGCTAAAGCTAGTAACCAAGGTAACGAGAGTAAAGTGTGGGATGGTTGCCAAGGAAACGGCGGGAATCATGGGTAAAATGACACAAATCAAAAAGGGACACAAAATTAACATGTGATGAGCACTCTATATCTATTTAACCTCATTTGCTCAAATGGTATGTTTGTTTATAAGAAAGAACATGAAACATATTTTGGAATAAAGTGTTTACGTGAATCTACTGAGAATGTCTAAAAGGAATCTGTATGATATTAGGCAAGCATGATTCTATTCCTCTTTTTTTCTCAGCTTGTGTGCATCGTAGGAGAATTCACCAAATTCACCAATCCACGTTCCATTAGAAAGGTATTATAGGAAGATAAAGAGGATAGAAAAGATCCTGTAGATGAGCAGTATCCCATTATAATTTACATGGGCCCTAAGCGCTATGCTCTAGGCCAACAGGCTTTTAAAGTTCAAATGTTAATTTTATATGGAAGAGGTTTAATTGATTGAATCATCAGATAGCTGTTGTAATAACAAGTACAAGAAAACAGGAAAATAGATGTTTGAAAAACATCAGAAATAAACTTAAATTTTCTTGTCAACTTTCGACCCATAGCAATCTCTAGTACCCTAATGTGTTTATCACTTATAGAAAAAAATCCTGTGTGAAATGAAACCAACCTATACTTTTTCTCAATAAAATTATAATAAACATCACCAAATTATAGTGATCTTGCAAAACCCATTTCTTTTGAATGGCACTTAATCTAAGTGAAAGTACACATAAATTGAGTCCTGTGATATATTAAAATAAAATATTCAGTATTTTTAACATTTTACACCCCTTTAAACTGAGTTTCTAATTAGATTTTGATTCTGCAGTCTGACCCACAGCACCCTTATAGAATTAGGACCCAAAAGCTATTTTGTTTGATAACACACTGAACAAGGGCATGTACAAAGATAATATTTTTATTTTAATAAAAATGAATAAACATTCTTCTCCCACTGAATCTGCTTTAACAATGATTGCTATGACAAATTTGGTTAAACATAAAAATATAAATAGGTAAACTAATGTTAACTCTAGATGACATTTTCAATTTTCTTTCAAACTTCGTCCAAATGATTTCTTAAAATTGCAATGATTAATTTGTACAGTTGTTCTCGATATGTACAATAGCCTATATACTAGTAAGAATAGTCTTGAAATAAAATTATATTAAAAATTCACAATTTAGTTTTATATTATATTTTTCAATTAAAAAATGTTTTTTAATTCATTGCCGTATTATTGTAAAAAATTATTTAGAACTTAAGAACAAAAATTAAGTGTGGAAAGGATTTTTAAATGTTGAAATGCAGCTGCACTTCCCATTGTAACAAAGTTGTTAAGGTTCTAATGAGGGTTTGCATATTTATAGCGACCGACATGCCATCCAGCCATTAGTAGTGGAAAATCACGGTTCCGCATCCAGTCCTTCCAGTAGTGGCTTAACAATGTTAAAATATTGTTCTTCTTTTCGTCATTGTATTTGAAGAGTTTAGTAAATCATGATGGCTTTGTGTTGATGGAGCTTTAAGCTATAAGCGTTTTGAATTCAAATAGATTTTGCGGATAGAATGTAATGTGATTGAACCATGTTTCATGGTTTATTGTTATATCATGACAGGTAAATGGAGAGTTACACAAGATTCTGATAAAATACCTATCTTAGTTATGTCACTTTTCTTTCTCATCGTAATGCTTAATCTCATGTACATTTTAAGGTCTTAGTTATTTACCTTTAAGAGTAGTAATGCACAAGTTTGTTGTGGTTCTTATGTATGACAGACTTTTAAAAATTAGTTTCATGTTTCATTTGTGCAAAAAATCCCACAGCTTGAAAACTTTTTAAAAGTTAAAATTCACTCATCATACCCCTCATAATTTTAACGTGTCATCTTGACATTCACAGAAAAATTTAATATGTAATTAATTACATTAATCTTTGAATAAACTGATAAAATCGTTGTTGAAATATAAATGAACTTGATTAATAATTAATGGATGGTGAGTTATACAATAGTAGTTTTGTCACTAGCCCGGAATGTGGTCGTTACCAATGTAAGATCGAGTTTCATGTACGAGGCGAAGTCAAGCACTGGTATACCACTTACGGACGAGATACAAACAGTACTTTTCAATTTACCACCTTTAATAAATGTACAGTTTAAATAAGAGTTAGTAAATTTTTACCTATATACTCATTTTTACTTTTTTATTTGCTTATCTTGTATTTGACCTGTTGTTAGCTGTTAGAAACAAAAATTAATTAACTTGATTTGGTGTCACCAAAAGCTACTATTTTCTGGGCTATTCCTAAAAACAACTATTTTCCAGACTGTTTACCTAACCCATCGAGAATCGACTATAGTTTCGATCACAGCTGACAGTTCCGAAAACAACATTTCTCTCAAAGGAATGATAAAATATTAGTTGCAATATTATTTTACCTCAATTGCACTTACAATAAGAGGTATTTCATCATAAATATAGTTTGTTTGAAATATATCTTTGATCAGAAATTTGACCTGATTAAATTTGTTAAAAATGCATGTAGTTTTAAAGTGATATTACTTGTAACAATCTGCAGTAACAATTAACTATACTAAAATGTTTAGTTAATCAATACCAATTATCTAAGTAGGTGATGACTTGTTTAATTTAGTAGTAGTCGTACATCAGAAATTATTTTATCCCTCTTCACATATATACTTACTTGATTTACATTATTCCAAGTGGCAGGATTGAAAAACTACCATTTTATGCAACAATGTGAACAATACGATATATAGGATGAACTGTAATGATTATACCGGAAGAATGTCATCTTAGTAATCAAGTGAAATACCTGTAGGGATTTCTTGTAAATTAAAATAAACAAACATCACCCAATAATTATTAAGAGTTAAAAAATAAATGAGAGGAAAAGTTCCTCTTTAAATCCAAATTGTAAGAAAACATCGTTGCAACACCGTCAAATTACCTCTTGTTCCACAGAAAGTTGTATGTGACAAAACTGAGAAGCCTTATCAAAAAACCAAACACACCACGTTCCGGACAGCTGATGTCAGGTGGGGGGGGGGGAGGGTAAAGGTCAACTCTTCTGGGAGTTTTGCGCCACAAACCCCAAACCAATTTCATCCTGTCCATCAAAACATTGTTTACCTTCCTGATTCACAGTTCTTTTTGCTTACTTGTTTCACTTTTGTGACGACGTATTTAAAAAATCTGCCGGATCACTCCAAGTTGTCACGCAATGAATCAAGTTGTTTAGGTAATGTTAAGCAATAAAATAACAATGAGTTGGAATTTCTTGCAAATAGTTCTTAACATACCCAATAGTTTTTACATGTAGACTTTTTTTTAAATAAGAACTCTAGGTAAATATTATTTTTTAACTATTAAAATACATAACAAAAGACCTAACAGTATTTTAAAACACCCCTCCCAGTCCCCTCTTCATTTATAATTCCTTATTGACAACAAACTCCATTCCTATGAGCAAAATTTTTTTTAACTAATCAACATAATTTTTAATTTGAATTCAACAAATTAGTTTCGCCAATAAAGTACAAATAATGTCAAATTACTGTTTTGCATGCTATATTCTGGCATTTTTCCCTCAGACAAGTGTTTGTCGCAGAATTGGCATTAAGCTACTACTAATGAAGACTCCCTACAGCGTTGTCTGCTTGTCCTATGAATATTACATGCCTCATCTTGGCAAGGACAAGTCGCTTCACTTGCAGAGTGCATTTCACCCCCCCCCCCCCACCCCCACCACCCCCCATCAACAACCCCCGTTGAATTATCAACTTTTATTCCACCTACAGTTAACATCTGGGTCACATCTATTTGCAAGCTACCTTATACCATGACCTTATACTATGATAAGAATAAACCAACAGTTTTTCAATCTTAGTTCTGTCTAACTGATAAAATTAATTGACCTGCTTATTAAATTATCTTTCTTATTCCACAGTAGAAATAAAATTGTTTTAAATATTTCTCTCAGGAGATCAGTAATCGAACATGCACTTCTGTTTACACAAGTGTTCTGTTTATAAAACAGTAGTTATAGTAGTTTAAATATTGGTAGTTGTTGCTTTGAGTTAAACAAATATGGGAAAAAATGTTTATTTTATATTTTCCAATTTTTCTGGCGGTAACTGATCTAAAAAAAAGTGATTCATTGTGTGCATTGTCCATATGTATCATGTTTGATGTTGTTTTAGTTTTATTTTACTTGCTCACATAAAGTCGCAAAAAGATAAATAACATCTAACATGCAACACAAACCCCATGTCCATATTATTTTATGAATCAAATTTAAAATAGTTTCAAAGAGAATAGAATGTGATTCAAAGGTAATGCACTTAAATATTACTGATCATTCATTAGTTATTTGTAAATTTTTGCTTGACAAATTACCAGTTGCTGAAAATTTGAAGACTAAAATAAAAATTGACCTAAATAAAGTAAAAAGTATGTTACAAGATCAAGATTGGTCAGTCGTTTATAATAATAACAGTTCTGTCTCTGGAGCGTTTGTCCAGTTTCTTGATATTGTACAAAACATTATTGACAAATGTAAATATGAACAGGTAATTGCCTCAAACTTTATTAAACTAGCCCCATGGATGACTGACTATCTTTGTTCAAAAATTAAACAAAGAAATGTGTTACACGCTATTTTAAAGTCTCAACCCGGAAATAACAGATTGAGAACATTTTATAACCGTTATAGAAATAAATTAAAAAGTGATATTAGACAACAAAAAGAACGTTATTTTGCTTTAAAGTTTGAATCGGCTGCTGGTAATGTAAAAGCACAATGGAATTTAATCAATGGGTTGGTTAAAGAACCAACAAAAAACAAAGAAATATCCCTAATAAACAATAACGGAAACATTGTAGTTGAACCAAATGAAATCGCCACTGCTTTTAACGACTTTTTTCTTAATATAGCAGAAAATCTAAGAAATAGTATTAAGAAAACCAACCTTACATATGCACATTTCGGAACTACCTTCAAAAATAAATACATAGGAAAATCATTTTTTATGATCCCGACAACTTCTAATGAAATCAGGACCATTATAACCAGTCTAAAAAATAATAAGGCACCAGGGTTTGATAATATTACTTCGTTTTTCCTCAAGTCAATTTTAGAAAATGTTATTGATGTTTTGACCTACCTTGTTAATTTAAGTCTACAGAAAGGGGAATTTCCAGATTGTCTTAAAACCGCTATAGTAATTCCATTGTTTAAAAAGGGAGACCCAGACTGCCTCTCTAACTACAGACCTATATCTCTTCTTTCTATATTTTCGAAAATCATCGAAAAAGTGGTCAAAAAACGTTTGGTAAATTTTTTGAAAACAAACCAATTCTTCAGTGTAAATCAATACGGATTTACTGAAAATTTATCAACAGAACATGCTTTACTTAATTTTCTTGAAGATATCTATGAGGGATTAAATGGGGGACAGATTAGTGCAGCAATATACCTAGATATTACTAAGGCGTTTGATACAGTCGATCATGGAATACTTCTCAATAAAATGTGGTTAGCTGGGATTAGAGGATTGCCTTTTAACTGGTTCTCTAGTTACTTGAATAAAAGAATCCAGCGAGTAAGAGTTTCTAACTGTTTAAGTGGAGAGGGTATAATAAGTTGTGGAGTTCCACAAGGGTCAGTTTTAGGGCCAATTCTATTTTTAATTTATATAAACGATCTTTGTGAAGCTAAACTTAATGGTAAAGTAACAGCGTTTGCTGATGATACAGCTTTAAGTTATAAATATAATGATATAAATGACCTCTATAGTTTCATTCAATCAGATTTAAAATGTTTAGAGTATTGGTTTAGTAAGCATTTGTTAACTTTAAGTGATAAGACAAAGTATATGTTATTTAATATAAAAAAGGAAATGGTTTTTAATAATAAGTTAATGTTTCATGATTCAGACTGTATTAGAGGCACCAATTGCACTAACTGCATTGAAATTGAAAATGTAAAACACATTAAATATCTAGGGCTTATAATCGATTCTAATCTTTCCTGGAAAAACCACGTTAAAAAACTAAAAGGGGAGATGTATAATATGATACGTAAATTTTACTTTTTGAGAGAATTATGTCCTAGAAAACTTTTGGTTAGTCTATATCATGCTCTGGTAGGATCTAGGTTGAGTTACGCAGTCACTTGTTGGGGTGGAACATACCTCTCTACAGTTAAGCCAATAATCACATCACAAAAGTGTATAATAAGAGTAATAATGAAAAAATCGAGATTTGAACACTCATTGCCTCTTTTTAAACATTTGAATATTCTTCAGTTTAGAAATTTGTACATTTATAAAGTATTAAAACTGTTTTTTACTAGAAGTGTTGCAAACCGCTTAAATCCTGTTAAACCTTATCAGTTACGTTTTGATCACACTATCCCTGTTCCAAAGCCAAATTTAACACACTATCAACATTTTTACACATTTAGTGCTCCAAGATTATATAACATAACTTTTAAATCTATTACACAAATAAATGAAAGCAGTAAGAGTTATTTAAATAACCTTAGAAGGTGGGTAATTAGTGTTGAAGATATCGAGGAGTTATTAAAATTTCAAATTTAGAATGATATATGGTTTAAAGGAATTTTTTTTCTTTGTATGTGCCACTTATTTCATTTTTGCTGTTCGGACTTTTTTTACTGTATTGCATTTTCAAATTTCATGTCAGTCTAATGTGACATGCATTTGCAGCTCATATTTTAAATCACTGCAGCATTTTAAAAATATTTGTAACCTTTTTTTATGAGTTTATGTTTGTTAGCAACTTGGCACACCCTTTCTTTTCTGAAAAAAATTAATAAAATGAGGGGACCCCGTGTCGGGCTTTTGCCTTGGGGCAACCCACTTATTCATCAATGTTAAATGATTTTATTATTTATTGTAAAACTAAATGTGTTGACTACTAAAATTGTAAACTATTGTAAGTTGTGTATGTACTTGGTAAACAATATATTGTATTATTTTGTAAACTGTTCGTGTTTTGGCCAATCTTGTTTGTGTTAAATTGCAATGTATCTCATGTATCTTTGATGAATAAAGAATTATTATTATTATTATTATTATTATTATTATTACATAGAGAAATATTTATTTTTGTGCCTTCAATTTGAGTCTTTCACCATAATTTCTGAAATAAAAATATGTATTACAAAATAAATCTCCCCTCTTAAATTTAGTCCAAATTAAAATTTACATCCCTGAAACAACGTCTGTTGTAACAAGTTAATTTGGAGCTCCCGAGATTTCACTATGTAATCATTTCATAAAATATTTTGTTGACTGCATTATGTTTAAGAAACAGTACCAGGGGGACCGAGCTTATGTTTGGTAAAATTATCAAGCGTCACTTTTCTTTTACAGACAAAGCTTGTTTGCTCCACTCACTCGCAATCTTCCTTTTAATAACGAGCTCATTGGCTTCGCTCACTTGCCAGACCATAGGGTGCTGCACTTTCGTATAATTTTTTTGAACCACAGGTTAAAGAAGTAGTTTATATGTACAATTATCATCTGATATTTGTTCAATTCAGTACCTAAAAAAATCTCCATAAGGATAACATGGGAACCTAAGTAAATTTTGCTCGGAAAATGAAATAATCCTCATCGCTCCCTAATACAATCCATTTCATGCAGCCTCTTGATGTGGCCATGTTTGGACCACTTAAACGCAACTGGGCACACGCTGTTCAAAATTGGCAGTTAAACATGAATGATGAAAGGTTAACTAAATACACCTTTGCACCCATGCTCAAAGATGTAATAGATAAAACCATTAAGGAAGAAACAGTGACCCATGGATTCCGTGTGTGTGGACTGTATCCATTCGAAAGAAATAATGTTGATTATTCCAAGGTTGATGTTGTAAGTTTTAAAATTGTTGAAATACAAACTAAAGGTATTTCTATGACAGCTGTTTCTAGGCAAAGCTTAACCCATGCTCTCAACGAATCTCCGACTGGCATAAACAGTCAGTGGTTAACAAAATTTGAAGAGCTCATTGGTAAAGAAAGACTGGATGAATTTAACAAAACTTATGAAAAATTCACGCCAATATGGTTAGGTGAGGAATGTGCCCAGGAACTTTATGTTCTTTGGAAAAAAGCAAAGGACTCAGAGTGCCCTCAAAACGAGCGGGCAGAAACTGAACGGAACAAACCAGCAAAGGACTTAGGCCTTACCAAACATCGGACCAACTCTAAACGATTTCTCGTGGCCAAAACCTCCATATTCAACTAAAAGAAAAAAATCTTTGGACAAAAATTACTCTTACATTACTCTAAGATAAAAGCAGAATCACCATACGAATCATAAGAAGATATTCCACAGCCTAAGATTATTCCTTGGACGCTGCACACTCCAGTTACAGGAGTCAACATGTCTCTTGTAAATATTAATGACGTCATCAACACAGTGACAGGAGCATGAGCATGCAGATATACTGCCCGTTGGAACAAAATTTTGCATTCCATCTCTTTTGGAAAACGTTTAATTTGAAAATAAATTAATTGTTATTACCGGTAAATATTTTGTTTCTCCTTTCTTGATTTTGCAAATAAATGAGGTTGCTAAAAACGTTATTTTGAGCTTAATTGTTGATTTCAAGTTTTTTTTTTTATTTCTAATTGTAATTATTTTTTCTATGTTTCACAAAATTAGTTTAAAAGTTTTTCCAAATTGAGATTGATGAGCAAATGAAGTTAATGAATTAGGAACGAGGAAAAACAGTGATTGATTGACTGTCATGTAAGTTGAATTGTTGAAACGTCCTAATATCATAAAAACTTAGTTAGTTTTCTAAAGAAAAACTAAGTTTCTTTTAGTCACACAAGTATTTACTCATTAAATTTAGTTTTAAGTTTTTTTTATATCCACACATTTATTTATTTTAGTAATAACTCTTCATCCATAAACACGTAATTTTCTTATTATTCACATTAATGTGATTAGTTCTTGCAATTCATTTTGATTTGGAATATTTCTTCTTCAAAATCCCAACAAAGTTATAGTCCTCTACTCTCAATGTCTGAAAGTTTTTTTAGGAATTTTTGTATGTTGTCCACCAGTAAACACAGGACTGTGGAGAACATATATGAAAAAAGAAGGGCTGTTTCATTCCTTTGATGTTGGAAAATGCCACTTTTGAGTCAGGCCGATGACTTAATCAATCTGATGTCCATGAGAATAACATGTACCAGCTGATCAGGCTAGTGACGTTTTGGGTACTAATTTTTACATCGTTTTACCTGCTAATGAAACAGCCCTTGTCTATTACATTACAGCAGTTTTCCCCAGTCCTGAGTAAAAAAATGTAAAATTCATAAAGGGATGCTCCCATATACTTGAATGCTTGATATAGCTCTATTCATCAAAGCTTTTCCCTGATTTTTAAAATAATGACCGTTTAAACCTAAAGTTGTTATGAAAAATATTAAGCTTGGTTAGTCAAGTTGACCCAACCATAAGCCACCAGGGGCATTATTCAAGTTCAGACACAACAGTAGTTTCCACAGCTTCTTGGGTTGCATGAACTGATTAGAAGTTCTAGTTGCGGTTCTTTTGTGTATATTAGTGTGAAGCATATTTAATCATAAGCATATTAAACATGTGAAGGCGGAATAATTGTCTCCAACAAGAAGTTTACACTAATTAAAACAACACTGAACAATTTATCAATTCAGAATAAGCAATTTAGAACAAGCTGGCATATCAGAATAAGTAATTTTTTTTATCTTTTATATTTTTAAAAGATAAACCATTTCTTTCAAGCTAGTTTCATTTCACAAAAGAAATAAAGTTTGCAGAAAAGAAAGAGATGTCATTGTCATAAACCAACATTATTACTAGGAAATGAACACTGCGAGGATGGCAGGGAAGTTAAAAGTCGGTTCGTTCCAAACTGTTTGCTTTTTGAGATTGAAAAACTTGCCAGACTCTACAAGGTGATGCTTATTAGGGCATGGGAGCCACTGGACTGAGAGACCTTTGGTGAACAATTACTAAAATATTATATGACATTCCTCAAACTTTGTGACCTAGGAAAGATTCTATGAGGTTTCTGGTACTGTAATCAATTTTGATTAAAATATTGAGCTACATTTCATATTATTGGGACTACATATGGATATTTGCGATACCGATTGGTCTTGTTTACAAGAGGCAAACAAGGTACGGTAGTTTTAAAGATTTATTTAAATCTCATTGTAATAAACAATATTCTCTCTTTCAACATCTTTGTTTTACTGTCCTAGCCAAATAGCACTAAACCCATAATCACAAATAGAGTTCATTAAAACTTTAACAAACCTCATCTTTTGGGTTTTAGTTCAATTTTAATATATACTAAATTTCTGTCATTTTATTTCTTTTTAAATTGAACATGTATTTTATTTTTATAAATTACAAATTGTCGTTATCATGAGTACAATGATACCACAATATTTTATCATTAAATGTTCAGAATTGATACTGGTATATATTTATAGTCACTGATTGGTACTAGATTGTTCTATATTATAAAAGTGCCAGGTTAATAGTATTTTCATGTTATTTATAGAAGTATTAAGTGTATTTTAATATTCTCAATTTTTCTAAACACAATTGTACAGATTAAAATATAACATTTTATAAAGTTATACAGTAGACTCCCTCTTAACCGGCCACCTCGGGACCAGGCCGCCGCCGGATAATGAATTGGCCGGTTAAACCAATGTTCATTTAAGAAACGCCATCCCACAATTTTATATGACCTAAATATAATTATTTCTTGAAAAACAACCTTGAATACATTACTGTATATGATTTATAGCTAATACCCACCACCCATGAAATCCACAACAAACCTACACTAATAATAATTTATTTCTTTATTGTGGTCTACTGGATAGTAGGTCCAAACGCATTGACTTCCGGTGGCAGTCACTTCCGTCCAGGACGTTATAGTTTAATTGGTTTGAGAACGTCAATATGAAATAAAGTTGAATTGAATGATACATAAGATAAGAAAACTTAGTTTCCGGCGAAGCGCGGCCAGTTAAAGCGATGTTGAGATAAAAAATGGCCGCTTAAAAAGATGTTATTTTGTGGCAGGGTAGACCGGTTAAAGCGGAGAGTGGTTAAAAGGTGGCCGGTTAAGAGGGAGTCTACTGTAGTTTAAAAATTAGATTAAAATTTGTATCGCTAAATACTATATACACCTATTAATTTTATTAAAATATCCGAATATTGTTTGTTTGATTATTTTTTTGAAGTAATTAAAGAGCCTTGCCATTAGAGTCACATAAAAACTGTCCTAATATGATGTATATTTAATTTTCTTGTCTTCAAATTTTAACCTACAAAAATACGCTTGAACTGAGACTACAACAGTCTTTGGACATCACAGTCTCTCACACTCATCAGTAAATCAAATAGAACATTCTCATTGAGAGTGTTACACCCCAATTTAAGATGTTCAGACATTTTGTGTCAATAACACGCCAGAAGTCCAGCAGTTAGAGTTGTTCCTCACGGGACCAAACCTGAACTAACCAAAGTTGTGACGTCCGATTCGCGGAATCGAGAGAGGCGGAAACTTTTATCGAGAACCAAAAGTGACGTCTAGTGAGATCACAAAGTGACAAAGTCGATTGCCTTCTGTTCCCCATACGGGGCTTTGTCTTTGTAAGGACAATTTTCCTGAGTGACATTTTTAGATTTTTAACAGTAAATGATTACTTATTTTCTCCTTTTAAGGTATAATAAAGTTACTTATTTTATTTCTAAGAGCGGTCCTTTAGCCCCTTATTTTAAGTGCAGTTTTTCAATACCGTTTTGAGCAAAGCAAGACTGGAAATTTTCACAAAGGATATATTAGGTACATTAACATACACCTGAAGCAATAGCACATTAAAATTAAATTTAATGGCCACCTAATTCTTCTACATATGCAATAATTCATTCATTAGGTAAATGCTTTGATTCAAAACAATTAACAAAATAATTAACTCAGATGATTAGTATTTTTTATTAAATTTTAGCAAAAATTGTAAAAATTCCACATTTAAATAAAAATGTAGATAAGGAAAGTACAGTACACAGTGTCTTATAACTATATTATTTTAAAAATCGGATCTAGTTTTAAAGAATAAAATCAGTTATAACGTGTGATTTCTGAATGGGTACATTTCCTCTGAGTGTTTTTTTCTTCTAAGCTTTGAATCGTTTGGAAAGTTCTTATATCACACTTATAGTTGAACTAACATAAACATTCAAAATTTCTGTCATAAAATGATTATTCCCTGTTAACCGATTGTGTTACATTTTATTCATTTCAAAACAAATAATTTATTTTGCTTATTTGCTTGTGAACAAAATGTTGTATGAATTTTTATAGTTATCAGTTTTTTTTTTTTTTTTTTTTTTTTTTTTTTGTAAAGTTTTTGTACCGTATGTATCTTTTTTGCCAAATATTTTAAAGTCATTTACAGAAGTGTTGTCGTAAATTTTAAAATGGTTGTCAACTGAGACTGAATGGATTCTTCAGGTCTTCCTTCCCCTCATCCTGATGTAAATATCATTTGCAACGTTGGAAATTTTTCCAATTTACAAAACATACAGTCCGGACCCTCGGCACTGTTTCATTATAATGCCAAAACATAATTAATAAAAATTTCCTTGGTGTATTTAGTGGATAAAGAATAAAAACAAGTGATGAGCATTTCAAATGTTTTACTTTTCTCTGTATCTTTTTTTCTTCTTCCTTAAGTATGCGTGTTAAAAATTTTGTTGCAAGCTTTAAAACGCTCATAATAAAAATTTTTGAATAATCACATACATTTTTTTATATTTTATAATTACCAGAGATATTTAAATAATCAGCACTATATGGGAAAGAGATTTTTTAACAATCTCCCAGACTGTATAAAAAACCAATTCCATTCCAAAAAGATTTAAAATAGTGCTTAAGGAGTATTTGGTGAAAAATGCATTTTATTCGACTACCTAGATCTTTCTGTAAAGTTTAATTTCATATGTTTTTACATCTCATTTTTGTATTAGCATTTTGTTTTTTAGTCTCAGTTGTGAGAAAGCCTGCTTTGGTCCCCTGTTTTTATAGGATTTGCTATGTACAAAAGGTTTTGTGACAATAAAGTGAGTTTGAGTTTGAGTTTAAATGAAAAAATTTCACACCGAAATTAATAGGCAATAACTATCCTTTCACTTATGAGAGATGAGTATGAATCAATGCTTAATAACTTTGATTCTCCAATTTCCTAAATGCAATTATAAACTCAAGTCAAGTATAAAACCCATTCAATTATGAGTTTTTGCTAAACAATAAAGCTCAATGTGCAATCATTTGTATTTATAAATGCCAATGTCCTTTATGGTCACAAGTATTAAATAAATTAAATTCATTCTCAAGAAATATGACCTAAATACTATAAAAATATGCCATGAGTCGTCCCATTCCTCCAATAACTCCAGTCGGAACAAAATCTAGTTGAACCCGATTCCACGTCGATGCACTGAATATATTGAGGGAATAAAATTTCATTGAACAACATATCCATTGTTTGCTTCCGGAACCTTTTGTATTTTCTGTATAAGACATTGGATTTGTATTTTGAAATAAGCCATGCTGTAAACCCAAGTTCATTTATATGTATTTGTTTGATTTAGCGTTTACTAATAATTACAATTTCCAGTCATAATGACTAGTATACTTGCTGATAAGTATGCTGACTTAAAAACTTTTCTCGTGGGTAATTAAAGTTAGAAGGGATTTTTTGGATCTTAATGTCAAACCTCGGGTGACAAACAAAAATTATAACTGTTATCTTTGTAATTTAGAAATAGAGAATATTTTGCACTTTTTAGCAAGTTGTCCTATTTTAGCTAACATCAGAAACAAGTGGTTAAAAAAATAGTTTGTTGGTAATTGAGATATATAAATACTCAAAGGGGAGGGATTTGCATCAGCCGAGCTTTTATACGTGGGATGCTTGGAGCTACAGAAGAATTTCAACGTAGGAATTTAATTGTTGGCACAGAATTTTATTTAAAATTAGAAAATGGTTGAAAAATAAATTGACAGGAAAACCCTGCTATATCTGCTTTCGTAAATGTTTTTTATTCTATGATTGTCTCTTTGAAAAAAACCGTACGATAGTTGAGTACTGCTGTAATTTCATGTTTTATATAAAAAAGTATTTTAGTGGTAGCCAGTTGAAACTTCTTTTCAGTTTAATTCAGTTTGAAGTTTGAATAGGTCTGTGAGCCAACCAAACCATCAATCAAAGTGACCAAGGCTTTATGTGTAAACATGGACTTTTTTTACATCTATATAATTATGTAAATTCTGCTATGAGGTTTAAGCTGTTGACCCAGCTTAATGGCTTGATTAAGCTGGTCCTGATTAATTCATACATGCATTGAACTAGCAAAGAACAGGTTAATCATTTATAATTTTTTTTTGCATTTTATTTCCAAAGAAAATACAAATTACAGACATCAGTGACACATAATATAGAAGGAAATTATTTGTCCATGGAGATAGCTCCAAAAAGAGCCATAATATTTCAGTGCTGGATACTGGTCTAAAAGTTTTTTACACTGCTTCTACATCAAATGGTATGTACAAAACCGCCGGGAGACACTCTCTCAATAGTCCGGATCACCCCCATATGACGTCATCAAAATGGCGGCCAACCAAATTTGCAGTGTTTTAGTTAAATACTTATTACTGCCCACCAAGTCAACCAATTTTGACTTTTAATGTGTCCTTTTGTAGGTATTGAAATTCTGCAACTGTTAATACCCTTAAAATACCCATACTCTTTTTGATGATCGAGTCAAAAATGGTAAGCGATCAAACTTTGCATTAAAATCATATTGCTGAAAACAAAAAATGCAGTAGGCCTAACTCCCGATCCACTCAACCTTTTGAGGTCTGGTTTGTGGCAAATTGCTCAAAATACAAAGCCCTTCAAAATGATATGTCATATGACGTAGCCCAATGCAGTTTTCCTGACGACCTCTACTAGGGAAGTCCCTAAAGGAAGTCTTGGAAAAAACTTCACTGGATTACGTCATATGACACATCATTTTAAAGGGCTTTGCATTCTGAGGAATTTGCCACAAACCCGACCTCAAAAGGTTGAGTGGATCGTTAGTTATTGCATTTTTTGTTTTCAGCAATATGATTTTAATTTAAAGTTTGATCGCCTGCCATTTTTGACTCGATCATCCTTTTGAGGCCGGGTTTGCGGCATTGTTCTCTATTCTTCGAGACCGTTAATTTGATGTATATGTTGACCTATGCTTACATTTAAGATTTTCTTCTGACTCCTTGTGGACCGTCCCTCCGGACTATTGAGAGAGTGTCTCCCGGCGGTTTTGTAGATACCATTTGATGTAGAAGCAGTGTAATAAACTTTTAGACCAGTATCCAGCACTGAAATATTTTTTTGCTATCTCCACGGACTAATTAGTCCGTGTTCGGGGAAAGAGTTCATATCTAGTGTTATGATGCTATCACTTGCTTAATTGTATAAAATTCTTAAAAAGAAAAATATTACACTTTGTAAACTAAACTAGAACTAACTTTTACAGAACCAAAACTCAAGACTAATTATAAACAAAGGAAGAATCTATTTGCTTAAGAATATCAAAATACATCAGAAGCTACAACTAGCAAAAACTAAGGCTAAGAGATAGAGTTGAGAAATGGTTGGCCTACTATATTTCTATTGCTATGTGTATGAAGATAGTAAGAGTGCTTCTGCAGCAGCCTGTCCAATGTGAGCGAGCCACTCCTGTACTCTCCGCTTATACACAGCTACACTGCCTCTCTCAACTTCAATAATTTCCTTAGGAATATTGCGGTATAAAATATGAGCGATATAAAAAGCATTATGTTTTATGGAACTGAGGTTTGATTTGGGAATGAAATAACCGAAGTTTAATCTATTTCTTGTTGGATAACTATGTTGTAAATCATGAAATATTTGAATTTTATTGGTTTTAATAAATATTAAAAGGGATTTAATAAATAACTGTCTAATGCTGAAAACAGGGAATTCATTAAATAATTGATCAGTTGGAAAACGTTGTGGTTTTTTAAGGATAATTTTGATCAAAGATTTTTGGGCAACAGAAAGTGGAGAGAGAATAGACAACGAGACACCTCCCCAGGCCAAAATCCCGTACTGCAACACCGACTGCACGTAGGCGAAGTACACCGTCCTGCAGTGATCCACCGTCAGCACTTGACTTAGTTGGTTAAAGGCATAAACTAGCTTTCTGAGTCTCTGCTTGACGTATTGAACATGTGGTACCCAGCTTAGTTTTTGGTCCATGAATACGCCTAGATATTTATAATGTTCCACACGTTCAATGACGTCACAGGAACAGTCGTGCGACAGCGGATCACCACAGGAATGCAAACGCAATTTTCTGGGACTGGGGTCACTTTCACTTTTGAAAAATATTGGCAAACATTTCGTTTTTGAAACATTTAATGTTAGAGTGTTATGATCCAGCCAATTTTTAATTTTAATTAAGTCCGTTGAAGCCTGTTGATATACCTCGTCCCACATGCAGCCGGCGGTCACCACGGCCGTGTCATCGGCAAAGAGGAACAATCTGCTCCCCGTGTTCAGCCTTGAGATGTTGTTGATGTATATCAAAAATAACAATGGCCCAAGATTACTTCCCTGGACCACACCATAGTCAATATTGGTTTCATCGCTGTCGACTCCATTGATTGATACAACTTGTAAACGATTTTCAAGGTAACTGTAAAACCATTTGAGAGATGAGTGATCAATACCAACTAAACGTAGTTTAGAGATTAATTTTTGTCTATCAATGGAGTCAAAAGCTTTGGCGAGGTCCAGGAAAGTAACCAGGACACGTTTTTCGTTATTAACCTGATTGTAAATGTGTCTATTTATATCAAATAATGCGTGTGCGGTACTTTTATTACTTCTAAAGCCGTATTGTGAGTTTGAAATTATGTTTTCGTTTTCAAGGTATTGTGCCAATTGGGATTTGACACATTTTTCAAGGATGATACCAAGCAAAGATATTGGTCTAAAATTAGAAACGCAACTTTTTTGTCCAGATTTAAAAATAGGAATGACTTTAGCAATTTTGAATGCGTCCGGAAATTTGCCAGTTCGAATACTCAAATTGATTATAAAATGAAGTGGTTCGATTAAAATATCAATATTACTTTTAATTAATTTAGCAGGTATGCCATCCCAGCCTGGGGCAGAATTCCCCCTTATATTTTTAACAACATCAAAAAACTCCTCACGAGTGACAGGCCGCAGCGTGAACACCGAGGTCGCGGCGTGGTCGGCGTCGTCCACCTCCGCCGGCCCATGTGCATGCAACGCACTAGCCAGTTCTGATCCTACTGAAGCGAAATAATTATTGAAGTTGTTGCTAATCAGAGCCGTAACTAGGAGATTTGTGAGGGGGGGCAAAGCCTAATTTGCCGCCCCCAGCTCGCCGACTTTATTAGTGATTTGATTTAAGATTTTACTTATATGTAGTCAGAAAGTAAAACTACAAAGTCTTATGATAAGTAAATTTTATTTACATAATTAAAACACCGACAAAGGAGAAAAAAAACTATTCTTTACTGATAAAAAAATTCATAAAAGTTTAATGTGTTAGTTAGTCCAAAAATATTAAAAAATCTGTGTCTTAACAAATACATACAAACCCTTAAAACTAAAATTCCCAATATTATAAATTAAAACATGAGGCGAAATCATAGGCCTTTTGATTGAACTTTCTTCTGCAAAAGTTCACCTTCTTTTTCCTTCTTCATTTTGGCTCGTTATCTTTATTCGGCTCCACCGAGCCGTTTTCTGCCATCCATATTTAATATGACAGATGTAATACTAGTGTTTAGATGATGCTTTTATGACTTTTATTTATGAACTATCAGTATAAAAACGCTAGTTTCGCATTGACGTCACATCACAACTCCGAAGGCAATCTTAACAGCTAGAGAGTTGCATAGAAGACGACAGACTGCTAATACCGACCTTCACAATGAGACTGTCACGGACAGTGTTACCAAATTCTGAACAAGGAATTGTGGGGAATTTGGCTGAAAATTACCATACAAATGGTAACCATTTTTTTAGAGCCAGCGGCATTGTCGATCTCAGCTATCATATCGGTTTTATCTCCCTACGAATAATATTTAACACTCCTCTCTTTGGCATTAATTTTTTTTAAATTTTCAATAGAATTTAGATGCTATTGTTACGTATAATAAAGTAAAGAAGGACTTTCGCCAGAAACATTTGAACCTTTCGTTAGTTTGATCATTTTTTGGCAATTTGTAATATTTATAAAAAAAATTTTCAGAAAACTCGCTTTTTGCTTTATTTTGAGTAAACAAAACCATGTAGTATAACTTGAATTGAAAATAAAAATGGGATCCTAGAGATACGCGTTAACATTATTCTAAAATGGATAATAAAACCAATATGGCGGTACAGTAGCTCAGCAGTAGCCAGCTCTTAAACGGAAATAACCTATAGACTTTAATTATTATAAACACTGTTTAAATTCCAGGTTAGGTTGTCGCAGATTTTGATCGAGCTTATTGCTTTGGGACATAATAGTGCTGCCAACATCAATTAAATTCCTACGATTTTGAAATTAATTGAAGTACATTAAAAATTATAAGTTTGGTAATGTTTTGTACATGTAGCCTTCGGTTTAGCACTAAGTATTGATATAGAAATTCTCTCTCAGCTAATAAACTTGCTAATTCCACCAAAAAACCGTACATTTCAACATGACTACAGCCTCATTACCGTACACCATACAAGGGCTAAAATTACCGTACGCCCCCACAATTACCGTACAGTTTGGAAACACTGACATGGGTGACAAGGGAGGGGTCGGGGAAGATTGCGCGCGCATCACATGGTTGGTCAGGCGTTCGGCGATCGAGACACTGGCGCTTAGTGGTTTTGGTTCACTTCCCACACAAAATACATTAGAATTGTTGTCATGCTTACGGGTACAGTACACGTCTCGTAACTCCAATGGAGTTGAGTGATAACATCTTAAAATGTAAAAATATTGTAATTGTTTTAAAAATATTTTTTATTTTTGTTTTGTATGATTTAAAATTTAATATCAAATTTTGCCGCCCCTTCCGCCGCTCTAAAATCTGCCGCCCGGGGCACGTGCCCCCCATGCCCCCCCCCTAGATACGGCCCTGTTGCTAATGATTTTAATCTGTTTGTGAGAGGCAGTGGCGCTATGATCACAAAAGGCTTCTACCGGAAATTTATCTTTTCCGGTTGGGCGGCCGGCGACCTCATTAACGACATTCAAAAATTTTCTTGAATCCCCCTGGGTCTCGTCAATTTTATTTCTGTAAAAACTATATTTTGCCCTTTTTATTACTGACTTTAGGGTATTTCGATATCTAATAAATCTTGCGCGCAAACTAGTATTAAAAGGATGAGTTTTCAGTAATCTACTCAATTTATCTCGGTAACGAATGGAATTTATAATGCCATTTGTTATCCATGGTTTTATCTTCGACGTTTTTGCTGATCTGGTTACGAGGAATGTGTTCCGCTCTAAGGTTGAACAAAGTGTTTTGTTGAATGTGTCCGATACTGAATCAATATTTTCAGACATTAATACTTGACTCCAATCAATAAATGATAGTTCATTTCGGATTTCAGTCCAATTAGTTTTCCTAAAAACAGAATTAGATACTGATTTGTTATTCCTAAAAATATTTGTTATTTCCAAGCACGTAGTGTAATGGTCAGTAATTGCTGTGTGTAAAACTGCTGATTTAACCATAATCTTAGGGGGTAGTTTTATTTGATTTGGTGGTAGGTTAGGTTCTTTATAGAATTTGTATTTATTTTTATGGTTGAATCACAGTATCTAGAGTCATATGCTACATTTCTTGGGTTGAATAAAGCACCTTTCCTTCTCTTTCTTCTGTAGTCATAATGGTAATACATAAGAACCAAATTTACATAGTTATCAAAGTTTGGAATACATTATTTTTACAAGTTTTAAACTATGTTAATTTTTAAAAGTTTCCACACTTTTCTCGTTCTTAAGCAGTGTTGGATAGCTCCCAGAGGGTATGCAAAGCATCAAAGTTTAGAAAACACAGCTGTAAACAAACCTGAAGCGAGAAAATTTTCTGAGCAATCAAGACGCATTGTGTTTGTTGAAGGTCGACTTTGTTACATTTTAAGCTAGTCTTAGTTGAAGGTTTTCTTTGTGCATATATATTATGCAATTATGTGATATTATACAGGGTGTCCCTGAACTCTCTACCAACTTTTTCAGGTATAATTCCTGGGCCATAGACAAGTCAAAATATCATATTAAAAATTTCGAAAACTCAAATGTTACTCGTATAGCCGCCATTTTGTTTTTTACACAAAATAATTTTTATTTCCGTAATGGATCATTGTATTAAGTTAATATTTGGCATGAACCTTCATCATAGCAATACCCATTTTCAAGAAAAAATTTATTTTTTTCTAATGTGTATTTTCAAAATGGCGGCCATTTTAAAGTTTTAAACTAAAATATCTCAAAACCGGTAAATTTTATAAAAATGTTACTCGACACAAAAAAGTTGAAAAATTTAATTATTTAACCAATGGTACCAAGTTTGTAAAGATCTGACAACAAATAACGGAGTTATTGAGATTTTTATGCATAAAAACATTGATTTTGCATTGTAATTAATGCAAATTAAGGTAATTTTAATTGAAAAATCTCAATAACTCAGTTGTTTGTTGTCAAATCCTTACAAACTTGGTACCATTGGTTAGATAATTAAAATTATCAACTTTTTTGTGACCAGTAAAATTTTTATAAAATTTACCGGTTTTGAGATATTTTAGTTTAAAATTTTAAAATGGCCGCCATTTTGAAAATACACATTAGAAAAAAATAAATTTTTTCTTGAAAATGGGTATTGCTATGATGAAGATTCATGCCAAATATTAACTTAATACAATGATCCATTACGGAAATAAAAATTATTTTGTGTAAAAAACAAAATGGCGGCTATACGAGTAACTTTTGAGTTTTCGAAATTTTGAATATGATATTTTGACTTGTCTACGGCCCAGGAATAATACCTGAAAAAGTTGGTAGAGAGTTCAGGGACACCCTGTATTATGGTATGTATTATTGTTTGCTAATATATTATGAATTTTTCATTTTTAGTTACAACAACAATAAATCTAAATTAAGATCCGTTTAATTTCAATAAAGTGTATAAATAAAAGTCCACACAGTTTTTGTTGATTAAGTTTAAGTCAAGTCAAAATATCTTTATTTATGAAGTACATGTTAATGTACATTAAATGGCGTCATTTGTACTGCAGTACAACTAAACTTAAACCTAAAAAAGAAGCCTTAGATTTTACATATATATCTACATTTGGAACAAAGAGTAAACAAACCATAAATGAAAAATATAATTTTGTGGTTTTATTGCTTCCTTTAGGTTTTATCGTTTTTCTACTATGACATTACTGACATTAACATAATGCAACAGTAACTTTGCTATGTAGTTTGTAAAAACTGACATAGCTTACATCCTTGGAAAGCTCAATCTATGTATACAGAACCGAATAAGTAGGGACATCCTTATGGGGAAGTGAGAACGCCGCCCCTGAAACACAGATAGCATCACCAAGATGGAAAGGATTATGCTGATTGGTTGAATGGAAACAGATGACTAGAATAATTTTACAAGGGTTTGTTATTGTTTTGAGTTTTTGTAAACAAATATGCTAATTTTGACATTTGAGAGGTAGAAAGAGCGCTTCCCGTGACAGTAAGGAAAAGTAATCCTAGCATCAGCGCTTTATTTTCCTCTGGTTTTCGGGGGCAAAACTAAAACTTTTTAGCATGCGATGTCCCTACTTATTCGGTTCTGTATACATTGGCTCAATATGCCCTCTTGTAAACTATATACTTGTTCGATTGTAGTCAGAAAAAAAGAAATTGGAACCTAAATTTGTATAATGCAATGGAATATAAAAAAATAAGTGTAAAAAATACACATATTGATCAGCTGATTAGGAACAGACAAAGATTAGAATATGTCTATTATGTGTCTATTATTATGTGTTTTATTATGTGTATTATTATGTGTCTATTATGTCTAGAATATGTTTATTAGTATTATTATTTTTAATGAATAATTATATACAAACAAGACATTGCATTACCCATTTGTTAAGTTAAATGGTAGGTTAAGTTACAATTAAAAATAAACACAAAATGTGTCACCTCTGTATGAGTGATGGATGAATATTTTAACTAAAGTTGAAAACGCCACACACATCACTCGCCGCTGGTTTCATTAAACTGCAATGTGAAACTCGCCATATTTGTCCTCGCTCAGTTCACATTGGACACTGGAAAGTTGTTAGACTGTGAATTGTAATCCCACCATCACCAGGTGGTGCATGAAACCGACTACGCTGTGAACTAGTTACGCTGACCTGTTACTTTTCAATACCTGTTACAACAGTTACTGTGATTTCAATGTAACTGTTTCAAAATAGGTGTTGCAAGAAGCTGTTTATTTGTACCCACTCTTTTGGTGTCCACACTGGAAACTTGTTGCTAATTTTGAACCCCTTTCGATAGTCAGATGCATACAACGGACTACTCTGTGAACTGGTTGTGCTGACTAGTTACTTTTCAATACAACAGTAACAGGGACTCCAAAGCAACTGTTATGAAATAGCTAATTGCATGAAACTTTTTATTTACACCCCCTCATCGGTTGAAGATTATGGACATTGGAGTACTTAGAATGCAAATTCTAATCTTACTGTCGCTAGTTGATGAATACAACTATTGACTGTATACACAAATGTGAATAGACTTCTACATAGCATAGGCCTGTCAGAAACCTATTTACGGTGGTGGGATCTTTTGCGGCATACATAAAGTACAAGTGACATATGACAGGTGAATCAGTCACCACTCTTCTAGACGAAGGATAAAACATTTATCCCTGAAGGTTATGTTTATGTTGTGGTCAAATGTTTTTGTAGCTCTGTAAATCATGCTGAATAATTACAACATTGATCACTACACCTCTTGCACGGCATACCAAACCTTCCAAATTTTTACTATAAAAAAATGCATTGAATGAGAAGTCTATTCACGTTAGTGTATACTTATAGTCAATGATGCAACCAGTGGCACTATAAAAGAGGCGTAATCAGTTGATACTTTCCTGTAACCGATACAACTATAATAAGTATATACACTACCCGCTACAAATAACTGGATCTGTGAAACTCCTCTGATAGTTGGGTTGGGTTCAAATTTCTTACCCTCCTAAAGTTTAAAAAGAACAATTAACTAAAGTGTTAAACACTTTGGTGCTAATGTGCTTTAGTACTAAAGTTTTGGGCTAAAGTGTATTAAGCTCCCGTGTCATGCTCGGTATTCTCCGTTGGCCCGTGTCGTTCAGTACCCTCTGGGCAATGAGAAATAGAGCAACGATGGAGCAAGGAGAAAAAGGCTGAAGAGAGGGGGAGGGGAGCTTGAAGATAGTTTATGAAGCAAGGTTAGGGAACACATTCTGTGCATGCCAGTTACATTTATGCGTCTGAAAATATATAAACACCTTCAAATTTTTTAAGCTTGCAACACACGCAGTTGACCTTGAAACAGAGGGATGAAAGGCACCAAACATATTGTGGACCATTCCTTTATTTACATTTTTCTACAATAAATATTGTTATTTGATAAATTGTTTGAAAAAATTAAAGCTTTTTTAAGCTTAATTAATAAATTAAATGTAAATTTTATTTTGTAAAACTTGTTAGTTACAGGTACTTGAACCCACTTCTTTAATTATTTCTAAAATTTTACATGTGATAGAGGAAAACACTTACTCTAAACAAAATCTTAAACTTCATTCCAACACTACAGATACTTGAGTTATTCTTATTAACTAAGGTATATAAATGATTTTTGTAGTGCTTGAACGCAGCCTGGAACTTTTGCTATTATAGTGATTATAAAATCTTTTACCGTCATTAACATTCAGAAGATATTTCCCGGTGGTAAAGTTCAAGTGAGTCTTCTACCTCGAGGATATGGCAGTAAAGAGCTGTGTTAAACTTTATCTGCCAATCTCTGACTGCCTAGACAGCTGACACTGAAATTGCATCCGGGAAATCTCATATGATATAAGTTTCATTCGGTGTTTTATTCGGTTATTTAAACATTATAAAAAATCAATACATTAGTTTATTACAGTAGTTTATTTAGAAGAACACCTTACATTATTATTATTGTAGAAGTTATTTTGCATTTAAACTTTTGAGTCTTACTAGATACCCATTTATAGCAATTGCTGTGCTCATTTTCGTTCTTTTAGTTATTTAGCCGCGTATCCACCGGCCAGTCATTCGCGGCAAACTTGTTCTGCAAACACAAAAATCAATGAACATTTCTAACAAAGAATTACTGATCATATGATTTACATTAGAGGTAAATACCTACAAACAAAAAAATTTGGCAAGCATGTTCGGCCAGAGTGGACTCGGCTTTACCTCAAACATTGTGTGGTTCTATTCTGTAAAAGGGGTTCTCAAAGAGAAAACTCTAAGTACTCCGTAACTTTCTTAAACACAGTGTATGGAACTCCAATTACATTCCAGGAGTAGCCAGGGTGAAACCCTTCTTGATGACTTCAACCCCTTCCAACATTTCTCGTGCCACCTAATATCACTCATTTTTTAGCAAACCTAGAGAAATTCACATATTCATTGAAACAATCACAACTGACTTCCAAGCAGCAATTGCTAGTCTATTACCTCAACGGAGTTCTAAGGTCTTGCTGTAACCATTAGGCCTTCTACAGGTACCTTTGCTTGTCAGTAACTTTCCGTAATGGTAACATTTAAAATATATAATATTTAGGTTAGAGTTATTGTTTAGTAAATTGTTGCGGACATTTTCCAACACTGATTCGTAAACAAAATTCACGACATTTCGGGATCTGGAATCTGATCCCGTCTTCAGGTGGTGACTTTGTTATGTTCTAGGTACTTCTTCCACCTGAAGATGGGATCAGATTCCAGATCCCAAAACGTCATGAATTTTGTTTACTAATCAGTGATGGAAAATGTCCGAGACAATTTACTAAACAATAATATTAACTCACCATCACCAACAATGAACTTTAAATTTAGGTTAGAGTTACATCAGAGGAGTTACCTGTGATACAGATTGAGAATTCCATCTTCATAGATAACTTGTAACGGCGAGGAAAGTTACCTGAAAGAAGTTATCCCCTATAACCAACCAACCAACTGTAACGTGGCTCGGTGACTGACCTTTCGCCGACGTATGTTGCAGCTTCATCAAGCGCGAG
This sequence comes from Neoaliturus tenellus, assembly GCA_030545055.2. Lineage (NCBI taxonomy): Eukaryota > Metazoa > Arthropoda > Insecta > Hemiptera > Cicadellidae > Neoaliturus > Neoaliturus tenellus. The sequence continues at coordinate 35,105,848 of CM061534.1, read as the reverse complement.
GCTGCCGTGTTCCTGGGGGTAGACAAGGAGACAGAGGTGAGGGAGCGAGCCCGGTGGCTGGAGAGGCGGAAGCGGCTCTGCACCCGGAAGTATGGACTGAAGCCCGAGCACTGCCAGACACCGACCACTCTGCGGCCCGGCGACACGGTCAGTCTTGTAGAGAAAACTCTTGATGCAATCAGATTTAGCTTGATGAATTAGGTTGATCAAGTTTGGTTAGACTTGATCAGATTTATTTAGACTTGATCAGATTGTTTGATCAGGTCTGAGTAGACTTAATTAAATAGATTGATCGGGTATGAATTTGTTTTGATCAAATATGTTATCAGGTGTAAATACACTTTATTAAATGGCAAATAGACTTGATCAAGTAGTTGACCGGGTATGAGTAAACTTGATTAAATAGGTTGATCACTTATGAATAGATTTGATCAAATGACATGATCAGGTATGAATAGACGATCATATTAATGGCTTGATTAAGATGGTCCTGATTAATTCATACATGCATTGAGCAGATTAATCCTTTATAATTTGATAAAGGTTTTGCTTAAACTAACTCAAATCCGATCTTAAAAGTTTTAAATGACAAATTTCCAACTTCTTCAGGTTAAAAGATTTTATTTATTAACTAATTCTACTGATAAAAAATATGTTTGTTTAATTATCTGATATTGGTTCAACTAAGTGTGATCAATTCCAGTTTATGATACAATGTGAAAAATATTTAAGTAATTAAATCCCCAGAATTTACATAAATTAAAAATATGGAACTGGAAATGCTTAGTTCTAGATTTTGTTTGTTTTAGTCAGTCTAATATAATTTGATATATAACTGTAGTCAAAAAATGGCCTTGTCAATTATTTCATGGTTTTAAATTGGAAGAAAAATTGACTATTATAACTTGGTAATAAAAGATTCTTTAAACTATTTCAGAAATCATGAGCTTTTTATATTCTAGATCATATAGATTTTTTGTGAATTACTTCTCTTGTTTTTTAGCCAATCAAAGATGATCGGAAAAATCGAGCAAATTGTAACTCCAAAAATAACAACGAACGAATGTTGCAGTCGCATCATTTTACAGCTCAGAGTTTGTGTTTATCATCGAAAGTCTCTCTCTGCTCTTTGTTTCATTTTTATTTGAATTTCACGTGAATTCTAAAAAACTGAGGCTACCAGAGTATTTCAACAGAACAGTCATTTGTTCACATGGGTAAGCTGATGATTGTTAACTTGTTCGCTTCATATATTTAACGAATGGAGCTTTCATTTGCTACCCTTCCAATGGTTGATAGTTTACTGCTACCAGTGTTATTTTTATGTTTATCATTTCAGTAAAGATTCCCCAATAACTTCAACATCTTATTTTCCCTTTCATTGATAATGACATAAAATACAGTTACTGTGCTCTTTTAAACATTATGATAAATCATTCTTCTGTTTTTAGAAAAACGTTATGCTTGAATCAATACTGTAGGTTTCTGGTTCCTGGAAGGGTGATCGAAACTATTATTACTTTTCAGAATAATTGCACAATAACATATAGTAGGCCTACAAATCATTTATAAACTTCTCTTAAGACATAAGTTCATGATAAAACAACAGAGTGGAGCTATAAGATATAAATCACATAAGTTTTGTTGAACTTGGTTAAATAATTTCTTACCTTTGGCAGTAATGATAATCTATTTTAATAACGGCATTACACTTTTACAATACTATATATATTTTTTTAGTGTTTAAGTCAAATTACTCTTTCAACGGATGATGTCGGAATTTTTGCACACTGCTCACCTTTGATTTGTTAATGAAGTTGGATGTTTTTATCTTAGTTAGTTTTCATGCGAACTTTTGTTGTTATATTTATTTACTGACAATGTCCAATGCATCAACTTTGTATGCCTTATGACTAATAAAAATCTTGAATCATATAGTAATTAAGAGCAAACGTATTTTTAAAGTAGTGTTTGAGAAATTTGTATTTTTTTATAACTTTTCTGCAAAATATTTACCAAGCACATTAACATAAGTAACATTTAAATTAAATTTATGAAATTCTGATGGATTAGATGTTTTTTATACAGGACTGGAAAGCTGTCGCATTATGTAATAGGGAAGGTTCTCTATGTTGTCTCACAAAGTTGCTGAAAAATGCACGCCTTTCGGCCAATTGTCTCATACTGCAGCACTTCAGCTGTGTACGTCGCGTCAATAGAGTAAACCTTTGTCTGCAATAGATGTCACATGTGGTCAATACTAAATACTAGTGTGGTGTGCTAGAGTTAGCACACAAAAATAGTTTACTTAAAATGTAATGTCATAGCCTAATAATTACCATCAAACAGTTTCAAGAATTTATATTGTCTACTTCTACAAAACAAGCAAAAAGCAAAATAGCAAATATTTCAATATTTGCAGCTGATTATGACTGTGTGAAATTTTATCTATCAGGTTCATGATGTCATGGTGATTTTTCAAAAGCACCATTTGAAACATAAAAGGAATGAGAGAGCCCTTCTTTTATAAACTTTTTTTGTTAATCCCGGTTTAAAAAATACTTTTAAAATACTGTACCAATATCAGTATCAAAATATAATTTTTTTTCTCGTAAATAAAGTTTTCTCTGTGACGGAAAGTAAATGTGTAAAATCAATAGTAAGCTAACAGGGTTGGTACGCGCCAATTTTCTTTCTATGCTTCCGTATCTTCCGTGCTAATGTCTCCAACTCTCCGCAGGCGGATGGAGTCAAAGAGGAGGGGGAAGACGCCCTAAAATGGACCGAACCTCCAGTGAAACGGAAACCCTCCGTCGCCAAGATGACCTTCAAGGGGATGGCCCTGGTGGTGCAGGTGAGTACCAAAATATGTGCTTAACAGTTAAAAAAGTTTGTGAAGAATCCAGATAAGTCATATTCGTATTAAATGATTAAAGTACAACTTTAAGGGAGTAAAATAATTCTTTTTCCCTTAAGGTAGTCAAGTACAACTTTGTCCCCTAAGGGGGTAAAGTACATTTTTGTCCCCTAAGGGAGTAAAGTATAACTTGTCCCCTAAGGGAGTAAAGTACAACTTGTCCCCTAAGGGAGTAAAGTATAACTTTGTCTCCCACCGCCTATAGCGAGGCCACAAATTTCCCAGGGGAAACAATTAACTTTACTCCCAAGTATAAAAAAAATATTTTTCCCTTTTTCCTTTATTGGTTAGTATTATTTTGGACATTAAATAACTTAACAAACATTTGTCTGATTAAAATTTTTAAAAGCAGACCAAGTGTTAAGGTTGTTTTAGTCTATGCCACATTAGATTTAGTTCAAAACTAAAAAATGGAAAACATTATATGAGTTATCAATAATGGGGATTTTTGCAGTGCAACAAGCATCTGCAAGAATATGAGAGAACACAGAGAACTTGCTTTGCGTTATATAATGTTGTATCGTTGTGGAATAGAAGATTCTTTCTTGGCCCCCAGTCCCAAACTTCATCTTTTAAACCCTCTCAAGTGACTTAATTTGATTAAAAACCTCGTTATTGTCTATGAAACAATTAAAAAATAAATTTCTTCAGCATCCTTAAAACAAGTGTAAATGCATTAAAACAGAAAATCCTAATAAAAACAAATAGAGTGAACCTCAAATTTAGTCCAAAATTGAACAAAAAATGTCCAATAAAACGACCTTGCAGTCTTCATATAGATAGGTTTTCATTTCATATCATACAAAAACCTCAGTGCAGTTTAATTGTTGGTTTTCCGTAAACCACCGACTGTCTGTGGTTTAATTTACGTCAAAACGAACAACAGTGGTTCTTGTTAGTTGAAACATTTTTTTCCGTCAAACAATAAACGGAGATTCTTTTTGTAAACGGTGGTCCAAAAGCTGAATAGAATCAATCTTGCCAGCTTACAGAGCTGGGTGATTGTACGTATTGTTCATCTATATCCTATTGAAATACGGCTCATTCAATAACTCAATGTAAAAAGTTTCAAACAACATGATATAAACTGTTTTCTTTCCCAAATTTTAATTTAGTTTTGTTGTAAAATCTTTAAATACATATAAATATTTTTTTCATGGGACTTCAACTTACTTTTCTTAAAAATATAACTTTCAATACATTTCACATTGCCTAAAAATCTATTTTACTTGAATTACTCTAAAATCTCTTTTTTTATTACCTTTGTTTAACAAACCCAACTAAATTCTTTCCTTTACTCATACCACTGGAATTTTGTAAACAATGAGTGGTAAAAGTAGAACAAATGATTCATGTACACTGTAGGCGCACGAAATTGAGAGCTTCAAAATTCAAACAACTGGAAGCTGATTTACATTATTCTTACTTAGTGAAGTTCTCGGTTTTGTTTTATTTTCATGTTTTCCTATGTTTGCAGTAATTAATAACAAATGCCAACTGCTGGGTTCGTCAGCACACATTGGCAACACTGTTTTAAATTCAGGATGGCATTTTTGTGATGCCTTCTATAATGATTCTACGAGTAACCAAAAGGACAATAGCATTAAAAATAATTTCCCCAAATCATGTTTTTGACTAAAAATTATGTTTTTGAAGTATGTAAGATTTTACAAAAGTCACAGTTTAGAGATTTCAATCAATTCATTCTAGAGAGAAATTCAATTATTATTTAAATACTTTAATTAATTATTAACAAAGTAAATATTATTGTATATCTAGTTAAAAGAAACAGCTGTAGTCAATTTTGATCCTTTATTGCCTTTCTCCTCTGAAACACCTCAAGAATTCCCTCCCCAGAATTCGTTAAACAGCAAAATCCACCCTCGACAAAGTACAGGTAGTTTATCAATTTACCGTAATTCCCTCAATGGGGCAACACGCAAGTATTGTGTTTTGTTTACGTTCCCTATTAGGACTGGCTGATCCATCAAAACATAGACATGGTTGGTTCACCCACTTAGCAATGCAAATGTGGCCGTAGCAGTAGTAGTGGGGGGAGAGAGGGGGAGAGAGAGTGGGGGGGAGGGGGAGGAAGAGGGGGGTCAGATAACAATGATGTATCGCCCCACCGAACCGTACAGCAAATGAAGCTGTTACATTAGCTACTTTTTGCTGACACGCAACTTTTGCTCAGCTGAGATTGTGATGATAGATTTGTCAAAGTACTAAACCAGGATAAGTTTGGTGTACATTAGGGATTTACCAGTACCTAAAAGTTTCTAGTAGACTAATATTAATATAATTTTGTAATGTCTATTTTGCAAAATTTTATTACATTTAGTTTGTTGTAAATAATCTTTAAGTACACATAAATATGTTTTTTGTCACGTGACCAGTGGCGGCTCGCCCATAAGGACTCCCGGACGCCGCCCCCCCCAACGCATTGATTAAAAAATATAAATAAATAATTTAACAAAAATAATATTATGAGTATATTTAACAGAATGACAATTGTATAGGTCATAAGTTGAAGATAGAAACAGATCGTACCGAAATAAATCCAAAATCGATGACGATTGTGTGTCTAATTCCATCGCGGCCGGCCGGTGCCGGAGCGGCGGACGCCGGCTACGGCGTCCTAGCGCTCTTGTAAAATCAAATGGGGACGCGCATACGCGTGTGTCACTCACACAGGCACACACAACGGCTGCTAATGCAGCGCTCTGCCCGGCGCCCTAGGCTGCGCGCGCAACTGCTCCAGCCACTGCTACCAACCGAGCAGTGCCAAAAATGTGACTGTCAGTTCCCTCGCGATTCAGTCGTCCGTCTGGGTTCTGTTGTGCGTAATGTTGTACGTGTTGGTGTGCGTTGTGATGAAATAGTGAATTAATTAGATTTGTGTAGAAAGGTAAATGAGTGATAGTGAAATGGGCGACGTTGGAGATGAGCAACATTTACACCAAGTAAACCGTATATAGTAGGTAATAGAATGAATAAAAAAAAACATTGAATATTACAATTACGTTGAGGAATTCGGGGCCTCCTATGCCCAATTTAGTTATTAATCAAATACAAAATCTAACAAAAAAAATTAGTTTCAATCAAAAGTGTTTAGAAATTTATACGATTTGGCCAATTGGCTCTGTGGCTGTGATGTTAAAAACTCGTTTTTCTTTTACACTTGCTTGATAATATGGGTTCAGGATCGCGCCTTAAACTGTTGGTAGTATTCCAGACATTAAACACTTGAATGACAAAGCTAAGAAATATAAAATGAATGACAAACACATTAAATGCGTGTATAGAATTTGAATTAGGCCTACTTGGAAGGATCGACATTCGATTTGCGACATTAAATGTATAGGTCTACAAAATGTTTTGAGATGCAGATGCAGATTTTCTTTTTTGATGGATTTCGTTTAGCAAAATACTCCCACATTGTGATGTGTCCTTTACAATCAATTTCAACATAAAACAATTGTTTGTATTAAGGCGTTCAAGTGCGATAACGAATTCAAAACTGAAGTAAAAATATAGAAACTCTCCTGAACTGGATCAATCCAGTGTGAACAATAGCGTACCTGAACCCACACGTAAACGCGGTTTGGAGACCGGAAACATATTGTCGCAAAGGAAGTGTGTGGACATCTTAACATCCGGGGTAGGCGACCGCTTTCAATTCCTAAAACACTTGTCCGCGGAAAAACTATTTTAGCCTGATTTGTTTCCTGATTTCAAAAACAAATGTCACAAAAAGAAGTAGGCCTATGCACTGAAACGGATTCATATCAACTGAATAAATTGTAACAATTTTTTTGACTTAAAAAAAGTCATCTATGTAGTACATAACTGATAACTCTGCAGTTATCAGTTATGTACAACAGAGATGACTTTGCGTCAGCAATTGTGATTCAAATTTTTATATTGCAATTCAATTCAACTTTGTGACCGAATTGTCTCTGTTTTATGGAGTAACTATATTTATTGACCGAGACATAACCGTTTTTTCTGAAGCAGACATTACTTATCGTCACTGGCGTAAATATAAATAATATAGGCCTAAAGAGCCCCCCCGCCGTCCCTGACCACCGGCCGCCACTGCACGTGACTTCAACTTCCTTTTCTTAAAATATAACTTTTTATACTTTTCACATTCCCTAAAAATCTATTTTACTTGAATTGCTTTGATTTTTTTACATTTTAGTGGGCAGAGGCCTAATGCTTAAAAAAATAATAAATAAAATAAGAATAGCTTATAGCATTGACTATGCACATTAACGTGAATAGACCTCTCATCCAATGCATTTAGTTTGAGGCAAAAAATTGGAAGTTCGGTGTACTTCCAGAGTTCGGAATAATTCAGAAGATGGCCATAGTCGCTGCCATCGATGTTGTTATTATTCAGCTGAATTTACAGTGCTGCCAAAACACTTTACAAAACCATAAACATAACTTTCAGTTATAAAATGTTTCATCCTTGGTTGAGAAGAGTGGTAATACTGCTTTATCTATCATATGATACATGTTCTTCCATGTATGCTGCACGAGATCGCACCACCGTCAATAGGTTTCACACATGCCTATGCTATGAGAAGTCTACTACATTAGTGTACATAGTCAATGCTTATAGGTATCAGAAAAGGTTTCTGTCCCTGAGATATTACAGCTGTTTAGTCACCAGCTATTTTAAATTTCTAGTCTCAAATTTCCCTCAATAAGAAAATTTTACTAGAAAGTGTGATATACAGGGTGTTCATAAAAACCATTTCAGGAATTCAGAAGGTTATTTCTCACATCAAAATAAGCAAAAAAAAATCCTATAAACATATGTCCTAAAATGCTTTGTTAACCCGCTAGCCGCCATTTTGTTTTTTACACTAAATAATTTTTATTTCCGTAATGGATCATTGTATTAAGTTAATATTTGGCATGAACCTTCATCATAACAATACCCATTTTCAAGAAAAAAGTTATTTTTTTCTAATGTGTATTTTTAAAATGGCGGCCATTTCAAAACTTTAAACTAAAATATCTCAAAACCAGTAAATTTTATAAAACTTTTACTAGACACAAAAAAGTTGACGAATTTAATTATCTAACCAATGGTACCAAGTTCGTAAGGATCTGACCACAAATAACTGAGTTATTGAGATTTTTCAATTAAAATTACCTTAATTTGCATTAATTACAATGCAAAGTCAATGCTTTTATGCATAAAAATCTCAATAACTCCGTTGTTTGTGTTCAGATCCTTACAAACCTGGTACCATTGGTTAGATAATTAAATTCGTCAACTTTTTTGTCTCTAATAAAATTTTTATAAAATTTACCGGTTTTGAGATATTTAAGTTTAAAATTTTAAAATGGCCGCCATTTTAAAAATACACATTGGAAAAAAATAACTTTTTTCTTGAAAATGGGTATTGCTATGATAAAGGTACATGCCAAATATTAACTTAAAACAATGATCCATTACGGAAATGAAAATTATTTAGTGTAAAAAACAAAATGGCGGCTAGCGGGTTAACGAAGCATTTTAGGACATATGTTTACAGGAACTTTTTTGCTTATTTTGGTGTGGGTAATAACCTCCTGAATTTCTGAAACGTTTTTTCCGAACACCCTGTAGAAGGCAAATTAATATTTTGTGGAATGTGTGATTTTAGGGGTTCTATAGAGCTCTGTGGCATTTATAGTAGTAAAACTATGGGGCAGAGAGCTTTGACGATCTATATCAAATGATCTAAAAATCTTTTAATTTATCGTTAACATGTAGAACAAGAACATGTAAAAAAACAGGAAAGCAGGTAGATAAATTACCAAAATAAAATTGAAAATGAGATTTTTCTATCAAATGTTTTATCCAACATTTTGATTGGTTGTGCACAATGTATGGTTATTTTATTAATTAAAATTTATAGACATACAATAATTAAAACAAAATAATCGGTTACTCACGGAAGAACCTGTCCCTGTTTTATGTTCTATCCTGCTTCTGATAAAATAATGTTCAAACAAAATACTGTACTGTGAAACCAAAGGAGTAAAGAACCTCATCCGTTGTATCCCACTACTGAAGCTTCATCATAAAATGTGAAATTGTGACCCACATTTTCTAGTAGATGTATGTTTTCCACAATCTGATTCATATATCTCAAGGCGAAGAGACATTTCCCACCTGGGGAATCAGTGATACATACGATTCTTATGACCTTAATCTATTTATTCAATATTTTGTTGTTCGTTTTTAAAACATTTTATTGAAAAGATAGGTTTGAAAAGCCTGCATTAGCTTTGTTCCTATACCTGACCCATTCAATTTAATTATTTTTTTAAACAAAACTTGCTATACAAGCTTTTATGTATTAAAAATAATACATGGTATGCATAAAAATTGTACTTGGTTCTAGTAAAATTGTTAGAATTTTAATTTTGTTTAAATGAGGATATAACACCTGGTGTATGATAGTAATTTAATTGCAATATCCAAGATTGGCTGTTTTATTGATTGCACTGTTATGGTTAAATTCAAAATTTATTCAGCCTTTAATGCTAAACAGTGGTCATCAAGAGGAGCATCTGCTCAAGTGAACCTCACAGCAACATGGGCTCATTTGCAATTGTAACTGACTGTACTTAGAATGAGATGGATCTTAGCTAATGGATTTTCAAAACCCAATGGAATAACAAGCACCTTCAAGTAGCCTCGTGTAAAATTGAAATTTTCCTTATCATTCAATAACTGGGCCAAGGTTTACCAGGGATGGAATGCTTGAATGTTCTTTTTTTCATTGTTCTTTCCATGTTATTAATGAGATGTATTAAAATTATCATCCTGACCTAACAAATTTTGGCTTCAGCTTTAGTCATAGACTAAATTAAATAAGAATGTTTATTAAAGAATAAAATTAATCAAAAAAGCTTAATGCAAAACATAATAATGTTATGAGATAAATTGTATATAATTATGTCCAAGTAATGTGAGTTTCAAATTTTTAACATATTATTGCCCAATATAAAGTTGTTAAGTCTTAGTGCCAAAAAATAATACATATTAATTATTTTCTCTCCAAAGATTGAACAAAACAAGTTTTTAGCAATATATTGATGGTATTTGTTTATTTATTTATTAAATTTAACAGTGCTACAATACATCCTAAGCCAATTACATTTATAGCATTAAAAGTAAGTTAAAAAATATTGAACACAGAGTAACTCATGCTATATTTTTTTTTTACTTATACACTGAGTCTATCAATGCTGTTGCTGGAGTGAAATAACGCAAATTAACACAAAAATCTTTTTAATAATCTTTAAAATCTAATGTCTTTATACCAATAATCTTTGTTCTGGTTTTTTTTTATAGGTTGCTTTATGAATTAATTTACAAACAGCAAATCTGTATGAGGACATTCCAATTTAATACTCTAAACAGCAAAAATATCCTAATGTAATGATTTTTGTATAGTCAATATATTTTATTTGAAGGGCTGTCTTTGATCTTTGGGATCGTCCATCCACGTGTTTCCATCGATGTAAAGAACTTGTTCAATAGAATTATAAACGTGAACACATTTACACTTGAATTAACAATCACTATGAATATTTTATTCACTGAAAGCAATAAGGAAAACTAATCTGATATTTCTACTTCACTTGTCCTGACGTTCCAAGAGCTTTTACCTTCGCATAACCCTTCGGATCAGCTGATAGGACATCCCATACCTGATTAAACCTATTTTAAATAATTAAACTAATTTCAAATTACAAACTTAATGAAATTATAACTTACTTATAAATATTTCTTATATAGTTTCAACAGCTCTTCTTATTGAAATATTTCATAAATTTTAAATTAATATCTCATCTTTCCAATAAATAAAATTTAATTGAGGTGAGGCCTTTCACATTCAAGGAATGCCTATTTAGCATAACAACTAAAACAAAAATTAATTTAAAAATGTAATGTGTGTGCTAAACATGTGATTAAAAGTTGCATATGATAATTTAAAATATTATGGTAAAAACTAATATCATAAATTCTATATGTCTACTATAAAAACATTTTTAAGATTATTAGTTTTATGAATCTAATTTTGTCACTAAAGATTTAAAAAGAATTATTAACGGTGAATTTTGAATAGGTCCGGAATTGTTGTTGGCTATAAACTCATTTCAATTGCGCATCCAAGTATTGATTATTACTGACTTCGTTGAATAATTTAATTATCTTATATTCCTTTTATTGAGTCACAAGCGTTTTCATTCTGTGCCTTAATATTACTAAATATTACTAATGTAGTGTACGGTAGTTTAAGTAAATTCAAGTAAGAAGAAGGAATAAAGAAGAGAGGTGAAAAAAACAATAAAAAAATAATTGAAAAGACTGGACAAAAGTTATTAGAATTTTAAATAAATCAACAACGATCTTGGTGAAAGGAATTGTGAACTTTTAAACTGTGAAACATATAAAAATACTTTAATGTAAATCCTTCACACAATGTAAATTTCCCTTACAATCTAAATTATAGTCAGTGGAATAAAATTTTATTATTATTAAGTTTATTTTAAGCGTATTAATATATAAATTACCGGTATTCTTTTTTACTGTTTTTTATTTTCAGTTTTTTAAAATACAAAACTTATTAATCCAATATAGGTGATATACAAAATTATATGAAAGGACTTTATGGAGATTACTTTGCAAAGAAAGAAATGTGGGTCGTTACAGTTGGGCCTAATTAACTTGTCTCTCGGCCCATATTAATTTAACAATCTGTAAATTTGACGTGATCTATTGCACATTGTGTCTAATGATCAATAAAATATCTATCTATCTATCTATCTACCATCCAAGCTCAGTTCCCTTCACTCATTTGGTTTTCCCTGTTTTGAGGAGTTTGATTCACTTTTCAGTTGTCAAATTTCAACAAGGCATAATACAGTTAATTCTTCTGTCCTATTACGAGAAATTTAATACATATTGAACTTACACAACTAGTTTTTGAGATACCAAACAACGTTTTTTATAAAACCCACCAATTTATCCTCATAGAAAACCATTTAAATTGAATATATCACTTGTTTTATAAGAATTTAAATTAAATTGATCACTCCCTTCATCAATTGGGCTTTACTATTTGCATAAAATTCCCTAAGACTTGAAACCTATGTACTCATGGTTAGAGTAATATTATACTCTAACGATAAACAAATAAATCTGATTTCATTTGGAATTCCCTAAGTACACTGATCCCCTGTAGTGAGTGGTGTTTCGTAATTTACAAATATTTAGGAGCACAAAAGTAAACCAGTGAACAGGAGATGCTTCAGTCGAGACTCTCAGCGTGCAGCCCTTAACGGGAATTCGTTGTTCCGTAATTAACTTTTTCTTGAAGTGGTTGTCTCTATTAATGAGACAGAGAACTGATTTAAGTTTAATTGACTTTCACGGTTTTCAATTTTGTTCGTGAATAACTGTATTCAACACATATTAATGGACAGTATACTCGTTGTTTTTGGGGTTTATCAGGAGGAGTAGATACTTATGTAATCATTAGGATTTTATACTCAATTATTCTGCACATGTTAATTAACGACAGACAACTGTAAGAACTTCTCCTTTACTTCTCTTTAACGTGTTATTTTATCACTTTTGACTTTTTGAAACACCCTGTAATGTGTATTTTTTGTACAACGTGTACATACAGTCTGGAAGTATCTATAAGGATCTGAAGAGAAAGAAATGTTACAACTACATAACAAAACAAATTTTGTTACCTTAAAATCTTCATATAAGGAGTTGGAAGCCCCTCCAATCCATTTTTTACAAAACTTATTTATTTAACTTTGCTTTAATTAGAGCAAATTCTTAGTCTTATGTCCCTGACAGGTCCTACATGGTGTAAAACAATTTCAAAGAATTAGTTTACTTTAAGCCCTCCCCTAGTGTATCAAGATATTTTAGTAAATGACCATTTATTAAGAGACCGCTAAGGTTCTAACTTTTAATTATTTAACTTTTAACACTTTAAATTATTGCTTACCAATATTTTTCAATTCTTCAATTTAAAATCAGATGAAAATATTTAGAGTTCAAAAACGAGCTATCAGAATTATAAATAACGTACATCATTTGGAACATTGTTATAATTTATTAAAAACAACAAAATTTTAACCGTATTTGGCTTGTTCATTTTTGAAATAACAAAATTTTATTTAAAGAATAAAGAGTTCATACATGAAGAATGCAAACATAAGTACCATACCAGAAATTCATCACTAATTCCAACAAAAGGACACAGAACAACAGTATATGAAAAATCTCCTTATGAAGTATCCCGCAAAATTATAAATTTGATCAGAACGTATTATAATTTGGAAATAAAAACATCAAAAGATTTAAAAGTATTAAAAAATTTACTTGAGGAAGAACCTTTATACTCCCTTAAAGATTTTTATGAGATACTTTAAGATACTTTATTTGAAACACCGACGCACGCTGTGGTGCGTATTTTAAGGTGAGTATGACTGAAGGGGTGAGTGTGATGATTGTGATGGATCAGATGAGGTGTAGCTTTGTTACTGACAAATATCAGCTGTTTTTTATTTGTCAGGATCATTAATTAATAGCCCAATGACCAAAGAAGAAAAAAAAGAATCTACATTAAAAAAAGACGAAACATCAAAATTTGAAAAGTACTGGATAGAATTAGTTAGAAATTAAGAGTACCTAATGCATGTATACATGTCTGTAAGGTAAATAAAAAGTTAAAAAGTTAAAAGTTAATTTTATATCTTTACTAGCTTACCCGGGAAGCTTCGCAATGCCAACTTGAGAAATCTTTTGCTTTTCTGATGAGCTCGTTCACTATATTCACTCCCTCTCAGGGAAATTCAATCAAAATTTCAGTTGATCTGGACCCAAGAAGTTTAAAAACACTTTAGAACTAAAACATCTGTTCTTCCTAATTTTCTAGCAGTTGTTTTTACAACAGCTGTCTAATGGTTCATTCAATTCTCTTTTCTCCATAAGATTAACATTGGAACTTTGAAAGCCTGTGGGGCGTAGCCCTGGAGTCCGATGTGAATTAGAATGTGATTCTGCTCATCTACAGGACTATTCCTTTCTAATGGTATGCACGGATTTATCCTACACTGTACACGAGCTGAGAAAAAGGGAGGAAATGAAACGTGCTTGCGTATTAATATACAGATGAGAACAGCTGTTTATAAAATTAATGATCCTTTAAGTAATCATATCTTAGAATAGAAAAATGTTGCTTTCATAAGAATAACATGCATGGTAACTTTGAAGACGTCTAGGATGTATAGCCCTTTGTGAATATTAATATGAAAAAAGTCAGACTTTTCCTATTTTATACCAAATTTTAGCACTCTAGCTAGTCGGTAAGTTGGAGAATCAATTATGAATGAGAGTCTCACTGAGTGAGGGCTTTCCCTTTTATATGTTGAAATTTTTTATGTGTTTTATAAACCAGCAATAAAACTACCCACTAGAAAAAACACCCTCTTAATTTTTGTCATATAAAGTGATGAGGTTGAAATATGAAGTGGTGTTAAATTTTATTTAACTATTCAATTATGCATGTTAAGTTGCAAAACTGTTCTTTCCTTTAAATGTTTTGCTTGATTATTAAAAAATTAAATTTCTTGCATCTGAGGTACAGCCCAAATTTGGCTTAACCCAATTTCTTATTGATTCCATCATGCTCCACCCTTTATTTAATATTGTTTGCTTAATCTTGTTGTAAGCCATATAAACAAGCTTTACTAAACTGAAGCTCAAATTTCCTGCCAAGAAATCCTAAGGAGAGCTCAACTAAACTACTCGTCCAAGTTTCTAGTTGTAGTTTTACAACTCAATTAAACTGTCAAAAGTTGCCCTGACATTTTACACATCTCCGGCACATTCTGTGTTTGGAGTGATAAAGACAGCAACTTAAAACATCTTAGGCTGTCACTTCTTGGCTCAATATAAATACTTTCCTCCGTAAATAAACATTCATAACGTCGCTTAAGAAACAACACCGCCAAAGTGACATTTTTGGCAAAATTGAGATTTTTGTATCTCTATGGAAACGTATGCATTTTACACGTCCTGGCGACGTAGTTTAGTGAAAATCCAACAGAATTCGCTGCTATCGTGATTCTTCTAACACCGCCTATCTCACTAACTAAAAAAATACCGCCAATGTCCACTTCAACCAGTTTTGTTCTGGCATGGTAGTCAACAAGAGATGGATGTCACTCTGCATAAGGTAAAAATTATTTACCGTTTTGATTGATTTCCATTGAATTTTAAAAGATCATAGATGGTGTTAGTTATCGTCTTGGTTATAAAACAAACATTTTAAAAGTCAAATTAATAGCTTAAAGTGTTTTTTGGAGATAGGCGGAGTTATATCGTACTCTTCATGTAATACAACACCGCCTATATCCCTCGCGAGTTTTTTGGCTCTCCTGAAAAGTTTGCATTTTGTCACTTAGGCGGTGTTGTTTCTTAGGCGACGATAAGTAACTTACTTGGCATTATTAATTCTCAAGATCTCTTAGACAAAGAGTTCATTAACAATTAGGTAATCTTCTAGTAGCTAGTGACTTTTGTAATTTACAACAATTTGGGAAGAAGAAAGAGGAGCGAATTAAGACTAGAGTAATTCACAAGTTGCCAAGACGCTGCTGTTTTGTGTCTGGTTGTTTCTTAATTTAATTTCCTCCCTCCGTTTTTGCTATCCTTATCTTTCACGATTTGATGAGCTTTTAAACTTGTTATCGTTTCTTGGAATCCTGTCGGAGAACACTTTAGTTCAAAATTCTATGGAGCACTAAAATAAATTGATAATTAATTCCGTATAATGAATTTAATAAAATTCTTTGTTTTTTACCCCTAAGCAATCTAATTTAGTCATGTACATTTACACAATAAATCTGTAACATTCTTATATTATTGATAATTTAAAAAAAAAAAAAAAAAAAAAAAATCAAACCGTTTGTGTGTTACCATAAAATTGCGATTCTCCTCACTTGTTTCTAAAAAATGCTGTTTCTTTAAAAATTCAACTTTTTTGTTTTTGCTGATGATACAACAATCGTCACCAGGAAAAAAACATTGACAATTTCAAAATTGACTCCAACATCAAAATCAATAAAGTGGTTCAATTTTGTGAAAACAAATTTAAATCTAACCCAGAAAAAAACAATATGTTTGCAAAAAAACCTCCTGATTCCTCATGGATCACCAGATCATTGATGTTGGTCAACGACCTCATATTTGACGACACCCAACACCTATACTGTAGTAGGATTCACGAAAATAGTCCGATGAGAGTCAATACATTGTTGCCACATTTATTTTGAAACAGATTTTTATACTGTATTCCACATGGTGAACATAACCACAAATGACAACATTGCCAACATTGCAGGGCAAGAGGGGGTGAGGGGGACACAGCTGTTTAAATTTCCATCGGACTATTTTCGTGCATCTTACTATAGCACCAGGCCAACTAGGTGTAGAATCAAGTATCCAAGTCTCAGTAGAAGGTGGTACATAGAACATCAGATCAAACGCCGTTTGTATGCTCTTACTCCAGTTGGTCTGTGCTTTGTCCCCCACCCTGCTGGACGTGTAATATTGTGATCCCATCCCTTAACCATTAGGGTTGTTTGTAGACATTAGCATTGCAATTGTGTACCCTTCCATACCCATCCACCCACCACAGCTCAGGCCATGCTGTATGGAGACCCCAAAAAGTTCACCCCAAAAAGGTCCACGAAGTCAAAATACTATCCCATCCCCAAATAATATTGGTAAAACTACATCCATAGTAAGATACCCACTCAGCCCGCCTGCAACTAACCCGCCAGCTGATCTACAACCAAGTGCTGTGAATAATGTCGTTGTCAATACCAATTTTTTAGCCATAGCTCAACCTTCAATAGATTCAGTAAATTAATTCACTCAGACACTTCACTTTCCTTCAATAACCACCCTAAATGCTCAGCTAATGATCTTTTATTGCTTCACATTAACATTAGATCCATTCAAAGCAAATTAAACGAACTTCAGTACTGGTTAGATCAAATGAATTGTTCAGTATTATGCGTCAATGAGCATTGGCTAAAGGATTGTAATATAAATATTTTTGTTCCTTTTAATTATGAATTAGCTGCTAGTTATTGCAGACCTAATACTATTAGAGGGGGTTCATCAATTTATGTAAAAAAGGATTTTTGTTCAGAGTTTATATCACTTGATTTGAGTAATTTTTGCATTGAAGATGTTTTTGAAGCCTGTGGAATACTATTTAAATCAATTAAAACTATATTTTTGTCAATCTATAGAATTCCATCAACAAGAGTAGACATTTTTATTGAACAAATGGAATTTATTTTATTATTTTTATCAAAATACAAAACTTACAAAATTTTTATTGCAGGTGATATAAATTTAGATATTAGAGAAAATAATAGAAATGTAGTTGATTTCCTGAATTTGCTTAAGTCATTTAATTGTTGCTGTCTTAATGAAAATCCCACTAGATTAGATGCATGTCTTGATAATATAATAAGTAATTTTCATAAAGATGTTAATGTAGATGTAATAAAATTAGGGCTTTCTGATCATGATGGATTATGGATGAGAATTGACAATTTTTTCATGACACAGGATATTACCTATGTAAAAATAAGAAGCTTAACTGACAAATCCTTATTTTTATTACAAAATGAATTGAATAGTGTAGACTGGTCAAATGTACTGTGTTCTTTTGACAGAAACATAAATGTTTGTTTTTCCGAATTTATTAACTTTTTAAAAACTATTTTTGAAAATAATTGCCCAGTGGTCACGAAGAAGGTTACATCATTGAATGTTAAGCGCAAACCGCAGCACAGTGCTAATTGGTTTTCAGAACAACTCAATAAAATGAGAATAATGTTACTTTTATTGAAAGACAAATCTCACTTAAGAGTCTGCAATACCTAAGCCCCAAGTCCGCCTTGGCGAACGCCTTCAAAACGTCGTTCGCGGCCGACGACGGTAGCGCGGCACCAGGGCAAAAGCAGAACTACTTCCAACCTCCGTCCCTATACCGCACGTTGTAGTCGCTATTATTTGAGTTTTGAAGGGCGAGGGTGTTCATGAATGGAGGCAGTCAAGCGACACTGATGAGTAACTTTCTCTTCTACGTCGGAGCAAGGGAGGCCAGGGAGGCCAGGCTTTAGGCACGTCTATGCGCTCTTCAATGCCTCTGCCGCCTGGCCATGTTCTCATCCCATCGAGATGATTATGATTGTTTTGTTTAATATATAATAGGTTATTGAAATAACTTCAAAATTAAGAGTGCGCGTACAAGTTTACCAGTAGTTTTGTACACAAACCAATCACTTAATTTCCAATTTTTATTTTAAGCTATTAATTCCAGTCTTTAAATTAATATAGAACGTGAAATTTTACTATAGCCAAAAGATTTTATTAGTTACTGATTTCGATTAGTAAGGAGTGGTCAATATTTATAAAATAGTTTTGTCTTGTCTGTACATTGCTAGAATCTAAGATTTATTGTTCCCCTCTCCTTTGGAATTAATAAGCAATTGAAAAGTCGGATTACATGTCGACACTAAAAACACAAGTATTTCAAATGTAGAAAAATACTAGGTTGGTATATTATTGTACTATTTTTGTATCCTTACCTTAAATTGTACCAATTTATTTACTTTTTTATCACGCTAATAACAACACTAATGATAATTTTATAAAGTCGGCTTAGAGGTCGACGCCGAAAACACAAGTACTCATTATTGAAAAATTCAAATTGTTTCACTATTTTAGTAAATTATTCTTACTTACTACGAAAGAAATTGTATACCATGTCCATTAAGAATTTTATAAGCGGTGAAAATTTGACTAATAGATCGGCCGCAAAATCATAAGTGTTTTATACTAAAAACATTATATCACTGATTACAAAGTACAAATTTTGTACTTTTTAGAATGCCATTAAAGGAAATTTTGTTCCATGTTTGTCTGGAGTTTTTGCTGTGGAAATTCCGCTTACAACTCGAAGTCTAAAATACAACTTGTGTTAGTGAACACAAAGAATATATCATAGTTTTATACTGTTTTTGTAAGCCTTAGTACTGCTAAAATAAGACAACTAACTATTGTTAGTAAAGGGCCAGCTTACAGCTTCAGGCCTATACATTTTCACTAAAGAATAATATAAAGTTTTTTTTTTTTTTTAATTTATATACCGTACATTTTTGTTTAGGAAAATAACAAAATTGCTTTAAATTTCAAAAAATTATTTTTATTATGCACAGTTTTTTAAATTTTAAGTTACGTTTTAATACAATCGATACGACTATCATCGATGAATGTTAAATAGTAATACAAAGTTTGTCTCTAGAAAAAATTAAAATAAATAACTGCCACAACTCATTTAACAATATTGAAAACTGAAAAACATGTACGAACAATAACAAATTATATACACACAAAACGCTTAATTAAGATACTGACAATTGCAACAAGGGGAATACAAGAATAACAAGTTTAAAATGATAAAAGTATCGGTAATACTAAAAAATTAAATAAACCACCACTATCATAACTTTTCTGGTAAATACATTATTGTTAAATATTAATGAAAACAAACATAGCTTTTTTATAGAAACGATAACAATTACTCACAACGGAATCAATAATAACATATTTACAAATATAAAAAAATATAGAAAGTTTCTCCTTTAAAAAAATAAATAAATAAACTGCCACAACTCATTTAAAGATACGGAAAACTGAAAAATATATGAACAATAACAAATTAAATATACACAAATCACATAATTACGACACTGACAATTGCAAAAATATCAACAAGGGGAATACAAGAATAACAAGTTTAAAATGATAAAAGTATCGGTAACACTAAAAAATTAAATAAACCACCACTATCATAACTTTTCTGGTAAATACATTATTGTTAAATATTAATGAAAAACAAACATAGCTTTATATAGAACCGATAACAACTACTAACAACGGAATCAATAATTACATATTTATAACATGTACATCAATAATTATAGGGGGAAAAAATAATAATAATTATGTATAAAATAAAATAATTATGTATCAAAAAAAACTGCCACAATACTGAAAAGTGAAAAAATATATGAACTCTAACAAATTAAATCCACACAAACACATAATAAAGATAGCCTACTGTACTGTATATAACTTTAAAAAACCCTTTATTATGTATTTCTCTTTTAATGGAAAGAAAAAATAATACAGTGCAATACCATTTAAACAACACAATTCAATAGTTGGTAGATAAAAAGATAAATAAGTTTTAATAGTTAAATTGTTTAGAGTTACTTAATTATGTAAAGCATATGGTTAATTGGAAGGAAATAGCAATTAAAAGTACATTTTATAGGTATATGTTTCACACTTATATTAATTTAATCATGTCCAATTAACATAAAGGTATAGCCAAGTTTTCGTTTTCCTTCTTCGACTCCTCCCGATGTTTCTGGGCTTCTAGTATGTGAGGGGGCTCCCTCAGAGGCATGCTCCTTCTTTTTCTTGCGTCCAGAAGTTCTGGTAATAAGCAACTGTTGTAAAATAAAGTGAGCTTGCCAACCATTTCTTTCTCCCAGAACTGATCGTCCCGACAAATGTTGAATGTTTTCAACCCAAGAGGGGTCCACAATACAAAAACACAATAGTCACGTTGCGTGATATGTAATTGGCCCTGAACCTGGAAGTAATACTTATGTCGTTTCTTTATTTCTAGTGTTTTGCTCCTCTTGTTATAGAAAAATAGGGATCCAACTATACCTACTTTTTGTTCAATGACCTCTTCCGGTGATAAATGTCTTCCTGAAAATGGACATTTCACCTCAACTACGGCTTTTTCTCCAATCAAACCGTCCGGTGTTGCCGCCAAGAAAGGTAGGTGTTCGTCGACGATAAGTCCACAACTTTTTGACCAAGATGTTCTGAAACGTGTTCAATTGCCTTTGCCTCATTCTCCCTTCCATAAGCCGTAGCCGCGCAGTCCTTCTTCTGTGAATAGAGCAGTGTTGTAACGACAGGAGCTGAGTTGGAATATGGCTTCCGGTTGCAAATTACCCCAAAATTAGAAGCTGTTATTCTTACTCGTCGCTCCTCCATCCACAAGTCACTCTCGTTCTGGTCCCGGGTGTTCTTTTCCAAGGCATTTCTCTCTTCTTCTGTAAGGCGGAGTCTCTCCCAGTGCTCTTCCAATTTTTCATCATACACCTCAGAATCCAAGTCTGGTTTATTGCACAAGGGCCCATAGGTTTTTACATCCGTTGATGGAACGCTCAGCAATCACCTCCTTGGTTTTGGATTGCTAAGGCGACGCATTCTAGCCAGCTGTACTTTTCGGAGTTTTCTCTCTTCAAATCGCTTACTAAAAGTGCCTGGGCTATTTTTGTACATGGTTTTATGCAACTTGTAGTAAGTCCTCCCGGAGTTATATGACACAACAGCAGCGGAGCACCTTGCCTGGTATGAGTTTTTGAGACAATAGTTGACGCGTTTGCCTCCTATTAGCCGAGCTACTGCAGCGTTGTAATGCTCCGCCATGTTGCTGTCCACATTGTGAATTAAGTCCTTGCTTTTATCAGCAAGGTTTTGGACAGCTTGCATGATCACATGATAAATCCCAAATTTCTTGAGGTCAGGTACTTTGTTACATTCGTTTTCTTTTCTTCCTTTACAGAAATACTTGTCACATCTGCCATGGTCTCCAAAAATATGACATGGTCCATTGAGTATGTCCCGCCGGAGCATCTGGGCTTTAGCTGAAAGGTTTCCAGGTCCTTTCATCCGGTACTCGATTGCTTTTGTAACTGCACCTCGAAGTTTCAGTATGGATGCTCAAACTTGTTTCCTAAGTCTACAGTATGAGCCCCGGTCTAGGTCTGGATTTTTCAGAGGGGTTTGAGCAATCTCTTTAAGTTTATTGCAATAATTTCGAAGAAGGTGGTTTCTGCATTCGATCTTCCCTACTCTCGTGTCAGCATATGGGCGTGTCTCATGGATCTTTTGCAGGACGCTGCTATCCCCATCAGCAATAATATTGGAGTATTTTACTCCATACATTTCTTGGCTGGAAAGAAACCCCTCTACGATGCCAGCAGACTCCATACTAGAAGAGCTCTCATTCCAGTTTTTAAAACAGGCGTGTGGTCTAGTCTTATTGGGGTCCACACTACGAGCGCAGGTTGTGCAGTATTTGTTTTTCACCCCAACGTGCAGCACCTTTTTCGTGTGATAACCCACTATCGCCGCCTGCAACAATATTTATGCCAATATTAGTTTCTTGGAAACTAGTTTTTTTAGCATTCACCAATTCCACATCTACATTAAAAACATAACATTTTTGTCTTAACGTCATTTCACGTGTTAAAATTTGTATGTCCAACAAATTTGTTAATACAGGGTGTTTCAGACTACCCTTGCACTTTTTACAGCAGGAGAACGGTTTGAGTTAAAATTATGAAATGAATATTTTTCACCCCTAAATCGCATATGGGCTTTCCAATAAAAATATTTTCATCAATGCCAGAATACAGGGTGTTCCAAAATTGGAGGTCACGTGTTAGAATCTCAAAATTGTCTTTACGTTATTAGTAGTTACATAAAAATGTAATTTTTCCATATGATTTGCATTTTAATTGTTCAAGGCTTTATAGTATGAAAGTCCTTCTTTGATTGTTGCCATAACATTAAATTAACATGCAACTTATATGGGCAAAATACATTTTTACATTATTACTACAAAACCTCAAGAGATACGGTAATAGCGTACAATGCAAAGTTGCTCAGTTCAACGAGAGCTTTAAGATGATATATAATATGACATATTTTTAAATTTAGAATTTTATTAATTTTGTTTAAGATTTTCAAAATTATTACATTTTGGAAATTTTAGTTTTTTATAAATGTGGTCTTGTGACATATCATTGCAAAGCTTAGCTCATTTAAAATAAGTATATTGAATCAGGAGTCATTTATGACGAATAATAAAATAATTACAGAATATTCCGTAAATGTTGATTTTTCTTACAAAAATGGCTGCCATTTTGAAACGTAAAAAGATAAATTCATTCTGTTTTCACCAAAATGCTCCTTTCACTAATACGTTTAAATGTAAAAAATTCCGCATGTTTACATAAGAAAATTTGGATATTCGAACCCGTGACCTCAGTTTTGGAACACCCTGTATACTGGCATTAATGAAAATATTTTTATTGGAAAGCCCATATGTGATTTGGTGGTAAAAAAACTGTATTTCATGATTTTAACTCAAACCGTTCTCCTGCTATAAATAGTGCACGGGTGGTCTGAATCACCCACTGTATGTATAGGCTACAGGGTGTCCCAGAAATCTCTGAAACCCTTTTGTATATTTGTTCTTTGCATTGAGACAGTAAAAAACATCACACAAATAGGGGTCTAAAATCTATCGTTAAGCCGCTAGCCGCCATTTTTTTCACATAGTAATTTTTATTTCCGTATGGATGGTTGTATTCAAATCATATTTGTTATGAATCTTTATCATACCAATGTACATTTTCAGGAAAAAATAATTTTTTCTACTTTGTATTTTCAAAATGTTGGCCACTTAAAGTTTTTAAACTCAAATACCTCAAAATCGGTAAATTAAAAAAAAATTTACTGGTTACAAAAAAGTTTCCAAATTAAATTATTTAACCAACGGTACCAATTTTGCAGGGATCTGATAAAAAATAACGGATGGTATTCGTAATTTAACAGTATTAAAATTTTGAAGCATGGTGCAAAACTATTCGATACTGTTTTTAACATATAACACTATAACATGACGTATAACATGTCGTGACATGGTTAAAAACCATACCGAACATTTTCAGTTGTGTTAATATCTACGTCCTAATGGTAATTAAAACGTATTTACGGTATACGAAATCCAGTCGTATGTTAATTTGGATTAAACATTCCGTCTGGATGAAATATTTTTCTTAGTGTATAAACACATGTTATAGTTATACAGTGTACTTGTTGCTCGAAATCGTGCAGTTTAATTTGAACTGGGAAGTAATGTTAAATAACTGTATTCTATAAAAAGTATAGCCTCATTTTGACAAGTTTCAAATAGCTATAGTTTTATTGTCGTCGTTAGTAACCAAAACATTAAATGTAAGCAATTTGTAGGAAATATTTCCTACCTTAATTTTGTAGATTATATATATTTAGAAATACGCAAGGTTTCGGAGTTATAAGCAAAATACTAAGAAAATGACAAAATTTCAATGTTTTCGCAAACATCCCTGGTAGCACCAAATCGAGTCTAATCGTTATTAACAGTTGACAACAAGAGATTGAGTAGTAATGATGCTTATTAATTTTACAGTTTTAAAAATTTAGGTATGATCCAGCTAAATGACAAGTGTCACTAATTATAATAGCAAGTAACCTACAAAACAGTTACAGTAGGGCCTACTTACCACTCCAGACAGACTGTTGTAGTTGTTGCGGTAAGATCGCTTGGCCCAGCTGGCATCAGTGACGACCGTCAGCAGAGGAACTCCGTAGCTGTCCACGTCTCCTCGCTCCCTCGCAAGTCTCGCCTCCTCAGCCGCTGCAGCCTTCATCTCCTCCAGTGCCGTATCCTCCCAGCCTCTGGCCACCCTCTCGTGGATTCTGTCATAGGTCGTGGCAGCCATACAGTTGACGTCAAGCCTCGACAACATTTGACTCAACGTTGCGTATCCTCCCCCTGTGCTCATTACTGCCGCTACTGCTGCTTCATTTATGTTCATCGATATTTTGCTTTCATCTTCACTCCATAGAATATAATCTATGCTGCACATACTGCATTTAAACAGGAAACCTGATCTCAAACCTTGATGGAGTTCTTTTTGAAAAATCATGTTTTTTAACGTGCAACCAAACTTTTCACCATGACTATTCATAGTTTTAAATTGACCAATAAAGTAATTTATGTCTACGGTTCGCCTGCCAGTGAGATTTTTCATTCCATCTACCTGTGGTAACTCCTCCAGAAACGCTGGGGTTGCTGGTTCCTCCGGGATAGGCTGGACTGACGGCGATGTTGGTGGTTCCTCCGGGATAGGCTGGACTGACGGCGATGTTGGTGGTTCCTCCGGGATAGGCTGGACTGACGGCGATGTTGGTGGTTCCTCCGGGATAGGCTGGACTGACGGCGATGTTGGTGGTTCCTCCGGGATAGGCTGGACTGACGGCGATGTTGGTGGTTCCTCCGGGATAGGCTGGACTGACGGCGATGTTGGTGGTTCCTCCGGGATAGGCTGGACTGACGGCGATGTTGGTGGTTCCTCCGGGATAGGCTGGACTGACGGCGATGTTGGTGGTTCCTCCGGGATAGGCTGGACTGACGGCGATGTTGGTGGTTCCTCCGGGATAGGCTGGACTGACGGCGATGTTGGTGGTTCCTCCGGGATAGGCTGGACTGACGGCGATGTTGGTGGTTCCTCCGGGATAGGCTGGACTGACGGCGATGTTGGTGGTTCCTCCGGGATAGGCTGGACTGACGGCGATGTTGGTGGTTCCTCCGGGATAGGCTGGACTGACGGCGATGTTGGTGGTTCCTCCGGGATAGGCGTGCATGGTGATGGTAATGTAGCCTTTTTTGAAAGCGATACTAAACCATAGGTATTTAAAACCTTCCACTCCGTCAAAATATTGCCAGTTCTTCGTTGTTTAAAACGGGAACGATTTCGTTTGTTACCCATACTAAAGAAAAAAATTCGCACATATAAAAAACCTTAAATCTACACTGTCAATATAAGTCAATATAAGATGCAATATGATAGTAAATCACTATAAATTTGACAACGATTACTAAAAGAAAAAAACTATAAACAAAACAAATTAATTATTAACAAACTGAACTGGACACAGTGACGGGCACATCTAACACGTTCGCTACTCGCCTTTCAACTGAGAACTGAAGTTCAAGTTTATGGGTTTCCCGGCAATGTGGCTGAGAAGTAAGCCGGGCGAACATCCTGTGTTCGAGGTATTGGACTTATTGGAGTTATAAAACGGTGCCCGTGGAGCGCCGACTACCTGCCTGATGGTGGGGTAAACTTAGGGAATCATGGTTATGAGAGCAACTCTGATGAGTGTTTTGAGTCGAACAAGTAATTATTTAAAATGAAACGAATAGACAATTAATCAAAATTCTTACTTTCTATCATGGATATTTTCCATATATGGATATTGCCAAGTTTTCTGCTGCAAACTTATGTAAAATCTTTACTGTGTATACTATAATGTATAAACATAACGCTGCATTGCAGTACGTTCTTATATAAGACGATTATCAGGCTAAAAAATAGAGCCGAAACAAAATATATTTACAGGTCCGGTAAATATAATATGAGTCCGGTAAATACCTTCTGGATGAATTAACGTACCATATATTTCATCAAACTACTCAAAACATGAAATATCTTAGTTTTAAGAAATATTATAATATATTTTTTATGAGATTAACATTGAACCTTAACCTTTGAAATCCTGTAGGGCCTAGCCCTGGTGGTCGATGTAAATTATAGTGGTATACTGCTCAACTTCAGGAGACTACCTTTCTAACGGCATTTGCGGTTTTTTTCTACGATACCCTCAAGTTGGGAAAAAAGGACGAAAAGAAACATGCTTGCCTAATAATATATAGATAATGTGACTTTGGTGCACTTTCCCAAAGTCAGTTTAAGTTTAAGTTTAAACTGAATTTAAACCAAATTTGACCATATGTTTAGTATTGATTAAACTACATTTAAGTTAAACGTGTTTGGGGAATGCGTTTCAAGAAGCACTGTTGAATCTTAGCCGAATCAGAAACAGCTGCATCCTGGTTATTTACAAATTCGGTAAACATCTTGTGGACGAGTTGTTGAAATTGAAGTTGTTTGGTACTTGTATTGAGGTGGGCGTTTTAAAAGTTCCCGCGCAGAGGCCGGTGCCGCGTCAACCGCGCGCAGACGACGCTAGCCCCGCGACGGTGGCGCAGTGTTGCACTAATGTCTCGAACTACCAGCTCGACGTGGGGAGTCAAATTGAAGATTTGTCTCTTTGAACATAGGTATCTTTGAAACACTGTATCTCGATGATTTTGTATCGGATTCGCATGAAACCTGAGTATGTTCACCATAATAGTATGATGAAGTGCATGACGTGGATAGATTTTCAACAAACCCAGTAAAAATGATTTAACAAAGGTGTTAATTTACATTTCTATTTTATTCGTTATTAAAGTAAATAATTTTTTAGATTAATTTTCTATCACGTCAAGCACAAGATAATATAGTAACATTTAAAATAACATCAAGTTTGAAATTTTCCGATGAAAAACAAACCCGCAATGGTGTTTCAAATTTAACATTGTTCTTATGGGACTAAAAATCCAAGATGGCGGAGGTATGGAAGACTCTTAAGTGAACAGAACCGTTTTAGATATCTTGCTTTCAGAAAACTGTACAAAAAGGAAATTAAAGTCGCAAAATGCAAAGTAAATGATGAGTATATTCAAAACTCCAAAAATAAATCCAAAGCAGCTTGGAATGTGATAAAAAATGAAATGAATGTGTCAAAAAAAGATAAATGTATTCCAATTAGTTTGAATGATTTAAATTTTCACTTTGTAAATAATGCTACACATGTTGATTCTCAGGATTTTGTAGATCCTATACATTTACTTTCTAATTCTAGTGAAACAATTCATACAAAATTCCAGTGGTCAAACATCACTCATCTTAATATTATAGAGTCAGTCAACAAAGTTAGCAATTCTAAAGCTGAAGAATTGGATTATGGATTCTCAAATTTTATTATTAAAAAAATGGCCCCTTTTCTTATTGAACCAATGCATTATCTTTTCAATTTGATGATTGAACAATCAATCTTTCCAGATTGTCTCAAAGTGTCCATCACAATTCCTCTATTTAAAAAGGGCGATGAAACAGATCCAAACAATTATAGGCCAATTTCTCTAATTCCAATTTTTTCTAAAATATTTGAACATTGCCTCCATCAGCAGATATATCCATATTTTGAAAACAATCTTTTATTAACTGAAGATCAATATGGATTTCGAGCTAATTTATCAACTGCTAGGGCTCTCGAGAATTTAGTTTTAGATATTTTTGATGGTTGTGATAAGAAAGTTAACACATGTGCAACGTTAATTGATCTGACAAAAGCCTTCGATTCAGTCTCTCACGATATTTTAATACAAAAATTAGCTTTTTATGGTGTAGTAGAGAAATCTCTTAGCCTGATCAATTCTTATTTAAATGATAGATTTCAGTCAGTTCAGGTTAAAAATGAGAGGTCCAGTTTGTTAAAAATAAAGTGTGGAGTGCCACAGGGCTCTGTTTTAGGGCCATTTCTTTTTATAGTTCTAATCAATGATTTTCCTTCATTCATGCCTTGCAAAACTACTCTTTACGCTGATGACACAACATTCCTCACTAGGGGCCCAAGCTTAAATTATGTGTCAGAGCAAAGTGATATCATGATTGAGAGAGCAGAGGAATGGTTTAAAGCAAACTATTTAAGAATTAATCATCTCAAAACTGAAAAAATTATATTTGATCTCAAAGTATCCAGTCAAGAAAATAAATCTGTTAAATTGTTAGGGGTTCACATCGATCAAAGGTTAGATTGGATTGAGCACACAAACGTGTTATGCGGTAAATTGGCTCGAACTGTTTTTTTTGCTGAAAAAATTGAAAAGTAATGTTAGTGAGGATTTGTTGCTTTTTTGTTATTATGCTTTTTTTCATTCACACTTACAATATGGAAATCTGCTTTGGGGAAACTCCGTCGGAGCCAAGAATGTTCTTAAATGGCAAAAAACTGCTATCAGATCTATTTTAGGACTCAGACCTCGGGACTCGTGTAGGGATCACTTTAAATCTCTTAAAATTTTAACGCTCCCTAGTATTTACATTTTTAATTGCCTTATACTTGTTAAAGAAAACATCAATCACCTTATTAAACGTTCAGATATTCATACACATGACACACGAAATAATCATTCTCTCGACTTACCACTTACTAGACTTTCACTTACACACAATAGTTACAAATATCTAAGTATCCAGTTTTTTAATAAATTACCTTCAAAAGCATCATTCGTATCACTTAATAGGTTCAAAACTGTCTTAATTTCATGGTTGAAAACAAAATCATTTTATTCAATTGAGGAATTTTTAAAGTGTGATATTGGTGACCTACAGTTTTAAAATTATAATTTTGATTTTGATTCATTTATTTAGCTTTTTTCTTTAGATATCAAATAATTATATATATTGACTAGCTGAGTACCCGTTCTTCGCACGGGGTGTGTGTACAGTTTATTAAACGAATGATATTAATGATTTCACAAATTCATAACCTTCAGTTGGTTCATTCTAACGTATCTAGATATCAAGTTTTATGCTTAATAGCTACCAGGCAAATTTGTCAAAATCTTGTTAAATCCATTTCTCATTTAGTCTAGAAGTTATTTCTATTAATGGTTTTGTTGCAGTTTGATTAAACATTTATATTCGTATGGTGATTTACTTTATAGTTCTATGAGTATAAACTTATAGAAGATTTAAGAAAACTCAGACTTGTAAAAAATATTATAGATTCTTATGAAATCTAATATTGAATCCTTGATTGGGTGTGACGATAGCTATATGCCAAATCCAATGTATTGAACCCCTGCATCTTGTTCTACCCATGAAAGATATGTACAGACATGTACAATATTAAATCTAAATTCAAAATTAGTTAACATTTTAATTCCCAAACCAAGTAAAACAACGCAACATCTGTCAGTAACGTATAGCCACCGCACCGCAGTGTAGATATTAGGTTTACTTAATTCAATTTTTTTGTCTTTAGACTTTACCTATTTACCTAAAACCTCATGTGTTGCCAATGTATACAAAACCGAATAAATAGTGACATCCCATGTTAAAAAGTTATGTCGAAAAACGGAGAAAAATTAAGCATTGATGGTGGGATTACTTTTCCTTATTGCCACGGGAAGCGTTCTTTTTACCTTCTAAATGTCAAAATAAGTATATTTGTTTGTTTACACAAAATAAAAAACAATAACAAA
This sequence comes from Neoaliturus tenellus, assembly GCA_030545055.2. Taxonomy (NCBI): domain Eukaryota; kingdom Metazoa; phylum Arthropoda; class Insecta; order Hemiptera; family Cicadellidae; genus Neoaliturus; species Neoaliturus tenellus. Next base: position 35,075,722 of record CM061534.1, on the reverse strand, counting down.
CTTCTGCAAATATGTTCTTAAACCATCTGATTCCATTCAACCAATCAGCATGATCCTTGAATGAAAATTACAGTGGTACTATGAGTGTTTTTTGAGCGACTTTCTCACTTCTTCATAAGAACCTACTCATTAAGCTCTTACACATTAATATTGCCCCGTCTATACCCGAACTACTTGAAAAATTGAGCAATTTATAAACCTCATTGGTTTTAACTACATGTTGTGTTTGATAAAATACACCTCTTTTTGTCAGAAAGTGCAATGAAAGCTAAATTGGGAACTAAAATTAGTTTGTAATGATAATAAGAAACATTTTAAGATTTAAGGGTCAAAACTCGTTTTGTAATAATTTCCATAAATTATTTTTATATTCATATTTAGAACCAAGAATTAGTTGACTTTATTCACTGTATTTAGGCCAGTGAAAAGTTAAAGGGTTAGATATGAAAGAGTCTGTATTTAAAATTTTAAGTGTTGCCATCTGTGGTGAAAATGACAAACTGTCTAATCCAGCTGATTAAAGAGCATAGATAAAAAGGTAGAATTAAATATTCCCATAAGATTAACATTGAATATTTCTTTTACTATGAGGGAGAGCCTTTTTGACGAACGATGCTTTAGAGCAGCTAAAATCGTTCTAATTTCAACATTTAACAATAATAAAAATTTTCATATCATTTACTAAAGCCCTTGTCGTGTGAAAAGAGATTAAAGATTGGTATTTTAGCACAACTTGGCTACTTTGACATACTATGGGGCAAAGCCCTAAGGTCGCTAAGTCAATTAAAGTTGTAATGAACCTTCACACCACTCTAGTCTATGACATGAAAAAAATTTAGACCCCTAGGTAAAGTCGTTATCCAGTGAAAAGAGGACAAAATAGGACCCATGAGCGTTACAGACAGAATGACAGAGAGAGAGACAGACAGACAGAGGGAAAGAAATTTAGATGACACCGATTTTGGATTCTGTTATGCATAAAAAGTAAAAATAACCAAAAATTTCAAAATTCTAAGCAACGTACAGACAAAACTCTAATTTTATTAATATAGATTGTTCAATCACATATTTGTAAGATATATGTAATTTGTGTATATATCTTGTAATTTGTGTATATATCTTGTAATTTGTGTAAATATCTTGTAATATGTGACATGATCATATGACTAAATTTAGTATTAAGTTGACTCTGTCGATTGTATTGTAAAAAATACTTAAAGACAATAAAGAGATTTTGATTTGATTTTGATTTTGATTTTGTAATGTTGTAATATGGTTGAATATCTAGGCCTAATAGTTGGAACTGTGGATGATTGACTTTTTCAAGGATCTATCTCTTTTAGCAGAGTTACAATTAATTGTTTCATACCTTTAAAATTCTGAAGTAATGTTTCATGTCTCTCTTTTCCAGACCCTGGGCAGACATCGCAGCACCCGCCAGTCGCAGCTCAGCCGTCAGATGTCTCGGAGTTATTCCCCCTCCACTGTGCCTGCGACTCCCGACCCTACCTCCCCTCTCGAGGATGAGGTAAACAGTTACTCGTAAACTAAGGGCTTAAAGTGCTTGTTGGGGTTCAAGCAGTAGTCAATGGTGGTAATTTTTGTGAGGAAGGCAATAAACTTTAATTCCAAACTTCACTTTGTCTCCCTAAAGATTAAAAGTACTGCTTTGTCTCCCGAGAGGAACAAAGTAACACTACCCTTCATTCCATGGAGTAAAGTTTGACTTTACATTTCAGGTGGGAAAAAATTTTTTCTTCTACGCAAAATCATACCAAGACCAGAGTTATTGCAGCTTTGAAATAATAAATGGTTTTTATCCACTTATATTTTGAAGGGACAGATTTCACAAGATACACACTGTATTATTTATTTTTATTCATATTTTAGAGTACAATAACTTCTTTTTATCAGCCATTTATCAAACTCAATTTTGTTTTCTATGTTATCAGTTTATAAGACTCCTGTAAAAAATTTATGGTAAATTCTGTGTTTTACTTTATCTGCCAAATTTGCTCTTGCAACTACCTCAGAAATATCCTTTTTTAGTTTACTTGACTTTTTCATAGAAGAGGAAAACAAATTAATTTACAAAACATCCGAGTAAAAGTCAAGAAGGTACAAAAAAACTTTCAAAATTTTTACAGTAAGACTATGCTACACATACTGGAGAGAATGCACAAACTATGATGTAAATTTCAAGAAGTCGCTCACTATGAAATTCCTTCCCAAAACTTGATTGTTAATAGCTTGACTTGTGGTGTCAAAGCACCGACGGTGGAGGGAGTGCAACTCTAATCAAAGGCCACTCCATCTAGATCCAACTTGAATCAAGTCAATCTAACAACTGCATCAGAAGATAAATACAGATCCTCAGTTAACCCGAGATGGAGATCAAACAACTTGGACTAGTTTTTGTTCAGCGTTGTGGTTTTATTTGTCATCTGAAACACGGAAGAGATATGTCTTTGTTTTGTTTTGTAAAAATTGGCATTATCGCAATCCAAGAAAAATATATAATGAATGATAGTTTTGACTGGTGTTAAAAAAGATGTGAACTGTATACAGTAGAACCTCGATAGTTTGACACTTTGTGGACTTGGAGAGTGTCGAAGTATCGAAATGACGAACTATTGGGAGTATATAGGAAATTTTACCATAGGGCCTATAAAAACCATGAGTTGCATTTATAGGAAATGTAAATTTTAATAAAACCATAACTTTATTGAATTTTAACATAATAAACATTCAAATAATTCCTTAATCTGTTTACATTTTCACATTTGTCAGACTCCAAAATCGACATTATTGGTCGTTACTGACATGTTAGGTTGGACCATGTCGAACTTTAAGGCGTGTCGAACTATCGAGAGTCAAACTATCGAGGTTCTACTGTACTTTTGATGTTTTGATGACTTGTTGTATATTTTTACCTAAAGGTTCGAACAATAATAGTCCACTATGCAAATCCCCAAATTATATTATCTTTATTGAGAAACAACATTGTACTGTTGAAATTTATTGTTGAAAATAAGAATAACTTGTAGAAAAGGTTCAAAATGTTTTAAACTTAAATTACCCAATAATTCTACACACTTACCAACAGCTTTTGAAGCACACATATCCCATAACATACGGTATTATCATTGACTTTATACACTACATGAGTAGACTTCTCATAACATAGGCGTGTGTGAAGCATATTTACGGTGGTTCGATCTCGTGCGGCGTACATGGAAGTACACGTAACATATGATAGATAAATCAGTATTCCCACTCTTCTAAACTAAGGATGAAACATTTTATAACTGAAAGTTATGTTTATGTTTTGGTAAAATGTTTTGGCAGCACTGTAAATTCAGCTGAATAATAACAACATCGATGGCAGCGACTCTGGTGCGGCGTCCTCCGAACTTCCAAATTTTTGCCTCAAACTAAATGCATTGGATGAGAGGTCTATTGACGTTAGTGTACATAGTCAATGGTATTGTTTTTCACTGCATTAACATTTTTCAATGTGGTAAACTTCTCAGGTGTTTTACGACCAGCCAGGCTTCACGGAACCTACGGCCGCTCCCGTTGTCACGGCCGACTCCGTCACGGACTCCCCCCAGCCAACCGTCGTCCCAGAGGAAGTCCTACCACAACAGAGGTGAGAAAACTATTCTTGGTCATGTAATGAACCTGTATCAAGTCACTTCACAATTCATTCAATGAATGTAGTTGCTTTAAAAATATATTTGCATGATTAATACTCAGAAGACCGAAAATGATCTAATCTCACAAGATCTTGCTAAATTAATAAGCCAATGTAATGTATGAAAAGTGATTGCTAAAAACATGTAATGTCTGAAAGTTTTAATATTTCGATTTCATAGTTGTGATGATTTTATTACTTCAGAAATTTGTTGGACTTCATCTATTGCGTTATACAATTAAACCTACCTACAATACTTTTTAAATGATAGTGAAACTGCTTACCCTTTTTTGTTTCTATTCAGGAAAGCCTGTACCGATTTTTTTTGTTTACCACAAAATATCAGAGCACTGATTATTTTACAAAATTAAGAATAAGAATACAGAAATCAGAATTCTTTATTCACCATTGATCGTCTTACAATGAAATAGGCTTAGTCAGATAACAGGTACACAAACAGATGAAAATCGATATTAACTCTAGAGCATAAAAATTCATTAATATTATAAAAAGGGTTTCCTAATAGCCAGCTGTGTCTAAATTAAAAATAGCAATAGGTGCAGTTCTAGCAGTCAGTGGAAGCTTGTAAAAAACTTTTCATAGTTCACTTTATGAGGGTTGCCAGTTTTAGCTAACCTGTGCTTAGAGATATCAAGTCTTAATTTCCCTTTTGTGTTATGGTTATGTATGTTAAATCTTGTAACAAAATCTTGCAAATTAATTTTAACATGGAGGAGTACACAGAAAATATACAGGTTTAATAAAGTTAAAATTCCGAGTCTAATGAACAACGGTCGACAGTGATCCACAGGGCCAGTCCTGCACATTATCCTTATAACCGTTTTCTGAATTAATAAAATATCATTAACTAAAGGAGAGTGCAAGCAAGCCATAAGTTATTTTAGACTGAAAAAGTCTCTATGCAATATCCCTAATAAATTAACTATATGCAGGAGACCGACGCTTAAAATTTCTCAGAAAAGAAAATTAGTGCTGAACAAATGGTGTCTTGACTAAAAGTTGTGTTTAATGTATTTTACAACCCAATAATAATCCCAAAAGACTCAAAATGAAGGATGCAAAGGGGATGAAGAATGTTTTTTAGTTATAAGGATTAAACCTCGTCAAGCATTAATTTTTCAGGCTGAACCGACTGAGCAGTTGGAAACGCCAGGACAAGCAGCAAGACTCTGTAGCCATAGGACAAGTTGGGCTGAGTCGGATATACAGCCATCACCTGGACGGGGCTCTGGACAACTCCGACCGGCGACAGTACGGCATGGGCATCGTGGGACGGCTGTTCGGGTGAGTTTATAATCTACTGCTTCCGTACTTGAATCTATGCTAGTTAGAAGTATGTTGGGTTTTTCCCTGGATGAAACCAACACCGTTGACGAGAGACGGTAAGCAGTGCTTAATACAACCCAGAGGAATAATCCTTGAGTGAGTAACACATTTGTGTCCTCTCAGGGGGTTAGCAAAGATTCATCTAGTTTGAGGTTGACAAACTGTAGTTAATCCACATGGATGAATGTGGTATAGACTCTGTTAGTGTCAAAGTTCTTCAAAACGCTGCAGACATCGATGACCAAAAGCTCTAGTACATTACATTGATGTTAAACACAGTAACTGTTCTACCACAGCTATGACTCTATCTGTATTTTGAGGTTATGTTTTGTCGCAGCCGGTGGCTGAAGCAGTCCGTCACCTACTGGGAGCCAGGGAAGGAACAGCTAGGAAACCTGGAGGACCACTAGTCGTTCTTCGGGTCACCACAGTGCAGAGATCTTTATCCTCCTCTTCAGTATTTTGAGTTTATATTTTGTTGCAACCGGTGGCTGAAGCGTTCCGTCACCAAACGTGAACCTGAAGGAACAGCTGGAAGACCTGGAGGACCACTGGCCGTTCTTCACCTACTGGGTCACCACAATGCAGAGATCTTCATCGTCTTCTTCAGTATTTTGAGGTTATGTTTTGTTGCAGCCGATCGCTGAAGCGTTCCGTCACCAACCGGGAACCAGTGAAGGAACAGCTGGAAGACCTGGAGGACCACTGGCCGTTCTTCACCTACTGGGTCACCACAATGCAGAGATCTTCATCGTCTTCTTCAGTATTTTGAGGTTATATTTTGTTGCAGCCGATCGCTGAAGCGTTCCGTCACCAACCGGGAACCAGTGAAGGAACAGCTGGAAGACCTGGAGGACCACCGGCCGTTCTTCACCTACTGGGTCACCACGGTCCAGATACTCATCCTCTTTTTCTCCCTCTTCTGTTACGGGTTCGGGCCTATCGGCATCGATCTACACCAGGAGTCTGGACTGGTGAGAGCTTAGGAGTGTAGTAAATAGTTGGATACTAACAAGTTGGATGCTAAACTTTTTATTAAGATTATTAGATTAAACTAAAATCTCTTTGTAGTGCTTAGAATGTCAATATCAAATTGTTCAAAAGCGAATTGATTAGTATAGCATACACTCTCTTTACTGATAACAGATAAACATATCATGCACTAGCATTGGCGTTTAACTGGGACCCTTTTTTTTGGGGGGGTAAAGTGGAGATGTACTTCCCTCCTATGTAAAAGAACTAAAGTGTTGGTAATGAATGGTTGGTATCTATCTGGTTAGGTGTAGTTGTGTTGGTTGTCTTCTTTAGCAAAGGACATTTTTATAATTTGTCTCAGTATGTTGTGTGATTAAGTTATTTCCATGTAGTGGTTTGATAATTTTTTTTTTTAAGATTGTGAGTTATCATTTGTTTTAATTGCTCTTTTCCAGTGTAGGGTTCAGTACCTTATAGAGAACAAAAGTGTGTAAAACAGTCAGTATGTCACCATTTTGTTATACCATAACTACCAGTGATTTTCAGCAATGTGATAAGTATTTTTTGTGTTACAAGTGTTTTTGAAGTAATTAATTTTGTGCGTTTGTCGGACAGGTGCTGGTGACGAGTTTATCTTTGCAGCAAGTTGAGTTCAGCGAGCCCGCCAACTTCTGGATAGGACCTCGAGCGGTCAGTACTGCAATTATCCCCTTAAAAAGTAAAAGTTTAATTGTCTTTACCACACAATCAGTGTATAATAACTGCCGTCATCAATAATAAAAAATCTTTAGAAAACTAAATATTTTTAACCATAATCTTATTTTCTTCAAACATTACTGATCGTTTGCAGGCTGATTTAATCCACCTGGGAGCCAAGTTTGCGCCTTGCATGAGAAAAGATGCGAAAATCATCAAAGAGATCGAAAAAGGTCGGGAAAAAGAGCGGGAAACAGCTTGCTGCATTCGGAACGATGACTCAGGCTGTGTGCAGTCCTCCCAGGCCGACTGTTCTGTGAGTAGAAGCAATGTTTTGTCCATTAATCAACAGGATATAATTTATTTAAGAACTTATCCTAGTCAAATAGCATTTATGTGAGAACAATTTTTTATTTAAGTTATGAGAGAAATTACTTGATTAGCTGACCTTCTTCTACTTGTTTTACTTCAACAGTATATTGTTTTAATCTAGAATACCAGGTTAACTGAGCCTTGCTCGTTGATTTTAGTTCACTTTAGTATCATAGTAATGAGGCTATGAAGTTTACGACAACTATACCTTATCACAGGTTACAGATGTTTAAAATTTATGTTCTCTTATTTTTGTTCACCTTTTGCTGTTATTGTGTTTCCTCAATGGTAAGCTGTAACACGAATGATAAAAATTTCTATTGTAAACTTTTTTTTAGGAAGTAACGATTTTTCTAGGGATTGATGCTGTTTATAAGCTTATTTTTAGTCAAAACACTTTTAAATGCAAAGTTTAAGCAAAATCAACCAGCTAGATCTCAAGATTGGTGGAAAATACATCGGGGCAGACTCTCCTCGTATTTACTTTTAAAATATCCACACTTAATTTTGCAGTTTTGAAAAGTAATATTTTTTTTAAAGTAGGCTAACTATTGTACATATTTCACTTTCATTAAGTGAATATGTGATACAATTAAAGTTTTTAAGCCCATTATCTAGTCACAACAGAGAAGAATACTGAATTGTTCTTTTCTCAAATTAAAATTGGTTGTCCTCTTATTCATGACCACCAAAATAGCATACACATGCAGTGGCGGATTTACGAAGGTTGGGGCCCTAGGCCAACTTTTCTGTGGGACCCCCCCCCCCCCTCATCACTGACCAAAGTATGACACTAAAATCATCAAATTAAGCTAAAATTGGCTAAAATCATCCTTAATTTTATTTTCCTCTGGTACGAGTAAAATGTAATTGTATGTGTACACTCTGATCTCTGAGAACGAGCTCTCAGATGGCTATCCGTACTCAATTTTACCAAACTGTATTCAATATTTTAGGTGCAATGGGGTCCTATTTTTCTGAATTACTTTGTTAATATTACTATAATGCTACAAATGTGTTGCTTTCAGAATTGTGATACTTTCACAAAATGGTAATTGTTTTAGAAAATCTTTAGATTAAACTAACTAATTTTAATGTCGTCTAGATTTTGCGTTTTGGCAGCGTCTCACCAATAGCAAACTGGCAACCAAAAAATATCAATGGGAAAGCGGACCACTTTTTGACACCGAGAGCTAGAAGTGACTTTAGTTAGTTTTAATAAAGAGCCCAAATTTGCCGCCGCGCCCTCGTGCCGTCACCCAATGTTGCCACCAATATGAATATGACGTAACCTACAGGTTCATGATCACCCGAAAATGACATGGGAAACGGCGGACGCCTCAATGACTTCACCAAAGTCTCTCTGTTGTGTTGTGAATTTACGTTTTAGAACTACAACAGTCTGTTAAGAAAAATCAGGGTCAAATCTTATGTTCATTTTTACAGTGCAAGTACATCCTTAAAAAATATATATGTATATTTGGACCTTCGTGCGGCCCCCCTGCAGCCCGCTGCCCTAGGCCAGGGCCTAGTCGGCCTAGTGGTAAATCCGCCACTGTACACATGTCAGATTTGTTTACATTTGTCAGGTAGTTGAAAAGTCAAGCATTTTAGCCAAACCAGTGCCCACTCCAGTAATGTCCACAGCAAACAGTCAATCACGGAATCACGAGTAATCACCGAGCAACCACGGCGGTTTTGATTGATTGGACAATGTTGACACAAGGTGGTGTTTTCCAACTCACTTAACCTTCATGTAAAATATTCATGTCTTGACATGTGATCAAATTTGATACTCATATCCTCTTTAAAATTACTTTGAGGAACAGATATAACTTTTGTATAGTCTTGTAACAGATCTATTGATCTTTTAATCAGGATCACCAAAAGTCCAATGGGCAAAGGTAGCTGGGCAGTTTTTAACCTTCATAGAATATTTCAATGTCGCTCAGGAATTTGAGAACCCCAGATTATGTATTGTTAAGGTAAATTATGAAATATATTTTACTGAATATATTTTCTTAGTTATTATTAAACTAGTTTGTACACATGAGTTGGTTTTTGAAACGTTGCATACCGTACTTATGATCTTATTTCTGCCATGCTGATCACGCACCATGGGGACCTTATCCAACATCTGAGACCAACGGTAAAATCTTCAGCACAAAACTGTTTTGCACGTGGTTTTGATTTTTGACTTGTTGTTAGTGATTTTAGATGGCTTTGTAGTCATTGTTTAGTTGTTTGGATTTGTTTTTAACCATACCTGTTAATTTTTGTTGTTTTTCAGTCACTTGATTGCTTTTTGAAAAATATTTTGTAATTGTAATTTTCTCCATTTAAAATAATTTTTTTAGGATTTTTGTTTTTTGCATGATATGAAACGCATTTAAACAAGTTTTAGCTGCATTATTTATTATTTTATGTGTTACAGTAGTTTTGTGATGGATTAGAAATATAACCACAAAATTGTACAAAAGTTACATTTCCAGAAAAACATTGTAATAGAACTATCCTGTGAGCTTCTGGAATGTATTACATTTTTCAGTTTTGCAACCATTATTAATAATTTTATTTACTTGTTAATTTCTTATTTTTTTATTTAGCTGAAATTATTACGAGCTTTTGAACGAATTAAACAAAAACATTATTGATGTAAACGTATTTTATAGAAAAATAATAGTTGCTGGATTTGTTGATGTTACTTTTTTTACTAGAATCGTGTTTGCATTCCTCGACATTAGGTTTTAAAACAAAATATAATTGCCTTAGCAAAATTGTAATTGAGTTCAAGAGTGATGTGTTAAAGAAAACATTCTTTACATGACTGTATTCTGGTTCATAAGTTAACTATATTGAATCAAACATTTTACTCCTATTTGTTACTCTTACACTTATCTTTGTAACTACCATTGTTTGTAATATAATTTTGTATTTTTTCTCTAGAAAACCATCTCCACGTGGAAGAAGTGGTCCCCCGGAGACTCGGGACCCGGAGGCAGAATATCAGGGACTGTCTGTGGACTCGACCCTAAGTAAGTTTGAGCGAGTATTCAGCTCAACTGAGACATTCAGAACATTTACATATTTTTATCTTTCTCTTGTCGATTTCTTGTAAAATGTGCTCAAGATAGATCTGGAATTTTTCCTTGCGAAAAGGGCTTTCAAAACTTAAAAAGGTTCATTTTTGAAGGTAATTTGCCCTGGATCACATGATACATAAAATGGTTTAGATTACCTTGTCCGCCGGTGATCCAAATTTATCCAGTAACAGGCGACCGGTTTCAAGGTGTTAAAACCTCATCATCAGGCGATTCAAAAACATCGTCATCCCTCGGAGAGTTCGTCAATACATAAAAAGTACATTAAAACACACACAACACACGAAGACACGAAACATTAATGCGGGTTTGGCCAAACAAATTTACTACGATCCAGCGCGGGTGAATGTACAGTCATGACTGCACGCCGGATGATGAGGTTTTAACACCTCGAAACCGGTTGCCTGTTACTGGATATATTTGGATCACTGACGGACTAGGTAATATAAACCACTTTAGTTAAAAAGGTTATCCAGTAAACTTGTTTTAAAAACAAAATCAATTTAATTTTTATTACAAGATATAATTTTGGAAAATGTGTCATTATTTAAGTTAGCCAACCTTGTGAACCTTAGTAGAGATTTCACACACTTCCGTTTTTAAACCGATCTTTCAATTCAATTCTAAATATCTTTATTTACCCCATATAGTTCAACAAATATCGTCAATCATTTTAGGCGGTCTACAGTCCTATATTTTACAGTTTTTATTAAATATTCCCATTTCACCATTTCATACTTCAAATTGCACAAAATTCCTCAAAAGAGTAACAAGCGTACATCTAGTACAAAAGTAACACCTTCTAAAACATTTAAATGTGTTCTATTGTAACTGATGTTTAAGCTATCACACCAGGGTTCAATAGAGTATGAAGGGGTACTCAGCACCCTTGTTTTGCAGGTTCTGTGAGGCGCCGGCGTCGGTCGCCCCTTACGAGTGGCCGGATGACATCACCAAGTGGCCGATCTGCCGGCGGCGCTTCAGCGGGAGCGAGCGCCAGCTGCAGCGTGAGCGCGAGCGCCAGACGCGGCTCACCGCTGAGCACATGGTGTGTGAAGTCATCGGCCACCCGTGCTGCATCGGCATCCACGGAAGCTGTCGGATAACGACAAGGGAGTACTGCGACTTCGTGCACGGATACTTCCACGAGGAGGCCTCGCTGTGCTCACAGGTACGAGGTTAGGTTACGCTTCGTATTTCGCCAGGTTAAAACTCAGGGTGTCTAACAGTCTTGAATTTTATACTGTCTGAAAAGTTGGGGTTTAATAAATCAGCAAAGTTGATTAAATCAGCAGTAACACCAATGGAACACTGTAAACATCAGTGAAACCAGTTCCAACAAGAATTTGAATATGGGGCCTCATGGCCAACTCTGTTTTATTTGGAATTTTCAATTACAATTTGTGTGATTTGTGGTTGCTGTTGAGAATATTGGTTGGTTAGAATATTGGGCCGTCTGTCACTTTATTCCTGATGTATAATAATAATGCTTTATTGACAGGTATTGTATCATAAAAGATACTTAGCTATACTTAAACTTAAAATTCATTTTTAATTAAAAATAGGATGTTAAAAATATTTTAATTCACGATCATTGACATTGTACATGATTTCTTTACCAGTTAATGCATCCATTTCCTCTTGAATTGCCTGACTTTCAGACTAAAAGAAGCTTTGCCCTCTAATCGGCAACCAAGCAACTGTCCACTCATTTTCCTCAGCTTGGTGTTCCAACGTGGACCCAACCCCTTAACAAGGTTTATTACCCAATATTTTACTGACTATTTCTTCTTCTTCCCCCTCTCAGGTATCCTGCCTGGATAACGTCTGCGGGATGATACCGTTCTACTCGCCAGAAGTGCCAGACCAATTCTACAGACTGTGGACATCGTTGTTTTTGCATGCAGGGTGAGTTGAAGAATGTTTTTGTAAAAACTTTACTTATGAAACAATAGTATCAGTATGACAAACAATTAAAACGTTTGAAATCCTTAAATGAACTGTGCATCACCAATATATATTCAAAATTGTGAAGTTTTATAATTTTTGGACTAATAACTATCCTTAAAAAATCAAACTGGTTTCCTTCCTCTTAATTTTTTTGTTACTCTAATTTGATAAAACCGTAACTTAACAATGTTACAATTTTGAGTATAAGAGAGGCAGTCCTAAATTTGCATCTAAACATTTTGACATTTGTCTTAATTCTTAAACAGTTTCTTCTTCACCTCTCTGTAAATCACAAGGCAATCTTTATCGGTGTTTTTCACTTCTTCTGCAAGCTAAATTTCAGCTCAAATCTTGTTTTCCTCCTCGACTTTATTGCTTTAAAGGCTCCTGGTCCCAAAAAGGTTCTCTGCCTTACACCAATTTTCATACATACTAGCATCCTGGCTTATGCTAAGGACAACTTAGGTCCTTGTGAACATCCAACATGTATCTACCACTTGTGGGGGCGTGATTTTCCAATATTACACCTAGTTTTAAAGCAGCATTTTTCAAACCCAGTGGGGTGAAGCGTTGCAGGGCACGGCCCTGCATTGTGGAATCTTGATGGAGTGTTTTTCGGTACCAGTGTTAAGGTGTGGTATAATAGAGGTAGGCGCTTCACTTATTCAGGCAATTGTGATATTTACTCTACACATTCGCTTAGTAGGTCTTTACTCCTGGAGTTTCTTGCACTCTGAGCCCTGTCTCGTGTTTATTGCAGCATCATCCACCTGGCCATCACTCTGGTCCTGCAGTGGTTCATGATGCGGGACCTTGAGAAGCTGATTGGCTCTCTCCGCATCATGATCATCTACATGGGCTCCAGTAGATCTTTACTCCCGGAGTTTCTTGCACTCTGAGCCCTGTCTCCTGTTTGTTGCAGCATCATCCACCTGGCCATCACTCTGGTCCTGCAGTGGTTCATGATGCGGGACCTTGAGAAGCTCACCGGCTCTCTCCGCATCATGATCATCTACATGGGCTCCGGCGTTGGCGGAAACCTCGCCAGTGCCATTTTTGTGCCGTACCGTGCAGACGTGAGTGACTCACTTGCTAATTTCCAAATACTCCTTATAGTTTGAAGTATATAAGTTCCTCATAGAACGTGATTATAAACAATGTAATTCAGGATTATAAATTACCCTTTACAACCCCTTGGTGGTTGACATTCTGTCACTTTTTTTATTTTTTTGCCTCAAAGATAGTCAAAGTGTCCCTAACATAAAATTAATGTTATTGAGATTCAAAAATGTAAAATAATGTTGCTTCCAGTCTTAGGATGTAATTCTTAAGTTGTAGAAAATAAGAATTTACCAAATATACAACAATAGCATGTAAAAGAATAGCATTTAAATGTAGTATGTATAGCCTGTGGGAATTTTTCCCACAATTACAAGTAATATACTTGCTAAGATACTGAAAGAGACATTTTAAATGTAGTCTCAATTGATTCTTTTTATGAACGTTTTGTGATTGTATGGAATTTGCTTTAAGGATTAGAGTCTTTCAATTTATTTGCTCTTGCACAACAGCATATTGTGCTCGGGACTTCCATGTTTAGTTCAGTTACTTTATCAGTTCCACCCTGGCCCTGCTACTTTGCTGAAATCTCAGGAACTTAGTCTTAAACGTTGACTATGTCGTGTCAGGTGGGTCCCGCCGGTGCCCAGTTCGGCCTCCTGGCCTGCCTCATCGTGGAGGTGCTCAACTGCTGGCAGATGCTGAAGAACCCACACCAGGCGCTGCTCAAGCTCGTCTCTATCGTGCTCTTCCTCTTTGTCTTCGGGTTGCTGCCATGGGTGAGTATCTCAACATATCGATTGAAAAATGTCAGAGCCAAGAGCATAGGCGGTTTATTAAAACCATAGATTAATGAAGCGTTATATGTTTGTGTAGTTTCTCTGTGCTAAAATGCATTATATTTCACTTCCATATTGCAATATAAATTCTATGCACTATAGTAAGATTTCACGAAAATAGTCCGATAGTAGGGAGGATAACTGAGTTGTTCCCAACCAAATTCTCTGGTCAATTCCTGGGTTCGATAAGTCACATGTGGACAGGCATTATTGTGAATCATAATGAATGCACATTTGTTCGGCCATCTTTAAATGCCCTAAACCACTTTTGTACCATTCCATCACTCATGTTTTCTTCGTATACTATACACAAATGGCGAAGAATATCGATCAAGTTCACGCTTTTGCCTTTTAGCCTACAGAAAACGGATAACAGACCGTACTTCGCAGTCAGTGTGGCTTTTTATGAGCGAAGGCTTCTTAAACATTTGAAAAAAAATCCTAACTTAGCGCAAAAAATGCTGTAATGGCATCTGCCGTTGCCGACAGATGTAGCTACACAGTGCAGATCACCGACCCCGGCGCTGCAATGGCGGGATTTAAAAATGGCCTCACATAAAAAACATGCCTTGTACATATCTTTTGAACCTTACTGACTTTAATCTTGATATAAAGTAACATTAATTACTATTTCCTTCAAAAGTGAGGCATGATCCACAAGCCCCCCACATGCATTCCACAAATGAGGACAGGACCACATTAGAATTTCATAACATGACGCCTTTAAAATGCTTTGGTGGTTAATTCAAAACATGTTACTAAATCTCTTGAGGTTAGTTATTATATTAAAGTTGTTAGTGAAAATTTGTCTCCAATAAAACTTTCTGTTGACAGGTCGACAACTTTGCTCATCTCTTTGGCTTCATCTTTGGCTTCCTTCTATCCTTCGCTCTCCTTCCATTCGTGTCTTTTGGCGAATACGACAGGCAGAAGAAAATCTTCCTGATATGGGTAAGAAACAGGCTAAGATTCTATCCTGAAAACCCAGTTGTTGAATGTCTATTGACAATGGTGTCCTTTCACCAACAGAAACTTATATCACCAATTAGCTTCAATAAAAACCAAAAACCTTACCAGATAGAATTCCCATGGTGGATATAGTTATATTATTGGGGAAAACCCTTGTATTTTCCAGTACTCAAAATATGGAATTTGTAAATAACTTCTTGATTAGCATTATACGTGCTGGTACTGATATTCAGGTTTAAATAATAAAACGTCTTCCAACACTACTCGATATATTTACACTTATACTGTAAATGTTTACAAGACGGTAAATATATATAAAAGATCTTTTATACAGGGTGTCTCACGTAAGGTGTCTCAAATCGATTACAGATCAACCGTTTCTCCTACAATCTTGAAATAAAATCATTTCCCACTAAATTGACCCCAAGGAATAATTTAAAAATATTCTTAACGTTGTATAAATACAGGGTGTCCCAAAACTGGGGGTCACAGGTTCGAATCTCAGAAATTTCAAATACAAACATGTGTCATATTATACATCATTAGAAAGGTCTATTTAATACAAACATTTTGGTGGAAACAGAATTTTATTATCTTTATTCGTTTCAAAATGGCGTCCATTTTTGTAGCCAAAATCAAAATTTACGGAATACCCTGTAATTCTTTTATTATTTGTCATAAATGACTTCTGATTCAAAATACTTATTTGAAATAAGCTAAGCTTTACAATGATATGTCACAAGACAAAATTTGTAAAAAAACTAAAATTTCAAAAATTTAATATTTTTGAAAATTTTTACATAAACAAAACTCAAAAATTTTAAATACAAACACATGTCTTTTTGTACATCATATTAAAGCTCTCGTTAAACTGAACAACTTTGTAATTTACACTACTGCCGTATCTCTTTTGGTTTTGTAGTAATAACGTAAAAATGTCATTTTCCCATTTAACTTGCATGTTAATTTATTGGTATGACAACAATGGAAGAAGGACTGCCTTACTATCATGTCCTGATTAATTAACATGCAAGTTAAATGGGAAAATGACATTTTTACGTTATTACTTCAAAACCAAAAGAGATACGGCATTAGTGTAAATTACAAAGTTGTTCAGTTTAACGAGAGCTTTAATATGATGTACAAAAAGACATGTGTTTGTATTTAAAATTTTTGAGTTTTGTTTATGTAAAAATTTTCAAAAATATTAAATTTTTGAAATTTTAGTTTTTTATAAATTTTGTCTTGTGACATATCACTGTAAAGCTTAGCTTATTTCAAATAAGTATTTTGAATCAGAAGTCATTTATGACAAATAATAAAAGAATTACAGGGTATTCCGTAAATTTTGATTTTGGCTACAAAAATGAACGCCATTTTGAAACGAATTAAGATAACAAAATTCTGTTTCCACCAAAATGTTTGTATTAAATAGACCTTTCTAATGATGTATAATATGACATATGTTTGTATTTGAAATTTCCGAGATTCGAACCTGTGACCCCTGGTTTCTGGGACACCCTGTATTTATACAACGTTAAAAATATTTTTAAATTATTCCTTGGGGTCAATTTAGTGGGAAATGATTTTATTTCAAGATTGTAGGACAAACGGTTGATCTGTAATCAATTTGAGACACCTTACGTGAGACACCCTGTATATATTTACCGTCTTGTAAACATTTACAGTATAAGTGTAAATATATCGAGTAGTGTTGGAAGACGTTTTATTATTTCAACCTGAATGGAATTTGTCTAAACCTTATAATTTTTCTTCATGGACTATTTGTGAACATTTATGAACAAATTTAATTGTTTTAACTCTGAATCCAATACACTTTGAATTGAATGAATATCAATCAACCAATTTATCCCATGTAGTTTTTTACAACGAACAATTGATTGCTCCATAAGTACTAAAACTACTCACATGAATAAAAAAATCAATACATAGTTAAAAATACAATTATTGAAAATTCAAATTCATTTATCTCGTGAGGCGCTGACACTCCCTATAGATCCAACAACTTTGTTAGATGCTTTGTTACTGGATGAAGCAGCTCATTTGAATAGGTTTAGCCTCATATGCCAGTGGCCCCGATTCGATTCCAAGAGATGACTTTACATGCATGAACCTAACATTCTACTCTGGCTTGGCTATCGCAGCTTATGTGACTAAATGCCCTTTACCTTGTTGTCCTTATATCATCGCTCAGGCTTATCAGCCCTTCGTGACAGGCAGTAAAGATTTTTATATTTTTAAAAACCATTCACCACAACTGACCTCCGTCTTGTGTCGTACTTTGTTCGCAGGTCTGCCTGATGACTAGCGTGTTCCTCTTCCTCACACTCCTGCTGCTGTTCTACGTCACCCCTCTCTACGATTGCCAGATCTGCACCTACTTCAACTGTCTTGTGTTTACAAGTCTGCCTGATGACTAGCGTGTTACTCTTCCTCACACTCCTGCTGCTGTTCTACGTCACCCCTCTCTACGATTGCCAGATCTGCACCTACTTCAACTGTCTTGTGTTTACAGATCTGCCTGATGACTAGCGTGTTCCTCACACTCCTGCTGATGTTCTACGTCACCCCTCTCTACGATTGCCAGATCTGCACCTACTTCAACTGTGTTGTGTTTACAGATCTGCCTGATGACTAGCGTGTTCCTCTTCCTCACACTCCTGCTTCTGTTCTACGTCACCCCTCTCTACGATTGCCAAATCTGCACCTACTTCAACTGTCTTGTGTTTACAGGTCTGCCTGATGACTAGCGTGTTCCTCTTCCTCACACTCCTGCTGCTGTTCTACGTCACCCCTCTCTACGGTTGCCAGATCTGCACCTACTTCAACTGTCTTGTGTTTACAGGTCTGCCTGATGACTAGCGTGTTCCTCTTCCTCACACTCCTGCTGCTGTTCTACGTCACCCCTCTCTACGATTGCCAGATCTGCACCTACTTCAACTGTCTTGTGTTTACAAGTCTGCCTGATGACTAGCGTGTTACTCTTCCTCACACTCCTGCTGCTGTTCTACGTCACCCCTCTCTACGATTGCCAGATCTGCACCTACTTCAACTGTCTTGTGTTTACAGATCTGCCTGATGACTAGCGTGTTCCTCACACTCCTGCTGATGTTCTACGTCACCCCTCTCTACGATTGCCAGATCTGCACCTACTTCAACAGTGTTGTGTTTACAGATCTGCCTGATGACTAGCGTGTTCCTCTTCCTCACACTCCTGCTTCTGTTCTACGTCACCCCTCTCTACGATTGCCAAATCTGCACCTACTTCAACTGTCTTGTGTTTACAGGTCTGCCTGATGACTAGCGTGTTCCTCTTCCTCACACTCCTGCTGCTGTTCTACGTCACCCCTCTCTACGGTTGCCAGATCTGCACCTACTTCAACTGTCTTGTGTTTACAGGTCTGCCTGATGACTAGCGTGTTCCTCTTCCTCACACTCCTGCTGCTGTTCTACGTCACCCCTCTCTACGATTGCCAGATCTGCACCTACTTCAACTGTCTTGTTTTACAGGTCTGCCTGATGACTAGCGTGTTCCTCTTCCTCACACTCCTGCTGCTGTTCTACGTCACCCCTCTCTACGATTGCCAGATCTGCACCTACTTCAACTGTCTCCCGCTCACTGATCATTTCTGCTCTGCTCAGAACATCAACTTCAAACGAGAAGTAAGATTTTACCTTAGAATATTCGCTATCCAGTGTAAGATACCGTGCATCAATTGAGGTAGAAGGAGGATAATTTGTTTATATCGATACTGGCCTAATAATTGTGGAACAAATTGAAATCCTGAGCAGAGAGATACTTAGAAAGTTTTATATTATCAGTGAAATACTATTTTTTAGTATTTAAGCACTTTCATCTGTTAACCTTTCACAAAACGTTTAACTAAGTATGAATTTAAAAAAAAGTTGAAATGAACATGTTCTATTGTTTATAATAAAAACTTTTTTTTAATTCGATAATTTACCTGTTAACAAATGAAATTTTAAACTTTAAAAACTAAATAGTTTTAAATTACAAACTTTCAGATCTGGACATTTCCATCATTTTTAGTGAGAGCCATTCAATCTCAACCAAAATATTTCAACTTTGAACTATAAACCCTCATTCGGTGAAATTATTTTGATCCATGTAGCAGAGGCTTAAAATAGTGCTTTAAAATTTATTTCCGTAAATCAACTTTTGTAAATTTAGGTGTATATTAATTGAGAACTGATGTAACAATAATGTAGCACTTGTCATGCTTGCAAAGGCGATTTAGCATTCAATCCTTGCTAGAAGCTACAATACTCATTAACATCAACTAACGACCGATGTTTTCCATCGCAGGTATGACACATGGGGTCGCGGCGTAAATACGTCGATCATCGACCTTGGACCCGGTGGCGAGGAGTTTTACGACTTCGCAGCGACAGTCTACTCCTGGTCGTCACCGTTAGCTTGTGACGCCTCCAGTCCGATCGTAGGAGCCGACCCGACCCATCCGTACCGTCATCGGAACCGGTTCATCGCTTTCATCACAGGAATTCGCTGAAAATACTTGAAAATTATAAAAATTCAGTAATTGGAGACTGTTCAAAAAAGTGTTTACATTTTGTGGTAATTTGACACAGAATTGATAGATTTATCGACTTTTTAACAAAAATGTAAGTTAATATACCCTTTTACGTAAATGCTGATACAAAAAAAATTATTGGAAAGGATCTAAAAATACGATTTACATAGCGCTTCTACATTGAACCGGACTGGCCGCATCACTTCTGTGATCTTCAGAGACAAATGGCTGTTAAATTTGTAAAAACCCAGTTAGAGGTCTTTGTAAAAATGTAAAAAACACCGAACGTCGTGACTGATTAATCTTAAGTAGTGCACCGCAGTGACGGACACAGTGAGGTGCATCGCCATCGACCGATGGACAATATTTTTATTAAATAGTGGGTATTTTGTAACCGTGTATTATACGCTATACATATTATAAATATATGAAGGTGGTGGTGTGTATTTCCGCGCCCGATGTTTCTAAGTCTTTCAGATCGTAGGAGCCGCGGCGCCCTTAAGGGAGTTTTCCGTTTCCGAATCCGGAACCCGTTATTTTCCGGTTTTGTACATACATGCCGTATTTATTAATGTATAATTATAAGATTTTTTGGGATACTGGACCCCAAGGTAGGCTCAGTCAGTTGGTCTTGACTGTCGAGAGATTGGACCGTTCACTTATGTTGAGGTGCATTTTGGTATTTTTACAATGTAATATCACCAATAGAGACCATAGCTTCTTCCTCACCATTTTATAAAGTCATTTTGCAATTTTTATTTTTGTATAGCTCTTCTTATTCCCCAAAAACTACCGTAATGGCGTTATACTATTAGGTTATTATAAGTTTGGGAAGCAAACATTAGGAATAATCAAGAATGAATTATTTGTACATTTCCCATTGTGATACTTTTGAAATGAAACAATACAAAGTTTAACCACGTCACTTTATTTGTAGCTTAGTTACATTATTTTAGATTTTGATTTATACGCGATACCAAAATGCATCTACCATTTTTAATACAACTTTAAAAGACATGATGCATTTTCATTTATTTATATTTATATGATAATTCCATGTACAGCGTCTATAGTGTTGAAACCCCAACCATCATATTATATTTTAATGTTATCTCTTAGTTTGTATAGTTTTTTTCAATGAGATGACTTTGAGAGTGATAATTCCTGTTTTTAGGTTTGTAATATGTTTAAACAACGAATATTTAGGTCTTTAAATTTTATGAAATTATTAAAGTTGTTGCAATACAGAATAAGTTCTGTTGAGTTTTAATTATTTTATGATTTTATGTTAGTACAAAGCCATAAAGGCCTACTTTAAACCAAGAAGTTTCATTTACCAGTACCAATTATTTTAGTTTTATAGTCTTGATTTTTTTTTTAATTCACATTATAGATTGTTATGCATATAGTTTAATATGTATTTATGACTACAAGGATTTATGATTAATTATTGAATGGTTAATGTTGATTGTTTTGTTTGCTGTGTTCAAATTACTTTGTTATGTTCACAAATATTAAAAAAACATAAAAAACTTTCGCTCAAATAATACATATTGCACTATTTATATTTTACCCAGCACAATATTTTGCTGCACACATTTTACTTTTTATACTTTTATACTTATGTGATTTTATATTTGTTTGGAGTAATTGTTTACAGGTGTTAACGTCTTGTTACCATTCTCCTTTCGATAGAATTTATTTTTCCTACCAAGATTCACTTGACTTTCTTCTTTTTGGGGGAAATTGTTTCATAAGTAGGCCTAAAAGTATTACTGTATCGCTTCACATTTTTGTAAAATTTTAGTATGTAATTCTATTTTTAAATTCAATTCTTTCTATTAAGTTTTTGTCACATCAGACAGTAAATTTACTCTAGGACTTGTTTTGTTGCTCCCTTTTTTGATTCGCATTGCTTGGGAGTCAGACTTTCCTTATTCGCATGATTTGAAGCGCGTATGTATGTGTGTATGTAAAGTCGGCCATGTATTGGTTAAATAGTGTAACAGTGTTTTTTCACACACAATAACATACTGTATAAAACGTTTATTTCTTTGTATATCTATGGGAGACCAAAGCCTTATAATTGAAATATATATCCATTGTAACTTATCCGTCTATTATTTCTCCACCTCAATTTATAGGTGTATATTAAAATAACTTTTATAGGTCAGTAAATGCTGTATGGTATTACAATATACACGTAACCAAGTTTTACACTTTTTGTGGTTGTTGATGAAAGATACATACATTTTTAATTTAAAGAATATTATTTGAATTGTTTGACCAGAGAAAGAGTTGTAGGTGAATACAGTACACTCTCGTTCATCGGACTCGGCGACATCGGGATTCCGCTTCATCGGAACTGAAAATCTGGATATTATTAATTTTTTTTCTTGTGAAATAAATAATTTTTCCGTTTTAGCGCCTTCAATTTTCATTTGTTCTATCCGCATAACAGTGAAGTATCACATTTTGCATCAAACGTCATCAGGCGTTTCCCATAATTTGTACCCATCGATGTGATTTACGAGGCCGTGGGGTATTCGCACAAAATAGAAAGAGGAAGGGGTAGGAAGTGAACATCCGGTTCGACCGCTTCCCAAACTGTCATTCAATCTGTCTCACGTCGCGACTGCAGTGACTGCACCTGTGTTTCGTGGACGTCAGTTGACTGCTGAGTTGATGAGTGGAATATGAATATGGAATATGTGAATAAAGATTTTGGATCTTTATTTCCTGCGTTGTTTTTATTCCTATCTGTTCATTGTTACCATGTTCAAAGTTTGAGTGCCTTATTTTCATAAAACCTCTTGTGTTATCTTAAAAACAAGAGTGAATACAATCACAATAGTTCACCGTACGGGCAGAAATGATGACTCACGACGGACTCCGCTTCATCGGAATTTTTTGACATCCGAACCGGCCGTCCGCCACATTAGTTCCGATGAACGACAGTGTACTGTACAACCAATCAATTAAATCCTGCCTGATTAAATAATCCTATCACAAATCTGCATGCTGGTAAATTTTCTGTGTAATTTTTCTCATAAAAAGCTAAAACTATTTGAAAATTATATTTTCCACCAAGGGCCAAAAGTAGGGTTCAGCTATCCTTTAATCATGTTTAATGGCTGTTGAAGTCAAGGATGTTAATTTGAAGAAAACAATTTTGAAAACATTTAATTTGATTACAGCATTGTATAGTAAAAAATGTTTAAATGAGCAATAATTTGAATTAAGTGTTTCATGCAACCGTAAGAAAAGGCCGAATGTTAGGCCGTAAGAAAATTTAATTGTTTTTTACGAAAATCTAGTTAAAGAAAAGACTTTGGGTCAGCACAATATGGCCATTCTTTTTCTATAATGTCATAATTAAAAGAGACAAAAATATAAAACGTTTAATAATGTAAAAAACTACTTCTTGCCCTGTATTTCTTATCTTAAAAGAAGTATATCCAAAATATAATACCATTTGATAGCTCAAAGCACTTTATTTCTTAAAAATTACTCCTTAAAAACAATCTGCGGTTTGGGAGGGGACTTGGAAGCTCGTGGGATGGGAGGAACGATATCCGTAATCTTCTCCCACACTCCAGTGCTGCGTAGGTGGCGATCCGTTTTCAGCAACGGAGTAAAATGGATTCTCGCCAGGATATGCTTCTGCCTTACCGCTTCGATGAACACCTTATCGTAAAACTCGCCGATGTTGTTAACGTTGAGGTGGCACTCCCCCTCTTCCTCCGTGAGGAGTATCGTGTTCCACGGGGCCCACTCCTCCTCTCGTCGCCATCGCACGTGAGTCAGCTTGGCCAAGTCGCGACACTCACTGATGGCGGAATGTCCGTGCCAGATGACGCTGGTCAGGAAGAACATTCCGATCTGCTGGAAGACGAAACAGACAGACGAGTAGCAGTTCTGTTGCATCTCTGTTGTCTGCACCTGGGTCGGAAACATTCTTGTCATTAATCTGTGTAAGTGGTGTTAAAAAACAATTCTTAACTTAACCGTTTTCTGAGAAAAAGTACAGTAGCCTCTCTTAACCGGCCGTCACAGGACCGGGGCGAGGCCAGGTAACCTAAATGCTGGTTAAAACAGGAAATTATGTAAAAACAATGAAATAAAAGGTATTATTGCAACTTTAGGAATAAATAAATAAACGCTCCCGTAATGTATGTATACACTTGACACAAGGTAGAATAAAACTGATGTTGGTAAACATTTGTAGTAGGCTAAATTTTTCAATTTGTAAATGGATGTGGTTTTTATGTTGATAAAGCGATAAGGATACGAACTGAAGTCTCTCGATTCCAAGAAAATGCCAATTAAAGCAACCCATTTTATGATTCAGGGCAGTTGATCTGGGCTCTCTTGTGTCCTCAGGCAAAAGCGGTTAATCTGGGCGCCGGTTGATCC
The DNA here is from genome assembly GCA_030545055.2 of Neoaliturus tenellus. Lineage (NCBI taxonomy): Eukaryota > Metazoa > Arthropoda > Insecta > Hemiptera > Cicadellidae > Neoaliturus > Neoaliturus tenellus. The sequence continues at coordinate 35,051,727 of CM061534.1, read as the reverse complement.
TGGGCCGATTTAGGGAGGGTCTACTTTACTTAGAATTAAATCCCACTGACAACGTAAAATAACTGTGGAGTAACCTTTGTCACTTGTTCATATTGATAAAAAACCTAAATTATATAAAAAGGATTATTTAAACTTTGCAAAGCTTTCATTCAATATTTTGAACATGAAAGATGCTAATTAGTTCACATAAGAGGTGTGACTGAGAAATTTGACTCTTGTAAGATTATTTTTGTAATTCCACTCTTTGTTTTTCAGTGATGTGGGAATGTATTCTAAGGGTGAAATCTCACGGAAAGGGTGAAAAAACTGAGCTTCTTAGACATCTTAGAATAGCTTGATAATGAAAGATTGCAGATTTTCAGGAATAGCTCTATAAACTCAAGGCAGACTTCCTCCTACTTAGATTACAAAAACATTCCCGCAGATCTTTTTCAATTTTCTTTATATTACAAATTGTTAGCTCTAGAAAACATTATAACTAGAATAAAATGGAGAAAAGTCACCGATCTCAAAACTTTTTAAATATCCTTTGGAAATAAGACCCATAAACCAGAAGATATTTTTTACAAAACTAAGTGGACATGCTCATCCTGGCTCAAACTGTAAGCAAAATAACCAAAGAAAATACAGTATTCTAAAACTTGTTGTTAAATTAAAATGGTCACCTGTTTGAGCAACCGCATGTAAGGAGTCATGTCAATCCGCTGATGACCGACGTTCTGTAGCCAGTCGCAAGACTTGCAGACCGTATAAGCCTTCATCCGCGAGTGAACGGGATACCGGGACGCGGGCAGCAGCTTCATACATCTCGTGCACTTGTAAAGTGTATCGTGTTTCTTCGACCAATTTGGTTTCTTGTATGAGGCCACCTTCGGATTGAACTGAGGATGGTGAAGAAAATCCATATAAAGTTGCTCGATTCTTTTTCTCAGAGTAGCCAAGTCGGCGTCTTTAGTTCCTATTGATATCAAATTGATTTCACGATCGATTAGTTTTATGATGTCTTTGGTGTACTCGTAGGCGGAGTAATTCGACATAAGTTGCTTTAGTGTGATCAAAAAGTCAATTCTATCTTTTGGAGGAACGTCTTTCCGAACCAAATCGGTGTATACTTCCTTGAACTCTCTTGCTCTTTGTGTGGCAGGATCATCGATAGTCGTCAGTTGTCCTCGGGCATTTCTAAAGGTTAACGGACGTGAAGCCATTTCAAGAAATCTTAATTGCTGTCTTTTCAGTGCTTCTTGTTTGACTTCAATCCGGTGTTTTTCAATGGCAGAAAGCAACTTGATCTCTTTCTCCAAAAGAGCGACAAACTCTGCCTTTTTCGGTTCTTCGGTTTTCATATCACAAATCCTTTGCCACTCTTTCTGCCACCATTTTCCCACCATCAAGTACATCATGTAAAAGTCATCTCTTTTGGAAGGGAAAGGGTCACTTAAAATTTTCTCTTCTCTCTCTGCCTGTTCTTTCATCATTTGAACTCTTTGTCGCTTAACGTCTTCGAGTAAGTAGCGCTGCAAAGCGAGTAACTTGTTCACCCTGCATCGATGCAGCCAGTGCCTCACAGCTCTTTGTATTTTGATCACTTTTTCCTCCACATTATTTGCCACCAACCATTCTGCATATGATTGATACGGTTTAGCGGTAACAATTCTATCTTCTATTTTAGGAATAATCTGATCACTTCGATAAACCTGGGTGCTTTTATCGGAAGATGTGTCAATTTTTGCTTCTTTCAGTGGGAAAGGTGTCTGAGTATCACGATGGAAGAGGAGGGGAATCGCTACTCCTGGCTCTGGATACTCGAAAACCTTTCGTTTTCTCGGAGCTGTCTGAGAAGAGGCATGATGGTACTCTAATTTCGTCAGCTTATTCCTATACCCTCCCAACCACTCCTTTTGTCCACACTGATTTTCTATTTCTACAATGAGATCTTTAAAAGTTCCATCTTGCCAAACATGGACTGTGATTACGTCTACAGTCGGAATATATTCACTCACACTTGCTGCCGTTATGCACTTACCCGGCTGAGTAGAGGTTAGCTTCAGCTCCAGAGATCCAAAAGGTTCCACTCCGAGCCCTTGTAGGGGCAGCCAGTCATCGACATCGAACCCATCCTTTTCTAACTTGATCGAGTCAAAGTTCATATTCAAAACATCTGATAAACGTTCTTTAACCTCTTGTATATTTGAAGTAATCTTAAAAGCGCTTGCGAAAGTTTCAGAATTTTCAAGGATGAATTTAACAGTGACCACTTCTTGGTTAGGAGTGTTTTGTGCTCCTGTGTTTACCACTCTCGATTGCCCTAGAATTCCAAACTCTTCTTTATCACCCAAAGATGGTGAAGAACTTAAATCTTTTTCGGGAGATTCGTCTTTAGAAGTGGTGCTTTTTGGACCATCATCGTCAATATTTTTCTCGTTGTCTGTTGTTATGTCAGTACTATCTTGATTTTTCTCTGGACCTGATGGTTTTTCTTGAACTTTTTCTGATTTCAATTTGGGGTCTCCAAGCTCTTCATAATCACATCTATTTTCTATCGGTTGTGTTAAACTCTCAGAAGAAATCTGTCCAACTGCAGTCAAAATAGACTCTTCAACATCTTCTTTTCCTTTTTCTTGGTTTCCTTTTTCTGACATTACGAATGAATGATCTGCTCTAAAAAAAAAGATTGTTGAGTATGAGTAAAATAAGAATTTTATATGTAGATAAATAAGATTTAGGCCTTAGGGCTTAAGATTATTAGGGCTTAGTGTTAAATACTTTTATAGTTTACAGTACTTATAACTCTGACAGTAAACTATAAAAAATATACTTTACCTTCATTACCTAATCCTAAATTTTGATAGTCTGTTTTATTATGATACTTCTTTAGCTTGTTTTACATCTTAACTACTGGGGAGTCCCTCAGTCCCAAACAATTGAAACTTGTTCGTATTTTACTATGTAGCCCATAAAATAGTTGAAATATACCAAGTGTCAACTTAATTTAAAATGACGTTTTTAAAATATGTTTAACATTTAAAGTAGGCCTGCCACACAATGGTCTTTTATAGCTCAATTCAAGTAGTTTGGTAACAATTTTCTTCTTAATGCCTTAAAAAATAACTGTGTACTCATTTTATTTTTCGGCAGTAAAGTATTTGTTAAATGAAACCAAATATATCCCATTAAGATTTATATTTTTCTTTATGTTAGCTTTGGATGAAAAGTAAATCTCTTTACATCCTGTAGTAAAAACTATAATTAATAAGTACATACCTTTTTATGTTGAAAAAAATTACAACAATGTTTATGTTGAATAGTTTCCAGCAACACTGCAAAGTTTTCTCAACTAATTGATTTGCACAACAGCCAATCTAGGGAGCATTGTGAGGTCAAGAGACAGAGGTGATCCTTGTTGAATGGTTGCCGTGCGACCGTGGCACGGAGGTTGAAGCTCTGAGGGGAGCAGGGGATAGGGGAAGATTTGTCAATAGTTACCGAGCGACCTTAACATGATACGTTGCCAGTTGAGATTTATTGGGTCTGGTTCTGAACCCAGGAAATGTGAATTTATAGGATTCAATAAGAAGTTTTGAAATTTTTTTTACTATTAAATATGTTGTGTGATATATTTTTGGTGAGTTCCTTAGAAAGATTACTCCCTTGATTGAAATGTAAAATCAGCCAAGGGGAATGGCTGAAGCTCTGAATCTCATCTATCTATGACAGAATTATCAAAATACCTCCGTCACAGCAGATCAGCGTACTCGGCAAATTGCCAATGGAATTTTTTTTCTATTTCCCTATCGAAACCATAGGGTTGAGTATTTAGGTTTGCTGCCATATGGGTTTGTAAACAAATAAACAAGTTAAACCCTACCTAATTAATGTACATACCAAATTTTATCAATATATGTTTATAAATTAGCAAAAAAGAAGGTTTTTGTATACTTCCCATAGGAATAACATGGGAAAAATATTTTTTTATTTTCTTTGTAACCATTTAAAATAAGTTAAAAACTCAAAATACTAAGTTGTTTGTTTTTTTGAGCTCTTTTAAATGATTTATGTTTAAATCGTTAGATTTTAAAAATTAAGGTACAAAATGCCAAAAACCCATTTTTGGCCCTTTTGAACCCCATAAAACCCCATTGCCATGGTCCGATATTGTGGTTCATGAATTCGTTCAAGTAAATGCTGGTTTACACACCTGTACCAAATTTCATCAATATTGGAGGTTCCGTTCAAAAGTTATTGTGTTCACAGACACACCTATATATGCATATAGATATAATTTGAACAAACAGTGTTTTTGGCTTCTGGGGACCTCAAAACCAAAAAAGTATCATGGTCCCAGGCTTAGGTCTTACTGTGACTACTACCGTAATAGCGTACATTCCCTATAGGAAGATTCGCTAAAATCTTTAAAATACAGTAGACTCCCTCTTAACCGGCCACCTCGGGACCAGGCCTCGGCCGGATAATTATTTGGCCGGTTAAACCGTAGTACATAAAAAATGTCAAACAAAAATTTTATATTGTCTAAATATAATTATGGATTGAAACAAAAACAACTTAAAATTTATTACTCTATACACTTCACAGCTAACATCCAACACCCATGAAATCTGCCACTAAAATAAACTAATAATAATTTGTTTCCTTATTTTGTATACTGGATAGTAGGTCCAAAAGCATTCACTTCCGTCCAGGAACAGTACATTTTCGTTGGTTTGAGAATGTAAACATGATATAATGTTGAATTGAATGATTCAGCAGATAAGAAAACCACTTTTCCGGCGAAACATGGCCGATTAAAGCGATGTTGAGATAAAAAATGGCCGGTTAAAAAGATGTTGTTTCGTGGCAGGGTAGGCCAATTAAAGCGGAGACCGGTTAAAAGGGAGTCTACTGTATATAATATATTAAAGGTGTCACCCCTTACACTCTCCCAGAACTAACTCTCCAACTTCTGGTTATGCTTTAATGTTGAGATATGGTACACTTATTTCTTTAGACCAAAGTGGAAAAACAAATCGTTTGTCACAGTGTTTTTTTTTTTCCAATAAGGTGTACACATTGAAAATTTTCACTTAAAAATAAATACATTTATTGATACATAAAAGTTATAAAAAACATAAATATATAAACACTAATCTTGGCTTTGGTCACTGTTTGAGCTGGCCCTCTTTCACCGTTGAAAGTAATGTAAGAAGCAAAGGTCTGAAAAATAAGAAAAGCATACTAGTTAAAAATTTACATTGAAAATCAAACAGATTTATCATTTTTAATTAAAGACCTTTTATGATGTTTGAATAATCACTTTAATTGTTTAACTACCGAACCTTTTATAGATTTGTACGTATGAAAGCGATTTGATAATTTTACACTTATGGGACTAGACCATGTTGGATTATAGAAGACTATGGGCTACTAGGGGTATCATCATAAAAATACTTAGAAACTTCTCAGGAAAAAGTATCTTTTTGCAAATATTGTGTATTAATAGATGCAGTTTCCTCAAGTTTTTATTGTACTGAATTGCACGGTCATCGAGAGAGTGGGTTAGCCAAGTGTTAAACCTGGGACCCAGGCTCAGAGGGGGCCAGGAACAGACAAGAAATTTTTTTTTGGGGGGGGGAGGAGGGGAGGTTTAGACTGTCTAGAAATATTAGTATCAACTTATTAGAAATATAATTCCACAGAAAATATAGATTTTCTAAATATCACAAAGATGAGAAAGCTTAGTTAAGAATAAGAAAAAAAACTATTTCTTCACTTTTCGGTGTTCGACTGTCGATCTGGAGTCTATTTGGCGGTGGCCACTAGTAGTGACTCATATTTTCCCAATCAGGGCTGGGGAAAGGGGAGAGCAGTAAAGAACTTTTTTGTGTTTTACAACGAATCAAGAACGAAAGCCGATTTTGATATGTTGGCACTGAAAAACAACTTAAGAAAAATTTTGAATTTTGACGATGTTATCGAGAGACCTTTGCCAGCAAAGAAAGCAGAAAAGTAGCTTTGTAAATTGAAATTATATATGAAAGTAAAGTGTAATCCTGTTTGTTTATATAAAGGTTTTTGTTAAATAGAGTTGATTTGAAATGGTTACACGAAATACTGTATATTTCTAAATTGTTATCGATAAAATGTAATCAAATATTTTTGGATATAAGATAATGTGTATGCCATTTTTATTTTAAATTATCATGTGGTTACGGTTAGGCTTTTGTTTTTACTATATTTCACAGTTCAGTTGACAATTTTTTAATCGTTAACATGATAATTAAATCAATTCAGTGCTCAATAGTTTCAGCAATTCAGAAATAATAATGATAATGACTATTTTTTCTTTATTCACATGGTTTTGTTTGTACTACTACTATTTAATGTACAATTTTTTACGATTTAGCTGATAATTTTTTAATCTCGTCATTCTTATGCAGTGCTCAAGCACTGATCGATTTTGATCAGTCACACCGTCATCATTAGTTGTGTGTCAACGATTAGCTGTTAGGACTATTTATAAATTTGAAAAATGGATAGAGTAAGCTACCTGTTTACCGAAAAAGGTCTATTAACTGTCTCTCAACTGCATGTTTATAGTGTAATAATGTACGTTTAAAAAAATTTTGCACAGTTTTCTTATAAAGAAGTAAACAGAGTGACACGCTCAGCTCAAATACTTTCATTAGTAGTACCTGACTTGAGGAAAGAATTAAGCGGTCATCAGTTTTGCTACTTGGGACCAAAAATATTTAATCAATTTGTTAAGAGATATGGGAATGATGTTATATTAGAAAAGAAACCAACAGTAAAACTTAAGATATTGGGGTTTGCTACTGACTATTTATTGTGAATGTTGTTATATTTCATAATTTATTTATTGTTGTTATTGCATGTTTTAATTATTGTTGCAAAGTGAAAACTGGATGTGAATTGTTAGTGTTAAGGTTATATGATCTCAAGCATGTTTGAACAATTAAAGACTTTAAATTACTGCCAGAGGTAAAATATAGATGAGATACCCTGAATAATTTTTTGATTCCGCACGCGCCATTTGAGGTGCATGGGACATGTGTTTTTTGTAAGAAAATATTTTATGAATAAAGGATTTCAGATTTCTGATTAGACCCAATCCGAGACTGTCAACAGAAATTGGTCAACAATTATTAAAATAAAACAAAATGGCCATACCACCAACAGATTTCTTTTAATAATCTTAAATTGCAAGTTATATTTACGATCGCAATTCGCCATGTTTTTAAGTTCAGAAAAATACTGGCAATTTTTTGGCAATGTGTGTTTGGCTAAGGGTGGATTTTCAGAATAACAGCGTTCGAAATAGCGGAACTCTTAAATGTAATTTTAGTGGTATGGCTTTATTGTGCTAGAAAAAATTTAGGTACTGTACAGTACATATATTTTCTTCAATTGTTCACAGAAATCCAGCAAATACACAATATTCATCAAAAGCACAGAAAAGTAGGCTACTTACAAGCCCTCAGTACTGGCGGAATCTCTGATGTTGAGTTGCCGCTGGAGTTCTTCTCTTGGGGTCTTGGCAACTGAGACGGATGCTTCTGAAAGTTTAAAATTACTTTCAATGAAAATAATAGTTAAGATTTTTCCAATACTAGATTAATTTGAGACTCTGGAAATAAAATTTTAGCTTACGTTTGCAAAGTTAGGCATCTTGCTGGCCTAACAGTTAGCGTCTTAGACTTCGGTTCAAGAGGTCACTGGTTCAATTCCCGGGGTGTCCACAGACTTTGATGGGCTTGGACCTCTTTTCCTTAAAAGTGTTAAATGTACATAGTACAATCTCTTAACGAAATGCCTCTGGCATATACCTTACAAAAAAAGTTAGTAGAACTAAATTAGGTAGAATCACAAATTTAAGGTGCATAGTCACAACACAAAACTGTTTTTAAATTAGTTTAAAACTTTTGAAAAATTACTATAAATTATACTACAGTTTGATAGCACACTCATAATTTACGATCATTTATAAAAGAATCCAAATGGGCTTATTTTATTAACAAACAATATAAAAACCTTTAAATACGATGAAAAATCTACGAATGACACTCAAAAGGATTTAGTTGCATGTAAACAGTTAAAATTTCAATTTTTGTGTCATGGGTACGGTACTGCAACGCTTTTATAATTAGGGCCATTATTCATTCATAAACTTTCAATTGCTTTTATAACATTAAACACTTTATTTGCAGCTCGATCACCGAGGACTTGATTAAAAAATTGTTACAAAGCTGGATATGATTCTTAGTAGCTAACTAAGAGTAGCCTACTCCTGACCGTAGCCTCTCTGCTATTATAACTGTACCTGACAATTGCTAATGCATATTTGTAAGTATGTCAATGGCAAATAAATTACTGATTTCTGATTATTATTTTAGTTACAAACAGAATCACTCTCAGCAGTTCCATAATGTCATAATGCACTGTGAGTAAAATGAACACTTGTTGGTAGGAAAGAAGGTGCTGCACATAATTGTAAATGTTTTTTTTTTAGTGCTATTAAACATTTTTTGTATGAAAACCTGTGACAAAAAAAACTGTATTGTCATCGATACGCCTATGGACTTCATTTCGCAGGCCGGCCCGGCCACCAGTGACCAGCGATTTCGGTCACCATTTTTTTTGGGTGAAAATTGCTGGTAAGTCAGATTGCAGCTTTGATCCTGACTTCTGGATACAAAAGATAAGATTTTATGGAAAAAAATTTAGGCTCTGGGAAATGATGTTTGATATTTTTGCCGCACTCAACGTGTTAATTCTGACTTTCATTTATTTGGTACTTTTTACATGACCTATCAGAAGTTTTGAACTTTGTTGAAATAGTTAAGGCTAAATTCAATGATTAAGAAATTGAAACACTTGGAATGATTTTTCCTATTCGTATATTTTTCATCTAGCCTACAGAATTGGATAAATGAAAGACTACATTCTTCGCTGCACTTCACCTGCGGAGAACATGGTTTCAGAGAACTTGTACCCGGCCCATGAGAGGTACTCCAGCACCAACTGGTTGGCTAACGCCATGGTAACAGGCGGCTGTGGTTTGTCCGCATCCGTCAGCTGGCGGTCCACGCCCAGGGCCTCCATCAGCCGAGTCATCAGGTCCGCCTTGATCCGCCCGTACTGGCCGTTGTCCTGCATCGTGGTCTTGAGAACTGAACAGACAATTCGTAATATCCCACATGAATGGGTAACTTTCCAAGGGAAAGATAGATCTTTTCATGTGATAGACCTTTCTCATAGGCCTTTGGACATTTATATAAACAACTCAAACGAATCACTAATCTCTAATTATAATTGCAGACATTTCTTATCACTAATTAGTAAAAAAAATTCATGATGGTTTCTTTAATGTGATTCCGTCTTCAGGTGAAAAAGTACCTACAATATAAAAAAGTTATCAACTTAAACTTAAAAGTTTTTTGGTGTGTTATTAATTGTCCATAAACATGAGGGAATGGTTTATTATTAGATTATTCGTTTCAACCTCAATATCATAGTTGATTCTGTTGTTTTCATTGTTTAATTCTTATTGTAAAATAGAAATTTTAAACATCGATGATAACGATGGAGTTGGGTAACGAAGTAAATACATTCATATAGGGCCAAGGCCAAGTTACTGTAGGTAGCCTATAGAGCTATTGAATATAAAGGGCTAAGTTTACATGTTAAAATTTAACATGTAAGTTAATTAAAATAATGTAAAATATGCTTCATTTTTAACATTACATATGAACATTACATGCTTAAATAAAACTATGAATTAAGGTTAACACATCTTTTATGTACTCACCCTTAAATAATTCTTCTTCGGACACCATTTTTTCGTTCTTCGATATAAATAATTATAAATAGGGCCTTTATTATTTACGTATTTTATTGTTTAAGTTAAGGTTAGTCCGTTTCGGCGTTTCGTTGCTAGTTGTTTTGTTTACAAACAAGAAAAATATAAACATTGTCAAATAATCAGCTGACAACCAAGAGCTCAATGTGCATCACTTTGGTAAACCGAGCAGAAAAAAATATTTCTGTTTATACCTTGGTCATATTATTAAATTGTGATATTTGGCTTAAAATTTCACAACAAAAAGTAAAATAGGCTCTGATTTTAATCCTCCTCATTTCGGAGACATAAAATTGTTAAGTTTCTGATAAAATTCTCTATCCAACATTATAAATGCCAGATTTCTAAGAATTATAATTTCGACGTTCGACGTTGGCTAGTTGGCATCCTTGTTCTCCTCTATTGTTGTCAAGTCACTCAAGTCAACGCTGACTGTTCTGTTTCGTGCATTTAGGACAACTTTCTCAATAGTTTAAATTTAGTTTGTGTATAGCGGTAAATTTATCTAATTTACTGTTGTCGATTTGCTGTTGTATTTATTCTCCAAAATGTTTTATTTAGTTTGTTTTATTGCCATTTTGTACATTTTATTTGATGTCAACTACTTCCTCAGAATAATTTTTACAGTTTTGGTCGGAAGACTCTTTGAGAAGAAGGTGAAAATCACGGAACCAACAACTGTCTATGGTAAGGGCATATTTTGATGAGACCTTTTATAAAGTTAGTATCGTAGCGTTTTAAAAATAACTAATTAAGATAGAGATTGGCTCTTAATTTTTTCTAAAAGTACAAAGACGGATCTTGTCTTCTGTGTTTAGAATTTTTAAATAAAATTATACTAATTTAAGTTATAACTGTCTAAAATCATCTGTTTTTCTCTAGTGGCAAGTTCTATAGATGCAGAGGTTTACGGGGATCGTGTTTTAAACTGACCAATTAAGATAGAGATGGGCTCTTAACTTTTTCTAAAAGTAAAAAAATGATCTCGTCGGCTATTTTCAGAATTTTTAAATACAATTTTCAATTTTAGCTATAACTGACTAAAATCATCAGTTTTTCTCGATGCAAATGCAAGGGTTTTTTCGAATCCTATTATCTTCTGCTAAATTCAGCCTAGAGCTATAACTAAGGTGTCATATTAAAGAAGAATAACGGTTCAAAATTTCCTTAGTTACACTTTGGTAATCTCACTTTGGTAGTTTCATCAAAACTAATGGAAAACTTCAGTTAAAAATCGAGAAAAACAGAAGATTTTAGACAATTATAGCTGGAATTAGGAAATTTATTTTAAAATTCTAAAAAAATAGAAGACTAGATCTTTTTTTCTATTTTTAGAAAAAGTTAACAGCAAATTTTTTTGTATTTTGTATTTTTTTGTGTCTACGCCAGAGGCATTTTTTAACGTTTAGACGGGGAACGGTCCAAACCCCAGTCTTGTTACTATCTAACATCGACCAGTTGTTAGAAAGCATCATTAATTAATAGCCCAATGACAAAAATGGCAACTGGGTCCGGAATCGATCCTTTAAAAAGCTACTAACCTTCCTCAGGATCGAACCGGCAATCTTTGGATTCAAAGGCGAGCACTATAACCAGTCAGCTACCCAGCCAGTAAATCTCTATCTTAAGTGGATAGTTCTAAAACACGATCCCCGTAAACCTCCACATTTATAAAACTCAAAAACAGATGGTTTTAAACAGTTATAACTGAAATTAGAAATTTTATTTAAAAATTCTAAAGAGATAGCCGACGAGATCCTTTTTTTTACTTTTTGGAAAAGTTAAGAGTTAAGAGTCAATCTTTATCTTAATTGGTTAATTTTAAAACACGATCCTACATGTTTATATGAATACTATTTTGTTTCAAAAAATACTTTAGATTATAATATTGTGAAAATATAAACTAACCAAAAAATCTAATTTTTTCATTCTTAGCATGGTTACAGCCCAAATTACCGTAAAGAATTGAGTAAAGCCTCGAGGTTACGATCCCCCTTGAAAAGCTAAAGATTTCTCTTGATTCGTCATTGTTGATATTTTACAAAACAATCGGAACTAGAATAGCAGTTTAAAATTGCCACTGATCATGGTTGTTATCGTGTGTTGTGTAGGGCGACATGACTATCTAGGGAATTTGAACCTGCCATGCATAAACTCACCTTGTAAAATTGGACTGTAAAAATTTGTGTTTTAAATACGGTAAGCCTAACTAAAAATTAATTAAATCAAGGGATAAGTTTTGATATATTTTACACTTCTTACGTAGTTTTAAATTGAGTCAACATACTTTTATTCTCTCTTATAAATTTGGGATTACAATTTTTCTCCATTCACCCAGAAATCCGAAAAATGCTCGCTAAATAACAAATATCCCCCTTCAAATTTAGTTTCAATACCGCAAACCGCGCCATCAATAATTAGTTGTGGGCACCCCTGGGTTAAAAAGTGAATAATTGTACATTTATATCATACCCAAGTCTAATTAATAAGTAGGCCATGACACTCACTTTTATCTTAATATACTTACCTTTTTGTATCAAGAGCTTCAATATTGGTTTATATTATATCAATTTAAAATTAATTCACAGGTACCAATATTTTTGAAATTTTCATTTGTAGGTTAGGTTGAGGCCTTTCGCTAGCAAGGCTAGCATCATCAGTTTGTGAGTTGTCTGATGATGCTAGTCTTGCTAGCAAAAGGCCTCACACAAATAAAAATTTCAAAAATATTGGTACCTGTGAATTAATTTTAAATTGATATAATATACTGTACCTGTTTTTGTTTTCCTGAATAAGTCTCCGATTAAGATATGGTGTTGGGTTAAAACATGCTTTAATATTAAAACAGAATGCCCCTGTGAAAGTTGAGCACAATACTATTTTTTTAATTAGTTTTATTTGTTATTATCATTTTTTGACCTTAGCAAAACATTATTCTTTTGTCACCTTATAATAAATTCAAATTCAGTTGAATGAATCCTTTAAACAATGCCGTGCAGGTTGCCAGTGCAACCTTTAGAGTGTATTCAAGTTAATTAGCCTTGATTACATTTTAATTGGTAATGAACGGTGTAGCTAAACCACAAGTCATGTTCAGCCACAGCGAAGAGCTGTTGATGTGTACAGAAAGTGGCACCAGACGGCATTACTGAGCATTCATTAAATAATTCCATCTGGAGAGTGAATATGTTGAATGAATGTTTAAAATAAAACAAAACAAAAATTCAAACCTTTGCAGCTAATCTATAGCTATGGTATACGCAAAATTTCTTAAAAGCTACAGCTGACATGACTAAAAGATAAGTTAACATTGTCATAAATTAAAAACTTTCATTTTAGACTACTCTCTTGATATTTAAAATTCTATCCCTTGGAAATTTGTCAAAAATTTCGAGTTTATGTTAAAATTGTGAAGAAAACCTTTAAGTTTTCTGAAATGCTCTTGTTTTATATTGTGACCAAATTTTCATCTAACTAAGCAAAGGTTTTTTCTTTTTTTTCACAACGTGTACACGAGGAGTGAAATCTTTACTGACAATGTGAGTTCAATGGTAGGCTCTATACTATGGACACAAAACAAAACTCTTTAAGTCTTCTCAAATAGTTGATTTTAAGTTTTTATTAAAACACAAACCATAAAATATGTGCATTTGGTTTTCCTAGACTCGTCAATAAAAACTGTTAATGCTGTAATAAGTTTTGATTAGTTTTTTTTCTGAATGTTCACAAGCATTAAAGTGAATATTGCTAGCTTAAATATCTTTTCGGTTTAAACATATAGTGAAATCTTCCCATGTTATTAATTAAAATTGTGTTTTTTTTATGTTCCTTTGTTAGTTTTTGTAAAATACATTGCAGGAAAAATTATGTAGGCTTTGAACTAAATAAAAATAAATGCTAACCAATAAAAAATCAATTGAAAATACAAATATGTTAAAACTTTAAATGTAGTAACAAATATAAATAAAACAAAAGTCTGACTTGAAATGTTACATCACAAAAGGCAAAGAGAGAAATGTTGGGAGGGGCCTGGCAGATACTGGATATTCCAGACAAGGTATTGTCACCTTGCGAAGGTCACACACAGATGCTCAGCTCCACATAATAATAATAACTAGAGATCGCCTCCTGATCGAAATTCGATCAAAATTCCAGTAAATCTGGACCCAAGATGTTAAAAAACATTTTGTAACTGAAACATCTGTTTATTTATAAGTTGTTTTACAACAGCTGACTAATGATCCAATCAATTATTCTTTCTCCATAAGATTAACATTGGAACTTTGAAAGCCTGTGGGGCGTAGCCCTGGAGTCCGATGTGAATTAGAATGTGATTCTGCTCATCTACAGATCTATACCTTTCTAACGGTATGCGCGGATTTCTCTGACGATGCACACGAGCTGAGAAAAAAGGAGTAAACTAAACATGCTTGCCTATTAATATATAGATAATAATAATAATGCAGTGTCTCCGTACATAAAGACATAACATAAAGACAAAAAGGCAGCGATGGGGGACTCAAAATTAATCCATAATCAAAACTAGTCAGACAGGTCATTGTTGACCAGCAAAACAGTAAATAAAAAAACTTACTGCAAACGGCAAAAAAATTACACAAAAGTTTTTTTGGTTGCTAACTTGCCAGTTTTAAGATTGTAGAAAATGTTTGCCTGTGTGAGTTGTCTGTGGTTATGGGAGTTTTTGTGGAGCGAAATTTTAATTGGCAACAATGCTCATTCAGCATTTTTTTTTTTTTTTTTTTTTTTTTTTTTTTTTTTTTTTTTGAGGGAGAGGCGGAAAAATGCATTACGCACACAGGTGGCCAGCCTGTAGTGTGGGGCTCCCCTAAAAACGAGTTTACCCACTAAAAAACCTCCTCTACTCTTTAGGAATCTAACCTGGAATTGTTTGTCACATTACGTCAGGCTAGGCCTAAATTTGGCTTACGCCCGTGGGGCTCGCTCCTTATCCAGCCACTCGATCAAGGGATCTGGGCCACTTCACGGTCCAGATCGGTTTTCTTTTCCAGGAGGATGCCCCGGACGAACTGTGACAAACAATCCCAGTTGCCCTCATCCTCCAAAATCGTTTGGCAGACCGAGTCCACCGAAAATGCACCAAAGATTTGTGTGGCCTCCAGGCGGGGCCCTTCCCAACGGGGACAGCGGAAGAATGTGTGTTCCGCATCGTCGGGAACACCCGGGCAATAAATGCAGTCCGGTGAACCGGTCTTTCCCATACGGTTCAGGTACGACCGAAAATAGCCGTGACCTGTCAAAAATTGGGTCAGGTAGTAGTCCACCTCCCCATGCCGCCGTTCCACCCATGGTTGGACCTGCTTGATAAGTCGCGCAGTCCATCGTCCTCGGGTGTCGTGCTCCCAGCTGTGTTGCCACTGCTGGTAGGTTCGGGAGCGCTCTTCTGTTCTTGCCGTGTCCTTGCCGATCTCGCCTTGTCTCTGATAAATCGCTTTCCTCTCCCCTGCCAAGAGCTTGACAGGGATGACTCCGGCGACCACCAGGACGGCAGGCTCGGACACTGTCCGGTAGGCGGAACACACCCGGAGCGCAGCTTGACGCTGAACCCGGGCGAGTCGCAACCTGTAGCACTCCTTATCTAGAGCGCCTGCCCACACCTCTGCCCCGTAAAGAAGCACGGACTGGACCGCGGACATCAACAGACGTCTTCTGCTGGATCGGGGACCCCCGACATTGGCCATCAGCCTACTAAGGTAAGTCACTACCTTAGCGGCCTTGTCCGCCGTACGGAAGATCTGATCCCTCCAGCTTAACTTGGTGTCCACCATAACCCCGAGGTATTTGGCGGCACGAGTTGATGTGACCACCTCCCTTCCCACTCGAAACGGGACGACGGTGTCGATCCTCTTCTTCGTAAGAATCACGATCTCCGTCTTACTGAGAGCAAGTGAGAGACCGTGATCGGACATCCAGTTGTTGACCACCCGCATAACTCGGTTCAACTTCAGTTGGGCCAGCTCAACGTTGCGTGCAGCAATGAGAGCTGCGACGTCATCGGCGTACCCAACCAAAGTGGTTTCCTCAGGCATCTCGGACCTCAGGAGGCTGTCATAGGCAACGTTCCAGAGATCCGGGCCGAGTATTGAACCTTGTGCGGCACCAGAAGTGACTTCCATCGTTCGCGTTCCGTCCCTCGTGTCATAAATCAGGCTTCGAGAGCGTAGATAATCCTCGACGAGCCGCAACAGATATGCAGGAATACGAAAGGTGTTGCGAAGCGCATCCAACATATCGACCCACCTCGCCGAGTTGAAGGCATTCTTGACATCAAGCGTAACAAGAAGCACTACTCGGCGGGAGAAATGGTTGTGGCTCTCGGCTCTCTCCACAGCTCTCTGAACTTCGGTGACAGCGTCGATCGTTGACCGTCCCTTTCTGAAGCCGTACTGACGGGGGCATAAGTCCCCGGCAGCTTCCACGGCAGAAGTCAGGCGGGAACGGATCAGCTTCTCGAACAGCTTCCCAGCCGTGTCCAACATGCAGAGAGGCCTGTGGGACGACGGCAGCTCGGGATCACCTTTGCCCTTGCTGATCAGTACAAGCCTGGCTGTTTTCCAGGGAGCCGGAAACACCCCTTCTACCAAACAGGCATTGTACATTCTCAACAACAAGTCAGCGTTGATTAAAAATACTTTCTTTAAAGCCTCACTGGGAATCCCATCCGGGCCAGGAGCCTTGTTGCTCTTCAGGGAGAGAACGGAGGTTTCCAGCTCCTCGAAAGTGAAAAGTGGAACGTCCTCTACCCGTCCGAAGTCAACCGGCGGTCGCTGCGGATGTTCAGGAAACAACGCAGCGACGATCCTCCCCATGGTGGCGCCCTCCATGATGGAAGGTGGAGAGCGGGCGCCGAGTTTCTGTGTTACAAGTTTGTAACCCAGGCCCCACGGGTCGGAATCAACGTCGTCACGAAGTCTCCTCCAGCTATTCGCCTTGCTCCTGTTGATCGCCTGGCGGAGAGATTTTCTCGCAGCTTTATAGGCCTCCGACTTACGAACTCTGTCTGCGGGAATTCTCGCTCTAGTGGCGGCTCGTCTAGTTCTTAAACATGTTCTTCTGAGTTCCGCAATCTCTTCAGTCCACCAGTAAACGGGTTGTTTGTCGCGTCGGGGTTTCCTTCGCGGCATAGACTGGTCGCAGGCCGAGACGATAAGTTCCATCGTGGATGTTACTAGTGCCTCGGCTCCAGCCTCACCAGGATTCCCCTGCGCTCCCCGAGAGATGACTTCGGTGAACTTGACCACGTCCAGTTTGTTGGTGTTCCACCGGCGTGGCCCTTCCCGAGATGCGGAAACTCGACGATTTGCCTGATCATGCAGGTCAAACACGATGTATTGGTGGTCGCTACCCGTGTAGTCCTCGACAACCCTCCAGCCAGAGATCCTCGGAAGGAGCGACTCAGACGCAAAGGTGACGTCAGGGATCGTGCCTCTCTGCCCGGGGCGCCGAAAAGTAGGTGTGTCGCCCTGGTTGAGGACGACAAGACCGGCCCTGGCGATGAAATCCAGGATGTATTTCCCCCGGGAGCTGGTAGAGGGCATTCCCCACTCGACGGCCCTGGCGTTGAAATCGCCACCAACGACGACATGCCCGGTGGTGCCGAGAACGCACTCCTCTAGGCTATCTATCTTGTCGCGAAAGTCCTGGACGGCCTCGTTGGGTGTGAGGTAGCAACTGAAGATAGTCACGTCCCTACACCGAACCCAGACGAATCCTCGGCCGCGCCCGTGACTCCGCACCAAGACATCCTGTGTATTACGCGCCCAAAATGCAGCAGTACCGAGGCTGTCGGAGATCCAAATGTTTGGGTCTCTGTCCCGATACTGTTCGCTGATAAGGAGCGCGTCAGCACCAAGTTCTCGGGCGAGCTGATCTAGAAGGTTATCAGCTCCCCAGGATCTATGAAGATTGGCCTGGAGGATGCGAATTACCGGCCGCTGCCTTTTGCCTGTTCAAGTGCGGCTCTGAAGGCACCGCACTGACCAGACCCGGGTAAGTGACCGAGGGCACTGGAGCCTGAATCCTTGCAGAGGAAGCAGGATGGGCTCGAGGAACATTCCTTGCGTTTGTGGCCCTGGCCTCCACACTGGAAGCAGTTGGCACTCCTGTCGGGCCCGTTACAGTTTCGGGAGGAGTGGCCGAAACCGAGACAGCGGAAGCATCTCGAAACTACCACCCTCCGTTTGAGCCTGCAACTGACCCAACCGACTCTGAGGTGCTGAAGGCTAAGCAGCTTATTGGCGTGCTTTTCGCCCATCTCAGCAACAGCCATCCTGAGTTGACTTCGGTTAGGCTTTGTCAGCCATACCCTCACTCCATCAGCCGGTATCTCCGGGAGTGCCACCTGGATCGCACGGGTCACCTCATCTTCGGTGGAGAGGGCATCAAGGTCCCGAATCTCGACCGAACATTTCGGTTCTAGGGCCTTGATGGAGCCTTTGTCCCCAAGTGCAGTCTTGAGGGAAGCGGCAAAACCGATCTTGTCACTCGACTTCCCCAGTTCGAGGAGGACATCCCCGTTCTGGGTTCGCCGAATAGACTTGATAACGGTGTCGGTCTCTTCCGGTTTGGCCTGCGATCTAATCTGACCCAGAACATCAGCAAAAGATCGCCCCCCTAAGGGCTTGATCAAGATTGCCTCCGTCCTGGGCTTCTTAGGCCTGGGTTGTTTAGGCTTTCTGACAGACTTGCCAGAGGCCTCCCCCACCGGGTTTGAGACTTGCGTCCGCTCCACCCTCGACGCACTTTTCGAAGCTGCCTCCACTTGCTTCTGCCTCCTCCTTTCTTTCTTAGACAGGCGCGTCTTCCAGCCCCCCAAAGGTGTTGAGGCAGAGTTTGCTGCCAAGGCAGGATTAGCCGCCGGAGCAGGAACCTCTGCAGGAGTAGCCGCTGGAATCGCGACAGCGCCCGGGGCGGATTGAGTAGCCTGGACAGGAGATGTCTGCGATGCCGCAGTGACAAAAACCGGTCTCGGCACTGAGTCCACCTCAACAAGCTCAGGGCTTTCCGGCGAAGAACCGCTCTGCCTCTTCTTTCGCTTTCTGGCTTGAGTCTGGGACTCAGCCAGATGAGCTTGAGGCGAAGCAGACATAACTCGGTTCATAACGTCGCGCTCCTGCTTCACTGCCTTCAGCCTGATCTTCCGGCATTCCTCGATTTCGCCAAGGAAATCCTCGAGTTTTGGAATTCCGTCCTTAATCGCCTTGTTGACGTTCTTCTGAATAAGGAGAGCCTTGGCCATCTCCTTCAAAAGATCGTTCATTTTCTTCAGACATGAGTCTTCCTCCTCGTTGGCATCGTCCTGCTGCTGCCGAAGCATTTGCATCTCGAATGCCGGACGAAGAGGACTCTTCCTGGGAGGAATTCCTTGCATCCCGGCTAGAGGTGTTACCGGCTCAGTCACCCCCATACCCAGCTTAACCTCATCCTTCTCCTTTCCGGTTACGGCCGACGATCCGGCGACACCAGCAGCCTTGAACGGGATCGGCGGAGGGGAGGCTTTAATTCCCCCCGTCGGCGTCCCAGTCTTCGAGGTCGGAGACCTCTGCAGTTTTGAGCTGCGCTTAAAGGCGGCCTGCTCATTCTCCTTTAATTTCGTGTTTTGGTTTTGAAAATCCATACTTTTGTTTCACCAGCGCATCGTGCGGCAAGAGGCGGCCCTTCATTGGCCGGGAGCGGGTACACCCTCGGAGGTCTACCCCCCGTAGGAGATAAGACACCCCTACCCCAGGACTCTGGGGCCCGAAACCTCCGTTTGCCCAGCACCGATACACAAAATGTGCCGGACGTGCTGGGGGTCGCACCGTGGCAATGCAGAGTCCGATCTCTGCATCCATGCCGCACTTCCTGACTAAGGTCCGAAGCGGCTGGCTTCTGACGACACACTGGAGGAGACCATCGGCAGTGCGAGGCACACATCAGTCCCTGCAACACAACAGGGACACTCCCAGGACCCCCCAGCGTGCGCCGGTCGAAAGAAGGTGGAAAGACACCCTTGATTCGGGGTCGAAAACAAGAAGGTGAGCAAGGTTAGCTCAGGAAAGAATAAAGACGGTGAGCTAAGACCTGAAAGATGAGAAGAAAGGCCCTAGCTCGGGAAGAACTGTGAGGAGGGTCTCACAGCTTGGCTCAGGTACCCCGGGGTCGCCAAGAAACACCCGTACAGTGGAAAGCCCACTGCCCCTGAGGGAATGCTCATTCAGCATTGGGTGTCTTGCTGGCCTAACGATCAGCGTCTTGGACCTCAATAGACAATATACAACCTGTTTGTTCATAAAAGATTACAATATACTTCTTACATTCCAAAAGCTCACAGAGCTCGCGTGGACTTTAATATTAAAAAAAAATACTTTTTATATAGATATTTTATTAGATAAAATCAGTTGACAAAATCCTTTAAATTGTTTGTGAAACAGCACACTTCATTAATTGTCGTGTTCAATCGTGACACTTGCTTATTATTTACATTATAGAGATCCAGGAAGAAAATAAGTACCGTATACCTCAGTTCAAGACTGTACTGAATGTCCCAACACTCTCTTAGTGTTCAAGAGGTCACTGGTTTGATTCCCAAGATGCCCATAGTCTTTAAGGGTTTCGACCTCTTTCCCTAAAGGCACTAACACACTAACTAAAATTCCACTGGCGACTGGCATCAATATAGCAAAAGAAAAAAGGAAAAATTCCTGGAGTTCATTAAATAACTCAGCAGTGGCTTTTTTTTCAAAGATCATGTTGGTGTGATTAGTTTTTTTTTATGACAAAACTTCAACTCTGGTGAGTTTAATTGTCATTAGATATCCCCAATAGGTTTTTTTCTACCTACCTACTTTATAATATTCTGAAAACTAACTTTAAAATTTTTTTACAAGCCTGTTACAAAAAGCCAAACGACCAACAAGGTCTGATAAAAATCATCAAGGGTGCTATGTCTATAATAATTTTTGTTTTCGTGATACTTTGAAGAAAATCTGACAGACATTTGGTCGCTTACATGTCATTTACCTATTTATTAAAAAACTTTCAGATAATGGTTTTATTACAGCAGGTTCAAAGCAGAATGTAGCTAACCATAACAAATCTAGCTCTATTTCTAAATGACATTGTATTGTTGGCGAGGAGTATAAATTTTACTATTTTTTTTCCTTGGGCAGCAGTCACCATTGAAGAATGTGATATGATGCTGATGTGAAGTCATTGTCAAAAAAACAAAAAAACCAAGGACACATATACACAGAGCGGACTTCCAATATAATATACACAATTACACGTCGTTTTGCTGAACAAGAACTATTTTAAACATTCCGTATGTTCAAATGTTGTCGCGGCGGCCCGTTTTTTGGTTCTCGCAAACGGCTCGATTGTCTAATCCCAACTGCCTATATCTAGCATCATATCACATTCTTCGATGGTAAGTGCTGCCCAAGAATAAAAACAATAGTAAACTAGCTCTGTAAAGCATGAAATAGTCTGATGGAAATTTTAACATCTGTATCTCCCTCACCACCCTATGTTGTCATTTGTGATTATGTTTACAATGTGTTATATAGTATAAAGATATATGTTTCTGTATAGACTAGGCAACAATGTATCAACATCAACTCTCATCAGACGATTTTCATGCAACTTACTAAGCCTAGATTGGTAATGAAATCATTTAGGATTAGTCATAGTCATAGTCATAGTCAAATCTCTTTATTTATCATTCTGTACATGTGGTACAATAAATAGCGTCAACATAGTATAGCTTAAATTAACTAAAATGTTATTTAAGGTCTATCTACCATTCACATAGATAAACATTCCCTGACATTTTAACTCTTAAGTTTGCAATAAAAGAAAAGAAAACAATTAATCTATAAAATATACATTTTCAATAAAAAGATTTTTTACATAGGGAGTATTGAGAGAGGAGTGGAAAATTCTTCTATCGAGTATAGAGCTTTATTTATTAAATATTCTTTTAACAGTTTGTTAAATTTCTGTCCTTTTTCTAACTTATATTGTTTGGAACATATTTAAAAAATTTATTTCCCATATATGAAGGCTTTTTCTCAAAAAACTTAAGTCTGTGCTCCTGGGTGTATTCATATCTCCGTCTGGTATTATAAGGATGTGTCACATGTTCCTCAAAATTAGTATCTGATCTAACTTTTTTAGCAAGGAAAATTGCTTCATAAATGTACTGTCCAAAGACTGTCAATATTTTTAGTTCTTTAAAATGATTCTTGGCTGAATCATCATGTTTTAACTTTAGCATGATACGAATTGCCTTTTTTTGTTGCTTTAAAATTTTTTCCATGTTATGCTTTTTGGTTGAACCGTAAAGTGCAATGCAAAAAGATATATGTGAATGTACATGGGCAAAATATATATTTTTTAGTGTTAGCGAATTTCCCTATAGGGAATACGCTATTACGGTGGTAGCCATGGTAAGACCTAAGCCCGGGACCACTTTACTTTTTCATTTTGAGGTCCCCAGAAGCCAAAAACACCGTTCGTTCGTTTTCATATATATGTATATATATATCTATATGTATATATATATGTGTCCGTGGTACCGATAACTTTTGAAGCGGACCTCCGATTTTGATCAAATTTGGTATGAAGGTGTAAGACCAGGTCTATTTTCATGAGTTCGCGAACCAGCATTGTCGGATTATGGGAACGGGGTTTTATGGGGTTTAAAAGGGGTCAAAAATGGGTTTTTGGCATTTTTGGACCTAAATTTTCAAAATTCATCAATTTTAACTAAAACCATTTGAAAGAGCTTAAAAAAACAAACAATTTAGTATTTTGAATCTTTAAAATAGCTTAACTGGTTATAGAGAAAATTCAAATCAAGTTTCCCATGTTATTCTTATGGGTAAATCTTTAAAAAGTTATATATCGCTTATTTATGAACATATCTTTATAAAATTTTTTTTTTTTATGAACCTTCACTAGGTGGTGAGTAATTAAGATTTGATCAAAAACCCCCATGGCAGCAAACCTACATGCTAAATCCCATGGTATTCTCATGGAAAATAATTGTATAATGGGAGCAAGAGAGATGGAGATATAAGGTATCTGTTCCGATCCCAGGACAACTTTAAAACTGGTTTATACTAGTTGCGAAGTTGACATTGGGTACAGCAAACGAAGTTGTCATAACACTGTGGTAAGTCTTTTGGCTGTCCACTATGACAATTTCCCTTCCTCCAAACCCCATTCATGTTCAAGACAGCGGGGGGTTAATGCGAACCGCATGGAATCCCTAGCTGGAATATATGTAGACGGCAGGGGGTGAGTAGAAATGCTATGGGCATGAAAACCCCTAGCTGGAACATATGTTCAAGACAGCAGGGGGAGAGGGAGTGCGACGGGCATAGAAACCCCTAGCTGGAACATGAGTGGACAGTCTGTCCCGTGCCTCACCCTTTCTCTTCCTTCAATATCCCATCCTTCCGGGGGCCTGCGCAAAATGCCCATTTTGAGGCAGACGTGCTCAACGGTTCGGCCGGGGTCTCCTTATCCACCAATAACAACAACAACAACAAGGTATCTGTTCCTAATCAGCTGATCAGCTGTCTTCTGCATATTTGTCAAATTTGAATTGCTTATTTTTTGTTATTTGTAAACAAATCTTTCCTTTTGCATGGAAGCTTTGGATTATGCACTTTTATTACTGTTAAAAAAGTCATTTATTGCAATATAAATATTAATATATGAATTATTAAATAAAAATAATTTTCTCAGAAATATAATGCCATTAAATATATTATATTTCCTTCTAAAGATTATTAATTATATAAGATAGCCACAAAGTTCTTTGATGTTGAAACAATAATTCTTTGGTTGGAAATTCGCTGAGTACGCAGGTCTGCTGCGACGGGGGTATTTTTATGTCACAATAATAACTCATTCTGGATAATGCATAAATTCCAGAATTTATTTTGATTAAAATTTTGTGAATGTGTTCATCCCAGTTTAAATTTTGATCTATTTTTAATCCCAAAAAATTTGTGCTCTGTTTTTGTTCTATGTTCTGTACATTGTAAGTCACTACAATTTCTTTTGATATTCTATTTTGAGGTGTTTTAAAGTTTATTAAATTGGTTTTTTGTGTGTTTAAAAGTAGGTTGAGCCTTTTTAAAGAATCCCCAATATTTTTTAGTTCCATATTTGTATACTTCTCTGTATCCTCTGGTGTTTTTGTTGATACTACAAGATTTGCATCGTCAGCATATAAGCAGAGGTTACTACTAATCCCATGTAACAAAGCTTTATCTAATCCACCCAGGTAACACAGAAAAAGCAAAGGCCCTAAGATAGATCCTTGGGGAACGCCAAATTGAAGATTTTTACTTTGGGATAAGGTTTTTATTATTTTATTGCTCTTTGTCAAGTGAGTAATTTCTACATATTGAGATCTTTCAGTCAAATAGGATTTAAACCAACTAAGGGCAATTTTCTCTACACCTAAAATATTTAATTTTTCTAATAGTTTAGAGTGTTTTACACTGTCAAATGCTTTAGAGATGTCCATAAATACGCCAATTGTGTGATTCCCTTTGTCAACTGATTCAATTATTGATTCAATAAATTCGGTTGCTGCACTCACAACCGATTTACCGGGTCTAAATCCATGTTGGCATTTGTCTAATAAGTTAGCTGATTCTAAATATGCTATAAATTGTAAATGTACAGATTTTTCAAAAATTTTGGAAAAAGTTGGAAGAATCGACACTGGTCGATAGTTTATAACATTTTTCTTGCTATCTTTTTTATGAATTGGTATTATTTTGGCTTTTTTTAATTGAGATGGAAATATACCTGAAACAAAGGATGAATTAATCAAATGGCTTAAGATGGTACTGATGTTTGTTTTTACTTCCTTGATTACAGTAATTGGTACTTCATCATGCCCACTTGAATGTTTGTTCTTTAGTAAATCTATAATCTTTTCCACTTTTCTCCCATCTACTGGTCTTAATCTAAATTTCTGCTGAAATATTATTTCATTATTTGAATTGTTATTTAAACTAACATTTTCATATTCATCATGTGTAGGCTCACTTGCTCCTAGGTCTTTGACTACATTAAGAAAGTGCTCTATGAAAATATCTGCTACCATTTTTGGATCAGAAGTTGTTTTCCCTTCATTCACTAAAGTGATATTGCTAATTGTTTCTCTCTCGTTTTTCCCTACTTCATCATTTATCAACCTCCAGACAGTTTTTTGAATATTAGTTGATCTCTTGATTTTATTTTGAAAATAATTTGATTTAGCTTGATTTAACTTAAATTTATAGTTTTTCTTGATTTGATGAAGTTTTATTTTTAATTCATGGCTTTCGTTCCATCTATATTCTTTTGTTAATGTAATAAGTCTTATCTTTTTCAGCTTTTAATCCTTCCGTTATCCATTTACACGTTTTATTATTTTTTGTTATCAGCGATTTAGGAAATGCCTCATTGAAATAAAAACTAAATAAATTATGAAAAATGTTATATATTTTGTTTCTATTGGTGCGATATATATATCACTCCAAGTTTCGTTAGCAAGTAACTGTGAAAAATGTTTTATATTTTCTGGTGAGAACTTGCGAATCTCCTGTTTCAAAGGCAAATTTGGCTTTTTTGTTGAGTTTTTATATTTTATTTTTAAGAGTGGTCCATCATGGTCTGAAATACTGGTAATCAGACCTTCTACTTTAATATTACTTTTCCCTATATTTTTTACTAAAAAATTGTCTATAGCGGTTTTTGAGTTTTCAGTTACTCTTGTGGGAAAGTCAACTAGATATCGCATATTTTGGCTTTTTAACACCTCTTTAAATAATTTATGTTTACTATCATTTTTTAGAACATCTATGTTAAAGTCTCCTCCTACTATTATTTGGTCAAATTCTTTACTAAAATAATTGATCAAAAGACCAAGCCTATCTAGAAAAATATTAGTGTCAGAATTAGGAGATCTATAAATTCCAATAATTACAATCTTGCACTTTGCCTCCCTATACCTACAAGCACTAAACTCAAACTGCATGTCTTCTTCTATTTGAGCACTTAATAACTTAGGCACAGCCACCCGCTTCATCTCAAAACTTCTCTCAGACAATATCATCACACCGCCTTTAGATTTACTTTTTCTAGAATAACTGCTTATTATCTTATAATTATTAATATTAACATGGTCAATTTCTTCTGCTTTCACATCATGTTCAGTTAGTATTATTATTTGGGGTTTTATTTCTTCTAAAATTATTTCCAATGCATTTATTCTGGAAGATAAATGTTGTATGTTTTGGTGCAAAATCTTTATTACTCTATTGTTTTTACTTATGTTGCTGTTGATGTTTTGTGAAGCATGAAGTTTAAAGACAAAGAGGGTGACTGGGTCTGATTACAGCTACTGACAGGAGGATCAAAAACTACATTCGAAACACCATCACTTTCAACACCAACACTGATCTGCTTTAGTGCCTCACTGTATGTGAGGTCACCAGGAACCACGGAAATGTTACCACTCGATGTTGACACCTCCATTGTAGTCAGCTCATCTGATTGTGTCTCCGTTGCAGTTGCTATGGTGTTGCTGGGTTGATGATGGTGCTCCTCCATGTCTGCGAGTGTTATCTCAAGATCCATAGGATTTCGGTAGCTAGCCTCATCAGCAGAAATTCTTGATTGGTAGGAAATAAAATGTTTGATTTGTTCATTAAAGGTGTCATGGGACATTCCATTTCTTAAAGTTCTAGATGAATTTTGAAAGTAGAATACAATAATAATTTTTGCGCCTGTTTGCTTCTGAAATTGAACCAAATTGTGGAAAAAATGAGGTAATTCTACGTTGTCCCTTACGCAGCCGATTGGTGAGCAGATCAAATGTTTTAGGCCCCTTTTCTTAAAATTCTCCGTCAGGTCTGCAAATGCTTCATCGTAATCATTCTCCTTTGGCTTTAGAAAATACTTAGGTTTGGTAACCAAGCTAAAAACTGAGGCACTGTTCTTCCTATCCTGAACTGCTAGGTGGCTAGTCACGCAATTTGTGGAGCTTGGTTTCGTGAAATGTTTCTTAAAAATTACTGCCACCCCAGCTGACATGTGCCGAGGGTCAGAAAAATCTGCGGAGATGCTATGAGCGAATCCTACTGTTTTGTTGTTTTTGTGGAGCTTAATTACATCGGCCATGTTTAGTTCAGTTATGGTAATGGGATCCATGTCATCTGTGAGTTTTAAAGCTTTTTTATTGTACATTGTTTCCACAATTTTTACTATCATAAAAGCAAGTTTCTTTTTTCCCTTAGAATTTAAGTGCATACCATGATTTGTGAAATGGTATCTATTGAAAAGATCATAATCAATGAGATCAACATTGCTCATTCTTGAAGTTAGGTCCCTAATGTAGTTATTAGCCAAGGCAATGTCGTAGTGTAGCTTACTGTTAGATTTAAAGGGTTGTTGTAAAGTTGTAAAGGTAAAGTTGTGGCAGATTCATGTTATGTTTTAACTTCTGCTTATATCAGAACATATGTTGGACAAAGCAGGCTTGTGCTGACAGGGTATTTGCATATTGTCATAAGTGCAACTTTCAGTTGGCCATACTGAGAAGCCACACTACATGACTGAGGGCGTAGCTCATTAAATGAAAGAGACATGTTAAGATTCAAACCAAATATAATTAACAGCAAAGCAATTGATAATACAAACAAAATATAATTCACATCTCAACCAGTAGAATGATCGATAAACTTGAAAGGAAATAAAGATTAACAAATTAAATATTAGGGTTAAGCAGACTGGAGCTCTTCAGAGTAACTCAAACTTTAAAACAAATTTTCAACAATTTAATTAGAACCCCCAATTTAGAAAACCCCGTCTAATTTAGACTTACCCCGGGCCCCAGGCCTTGAGCCCCATGGCCCCTCGGACCTACCTCCCCCAACCCAAACACTCACATC
Source organism: Neoaliturus tenellus (assembly GCA_030545055.2). Classification (NCBI taxonomy): domain Eukaryota; kingdom Metazoa; phylum Arthropoda; class Insecta; order Hemiptera; family Cicadellidae; genus Neoaliturus; species Neoaliturus tenellus. The sequence continues at coordinate 35,023,875 of CM061534.1, read as the reverse complement.
ACTGCACTAGACCGACTACCCTGAATCTAAGTCTGCTGACCTATTTAAGCCAGAGCTACCAATAGGTCAGCATAAACAAGCTAGCGTTTAATAACAGTTCCAGCCTACTCATACACCAGCAAGCTCAAATACTTCCTCCTTACATTACTTCCTTTACCTCACCTGAAACTAACAATTTAAAACCAAACAATCATTAATTAATTGGATGAACAGATCGAAGAGGAGTGAATCCTCATACATGACTGTTAACAACATCACTGTAGTGACTAACGCCTATTTTTTGTTCGACGATAACGTCCGCAAAAAGCCTCAGATCGACTTCAAACTTTCACAGTAGATTTAGGCGTGATTTTTCAGGTCAAGTTCGTTTCTGAAGTTATTCTGTAATGTAATAAAGTAATGAGACGTAATTTAATTTACCATAAGAAATGCATTGTAGGCAATAAATAACGGTGCTTCAGGCTACGTTAAACGGTGTTATTTTTGTTTATTGCCAGTCATAGAGGAAGCATGCACTATAACTGTGTAATTTAATAGAAGTGTCATTTGTTTATTTTTTAATAACGTGGAACTAGGATTATCTGGCATATGTTGCCGTTCATCCCCATATGCGTGGAACAAGCGTACTCCTAGTAATTAAATAATACATTTCCCCCCTTACAATATTGTTATTTCACGTAGACCCGACGGCTGTTGCAGGCTTCTGCTTCACGCAAGACTTGGACATCGCGGGCAAGCACATGAACAATGCGAGGTTCGTCCGCGACCTAGACTTCTCTCGCTTCCACTTCTACGACCGGACCGGCCTGTACGCGCAGATGCAGCGGCTGCGCACGGACGCGGTGCAGGCGGCCACCAGCATCCGCTACCGACGGGTCATACCCGTGTTCACCTTCTACAAGATCGTCTCACAGGTGGAGTGTTTTATTTTATTTTATTTCTTACTTTTTAAAAATATCTCCGAATTCATGAAAGTTCCCTTGCTCGCTTTTAAAAAGATTAGATAATGAATAATGGATATATTTATTGTCATCGGCAAATACATGCATGGACAAGAGTCAGTGGCAGTAAAAACATTGTCTGGTTAATAAGTTCAACAACACTTATCAGTATCCGGATAATACAGAAAAGGCCGAAAATACATTGGTGTGGTGTGGTAACTAGCCAGAAGAATACAATATAAATATGAAATGTTCAAGACAGTAATACAAAAAGAAATAATTGGCCCCCTTTTACTTATGATATGTAAAAGAGTGACGTTTAAAAATTTAGGAAATACAAAAGGAAGTACAGTGACATTAAATGGGCGTACAGTTGAGAGAAAACACAACTAAAGTGACAAAACGGAATGTGCACTACAAATCTAATTGTTGTCATTTCACTTGTACATTCAAGTATCAACATATGTAACATTTCCAGTCCATACCATTTAAGAGTCATGGATTATTTTGTAAAATTAAGCCCATTTGTAAACCAATTCAATAAATCTAGATGCCTGCAGTTTTGTATAGTTTTTAGAATTTTTTTTTGCGATTTTTAAACCCTATATTAAGCAGGATCAAACCGTTTTCTCTCTGATTATATCATCAAACACATATTAAAATATATTCTTTCATTTAAATTTTAATTAGGTGGAAATTTTTAGTGGTGCCTTGAGGGTGCTGATTTAATAGGCCCCACTATGATCATAGTCAACCTTACTTGTAATATTTAAACCAACTAATTATACCACAATCAGTATCAGGCCTGGATTATCCACTAGGCCAACCTAGGCCATGTCCTAGGGCGTCAGCCAGGGGGCCATAAAACGGGCCTTTTTTATACTAAGTTCTAGTAAAAAAATATTTAACCGCAAATATAATTAAATTTTTTTTTACAAATTTTTATTTAATTCTTTAATAACAAGAGTAAATAGAATTTTCAGCAAAAGAGAAAGAAGAAAGATCTATTTAGGCGAAGTAGGTAACCCCCTAAGGTGCCCTGATCCGACGGGCTCCTTCGTGGTGGGGGATGAGCGCCCCTGATATGCTGTAAAGAGTGTCCCTGATTTGCGGTCAAGAGCATCACCCCGACTGGCGGTAAACATCGCCTTCTAATCAATGGTAAATATCACCCAACCGGTGGTAAAGAGCGCTCCTGATCGACTGTAAAAAGTGCCCCCAATATGTGTAAATAGCGCCTGGGATCAGCGGTAAAGAGCGCACCCGACCAGCGGAAACATTCCCCTAATTAACGGTAAACACTGCCCCTTTGCCTTGACCTTTACCTTTTAAGGTTTACCTAGACCTTGTTCCTTTGCCCTGGATTCAAATTTATTTCTAATTATATAATATTTGATTTCATATCTAAAATTAATATGGTGGTAAAATAGTACATTAAATTATGCAAAACGATTACGTCCACGGATTGAAGTGACGAAAATGCTGATCACCACATTTTTAAAATAGTTCTGTGTTTTTTACAACAGCCAAAGTAATTAAAATAAGCCCATAAAACGGTTTTTTTTGTGGGGGGGCGTTATTGTGACCTTTGGCCTAGGGCGTCAAAAATTGTTAATCCGGGCCTGATCACTATGTAATAATTATTTAAAATTTATCGGGCTACACCCACCTTAATATACGTATGATGCTTTGTAAATAGTATACTTGCCGAGGCCATTCAACACTGTACTGTAGTATTTATAGAGCCTAAATGGAAACATCGCAACATACTGGAGGCAGCGTGTATGGCGATTGACGGGGATTGCATTTCGCAGCCCAGTGCCACGCTCAACCCGATGTTTGTGCCGATAGTAGAGAATGAGATTAAAAGAAAAATAAACAGAGCCAGAATAATAGAACCCCCGCACCCACCCTCGCCTACCGCTGCTGATACGAAAGATAAGCCGCCGGATAGGTCAGTCGTGGTAAGACGGTCGGAGCAACTTCACGCCAAACACCATCATCGGCGTCAATAAATTCCCCCGAAGTGGTGTGTATGTTTTTCGGTCACACGAAACCTCGGGACTTTGATAGCGGGATCCCAATTTTGTGTTCGTGTGTGTTTGTTTTTGTGTTACCAATTGACGAAGGATCCACGCATCATACACATTAAGGTGGGTGTAGCCCAATAAATTTTAAATAATTAATGAAAAAACCCCACCTAAGAAATCATGTCATTCAGAATAAGCACCATATTCAAGTTAAAGTTTAACATAGTTTTGGTTGACTTGTTCATGTCTACTAGAGATCGATCGCCTCATGATCGAAATTCGATCAAAATTTCAGTTGATCTGGACCCATGAAGTTTAAAAACATTTTATAACTAAAACATCTGTTCTTCCTAATTTTCTAGCAGTTGTTTTTACAACAGCTGTCTAATGATTCAATCAATTCTCCTACCTCCATAATATTAACTTTGGAACTTTGAAAGCCTGTGGGGCGTAGCCCTGGAGTCCGATGTGAATTAGAATGTGATTCTGCTCATCTACAGGACTATACCTTTCTAACGGTATGCGCGGATTTCTCCTACGATGCACAAGAGCTGAGAAAAAAGGGGGAAATGAAACATGCTTGCGTATTAATTCATGTCTATTATGTTACTTTAACCAGGTGTATTTTCTTATAGTAATTATGTGCATTCATCACAATAAATCCAAATGTTTCCCCAGCTGATCTACTGGGAAGACAAGTCATTCTACGTTGAACAGCGCTTCATCACCCCTCATGACGGCTTTGTCCGCGCGATCGTGCTCAGCAAGCAGACCATCCTGAAGGCGACGGCCGATGAGATGATGGACAAGCTCCTAGAAGGTGAGAAAATCACTCGGCCGGAGAAACCGACCGATCTGGACCTGTGGATGAAGAGCATGGATGCTTCCAGCGAGAAGCTGCGGCCGCACAAGGACTGATGCAAGACTGATAGCTCTAGTTTGGTGGTTGACACAATTATGGGGCTGTGTATTCCTGCTCTCTTGAACGGTGGACAATGGGGGAGCTTAAAGTAGTAAGGTAAGTTATTAAGTCGGGGTGAGGCAATTTCTTACACATAGCTTCAATTTTAATGGATGATAAAGGGACAAATATGTTATTTCAATGAGTTAATGTAAATTGGCTTTCTAAGTGAAAAGAGAATTTTGTTTAAAATTTTACTATCAAGAACATGAGAATTTTTTAAATAAGGGGTAACGATAATAAACCACTGAAGTGCCTTTTGTAGTGCACGGTGCCAATTGCAGGTTTAATACATAATGTTCTACTACAGTATGAATTTTAAGTAGCGTGAATTGAATTAATGTTGGGAATATTTTTTTACTTTACTATTTACAATTGTGAAATCACTTGTTTATCATAAGCAATTCGTCGCCAACAGGCGATTGTAGCATAATACATTCCATCAGTATTCCATCCTGTATTGTGGATGTCCTGTGATTTGTAGTATTAGTAATTTTTGTAAGAATTGTATGGTTAGAACCTGCTAAAAGATTAATTAATCATATTCAATATTGATGTATTACCTGTACTTAAATACTTCTTCAAATGTTGTTGTTATTGTTCTTGTATTTGTATGGTTATTAAAAAAGTTATTGTTATTTATATAATTTTTTTCATAGTTTTATAATGTTGATAATTTTTATATATTGGAAAATATACTTTATTTTATAAATCTAAAGTATTTTATTGGAGTTTTTATAAAATTATGTTTTATCAAGAAAAAAATTAGGTTTCTGAAAATTTTTACCCGAATGTAAATAACAAGAGGATTTATAGGAATATAAAGAACACACAGGTACACAAAAACACACGTTTTACTGACGGAGGTTTTTTACAAAGTTGGTCAAATCGTATTCTTCCTCGTAGCTCTTGTCGTCCCAGAGATCAGGCAGGTTGTCCAACACGGCCCGCATCGTGAGGCTTGCGGACGACGAGTGAGCAGTGCTGCCACCCTTGCCCTCCAAGGAGAACAGGTCTAGCAACTGTAACACACAAAACATTAAATAAATATTTACCTTGGTTTTAGGCCTTTTGTTCTTGTAGAGAATTGTAACCCTATGTAAACCTATGTAGATTTCGCAACGTGTGTGGCATCATCAGGGGTGTCACTAAAATTACATTTTACACTATATTTACAAATATTTACACTGAGTTTTAGTTATTTTCCATGGCACTGTATCGCGGCACGGCACGGCGGCGGCAGGCGCGAGGCGGACCCACTTGTTTATTTCTCTCTCTGTTCGTCGGACTGACAGCTGCATTGGCTTGGGGGATGGTCAGGGGTTGGTATTTGGGGAATTCCGGGTTCGGTGTCAATGGGGCGCTTTCTCTTTTACAGTGTTGCCTGTTTCTTGCGGAGTTGTCAGATTGTTTCTGTTTCATGTCTGTTTCTATTTTTTTAATTCATTGAAAGATGGCTGAATTTGTGTAGTCTTCTTTTTTGCTAAGGAGATTATTGGGGTTGATGTCGTTGATGTGTTTGTAAATTTGGTAGCTTTCCTGAACTTTGGCTATTGATTTTGATTGGGTTTTACTTAAAACTGTTCAAGATTTTGGAAAAGTTATTATGTGGTTTGGGTTTTGTTTGAAATGTTTGGCTACTATCGATGTTGGGTTGCTGTGGTGGCTGGAGTTGTGCTCTTTGAATCTTTGTTTAAATTATTTGTATAAAAAATGTACTGTTTGTCACATGGTGATGTGCAAGTAATTTTGTAAACTAATTTTTCGTTTTCGATCGGCTGTTGTTCACTTTTCTTTATTTTGTAGTTTGGTATAGGATTGTTTTTAACTCTGTACGCAGGAGTATAGAATCTTTAAAAACTTTTCCAATTTTTTCAGTGGTTCGATCAGAGTAGTTAATTGAAATATATTTAGGAGGTAGTTAATTGGGATTTGTGTGAGATGAGATACCGTTTGATGGGTGATTTGTTATCTTTTTCACCATTTTGTTTATCATATTATCTATGATTGTGGGGTCGTAGCCATTGTTCTTAGCTATTGTTTTTATTATAGTTCTTTCTTTTTCGTACTCTTCGGCTTGCAGGTTGTAATTAAGTAGTCTGTAAACTAAGGATTGGAATGCTGCCATCTTGTGGTTATATGGGTGGTTTGAGTCTGCCGGGAAACTAAGTCTGTCTGGGTGGGTTTTCTGTATAATCCAATTTGTAGCCTACCTGTGTTGTTTTTAGTCAATTTTACATCTAAGTAATGTATCACGTTATTATTTTCTGTTTCCATTTTGAATTTGATGCTGTGGTGGATTTTGTTGACATGGTTTAAAATAAGGCTTCTTTGTCGTTTGTTACAATTTAGAACCAGGAATGCGTCATCTACATATCTTGCATAGAACTTGATTTTGTGAGAATAGGGGTTAGAATCTGATAGGATGTGTTGTTCGTCAAATTGTTGCATGAATAGTTCGGCTAATGAAGCTGATAGTGGGTCTCCCATTGTTAAGCCGTGCGGGTCGTAATATATTTTTCCATTGTAGGAGAAATAACTTTGTTCAGTTATTATCGATAAGATTTTTATTATATTGTCTATTTCTTCTACCGAGAAACGGTCTGATGATGTCAGTTTGTTTTTTAATACTGTAATTGCCTCTTTTCGTGGTATATTTACATACATGTTTTCCACCTCTACTGTTGCTGGGGTGTGTCTTTCAGGGATGTTTTGTGACAGTATTTTTTGAATGAAATCTTTACTATTTCTGCATGTCGCTGTAGATGTGTTGGAGATATTGGTTTTTATAATTGTGTTAATGTATTTACTTATTTTGTATGAAGGTGATGGTATTGCATTTATGACAGCTCTGATTGGATTTCCTTTTTTATGAGTTTTTATTAAGGTTTGAAGATGGACGGGGTAGGGGTGATGTTGAATACGTATTTGTTTTTCTCTGGGTTGATTATAGTGTTACTGTCTAGGAAATTCCTTATTTCTTAGTTGTAAGTTTCAGTTTTGTCTTCTATTTAAATTATATTGTTCTTCTGTAGGTAGTGACTTACTTTTGAGTTATGATAATTCTCGTTTATTTTTACTGTTGAGTTAGATTTGTCAGCAGGTGCGATCAGTGCATTGTGTTCTAATAGTTTGTCTTTAATTAATTTGATTGTTGATACTTCCTTAGAGGGTGGCTTACATTTGACATCTTTGTTTTTTTCAATTTCTTTTTCTATTACGTCCACTACACCATATCTTATCTTATCTCATCGCTAGGTTTTACATGCTGTAGTGCAATTTCCCTATTCATTAGGGATTCGATGATATTCTGGTGTGCATGTGTTTTTGTTTCTGGTGGAATTTTGAATTTTTCTCTAGGAGTGTGCTTTCGTTTTCTTCTAATAGAATATCTGTTAGACAAAAATATCTGTGACAACATCTGAACAGATTAATTATTTTTGGGTAAAATTCGTGGTTGCAGTTTAACTGTTGGCGTTTCAATTGGTCATGTTTGAGATTTTCAATCTTTTGGTTTTGACAAGATAATTTAAAGCTTTTTTCTTTGTCTGTTCAGATGTCTATCACAGATGTCTGTGATTTTTGTCTAACAGATATTCTATTAGAAGAAAACAAAAACCACACTCCTAGAGAAAAATCCAAAATTCCACCTGAAACAAAAACACATGCACACCAGAATATCATCATATCCCTAATGAATACAGAAATTGCACTACAGCATGTAAAACTTAGCGATAGAGATAAGTTAAGATATCGTGTAGTGGACGTAATAGAAAAAGAAATTGAAAAAACAAAGATGTCAAAAAGTAAACCACCCTCTAAGGAAATCGCAACAATCAAATGAATTAAAGACAAACTAACAGAACACAATGCATTGATCGCACCTGCTGACAAATAAAACTCAACAGTAATAATAAACGAGAATTATCGTAACTCAAAAGTAAGTCACTACCTACAGAAGAACAATACAATTTAAATAGAAGACAAAACTGAAACTTACAACAACGAAATAAGGAATTTCCTAGAACACCATAATCAACCCAGAGAAACAAATACCTATTCAACAATACCCCTACCCCGTCCATCTTCAAACCTTTAATAAAAACTCATAAAGAAGGAAATCCAATCAGACCTGTCATAAATGCAATACCATCACCTTCATACAAAATAAGTAAATACATTAACACAATTATAAAAACCAATATCTCCAACACATCTACAACAAGATGCAGAAATAGTAAAGATTTCATCATTCAAAAAATACTGTCACAAAACATCCCTGAAAGACACACCCCAGCAACAGTAGATGTGGAAAACATGTATGTAAATATACCACGAAAAGAGGCAGTTACAGTATTAAAAGACAAACTGACATCATCAGACCGTTTCTCGGAAGAAGAAATAAACGATATAATAAAAATTGTATCGATAATAACTGAACAAAGTTATTTCCCCTACAATGGAAAAATATGTTATGACCCGCACAGCTTACCAATGGAAGGCCCACTATCAGCAACATTAGCCGAACTATTCATGCAACAATTTGACGAACAACACATCCTATCATATTCTAACCCCTTTTCTGACAAAATCAAGTCCTATGCAAGATATGTAGATGACACATTCCTGGTTCTAAATTGTAAGAAACAAGCCTTATTTTAAACCACCTCAAAAAAATCCCACAGCATCAAATTCAAAATGGAAACAGAAAATAATAACGTGAAACACTACTTGGATATTAAATTGACAAAAAACAACACATATTCTACAAATTGGAATATTCAGAAAACCCACCCAGACAGACTTAGTTTCCCGGCAGACTCAAACCACCCATATAACCACAAGATGGCAGCATTCTGATCCTTAGTTTACAGACTACTTAATTACAACCTGCAAGCTGTAGAGTACGAAAAAGAAATAACTATAATAAAAACAATAGCAAAAAACAATGACTACGACCCCACAATCATAGATAGTATGATAAACAAAATGGTGAAAAAGATAACAAATCACCCATCAAATGGTACCTCATCTCACACTAACCCCAATGAACTACCTCCTAAATATATTTCAATTAACTATACTGATCGAACCACTGAAAAAATTGGAAGTTTTTAACGATTCTGGCTATACTCCTGCGTACAGAGTTAAAAACAATCCTATACCAAATACAAAATAAAGAAAAGTGAACAACAGCTGATCAAAAACAAAAAAAGAGTTTACAAAATTACTTGCATATAACCATGTGACAAACAGTACATTTTTTATACAAATAGGTCATTTAAACAAAGATTTAAAGAGCAAACTCCAGCCACTATAGCAAACCAACATCGGTAGCCAAACATTTAAAACAAAACCCAAACCAAATAATTTTTTTTTTTTTTTTTTTTTTGGAGGGAGAGGCGGAAAAATGCATTACGCACACAGGTGGCCAGCCTGTAGTGTGGGGCTCCCCTAAAAAACGGGTTTACCCACTAAAAAACCTCCTCTACTCTTTAGGAATCTAACCTGGAATTGTTTATCACATTACGTCAGGCTAGGCCTAAATTTGGCTTACGCCCGTCGGGCTCGCTCCTTATCCAGCCGCTCTATCAAGGGATCTGGGCCACTTCGCGGTCCAGATCGGTTTTCTTTTCCAGGAGGATGCCCCGGACGAACTGTGACAAACAATCCCAGTTGCCCTCATCCTCCAAAATCTTTTGGCAGACCGAGTCCACCGAAAATGCACCAAATATTTGTGTGGCCTCCAGGCGGGGCCCTTCCCAACGGGGACATCGGAAGAATGTGTGTTCCGCATCGTCGGGAACACCCGGGCAATAAATGCAGTCCGGTGAACCGGTCTTTCCCATCCGGTTCAGGTACGACCGAAAATAGCCGTGACCTGTCAAAAATTGGGTCAGGTAGTAGTCCACCTCCCCATGCCGCCGTTCCACCCATGGTTGGACCTGCTTGATAAGTCGCGCAGTCCATCGTCCTCGGGTGTCGTGCTCCCAGCTGTGTTGCCACTGCTGGAAGGTTCGGGAGCGCTCTTCTGTTCTTGCCGTGTCCTTGCCGATCTCGCCTTGTCTCTGATAAATCGCTTTCCTCTCCCCTGCCAAGAGCTTGACAGGGATGACTCCGGCGACCACCAGGACGGCAGGCTCGGACACTGTCCGGTAGGCGGAACACACCCTGAGCGCGGCTTGACGCTGAACCCGGGCGAGTCGCAGCCTGTAGCACTCCTTATCTAGAGCGCCTGCCCACACCTCTGCCCCGTAAAGGAGCACGGACTGGACCGCGGACATCAACAGACGTCTTCTGCTGGATCGGGGACCCCCGACATTGGCCATCAGCCTACTAAGGTGAGTAACTACCTTAGCGGCCTTGTCCGCCGTACGGAAGATCTGATCCCTCCAGCTTAACTTGGTGTCCACCATAACCCCAAGGTATTTGGCGGCACGAGTTGATGTGACCACCTCCCTTCCCACTCTAAACGGGACGACGGTGTCGATCCTCTTCTTCGTGAGAATCACGATCTCCGTCTTACTAAGAGCAAGCGAGAGACCGTGATCGGACATCCAGTTGTTGACAACCCGCATAACTCGGTTCAACTTTAGTTGGGCCAGCTCAACGTTGCGTGCAGCAATGAGAGCTGCGACGTCATCGGCGTACCCAACCAAAGTGGTTTCCTCAGGCATCTCGGACCTCAGGAGGCTGTCATAGGCAACGTTCCAGAGATCCGGGCCGAGTATTGAACCTTGTGCGGCACCAGAAGTGACTTCCATCGTCCGCGTTCCGTCCCTTGTGTCATAGATCAGGCTTCGAGAGCGTAGATAATCCTCGATGAGCCGCAACAGATATGCAGGAATACGAAAGGTGTTGCGAAGTGCATCCAACATATCGACCCACCTCGCCGAGTTGAAGGCATTCTTGACATCAAGCGTAACAAGAAGCACTACTCGGCGGGAGAAATGGTTGTGGCTCTCGGCTCTCTCCACAGCTCTCTGAACTTCGGTGACAGCGTCGATCGTTGACCGTCCCTTTCTGAAGCCGTACTGACGGGGGCATAAGTCCCCGGCAGCTTCCACGGCAGAAGTCAGGCGGGAACGGATCAGCTTCTCGAACAGCTTCCCAGCCGTGTCCAACATGCAGAGAGGCCTGTGGGACGACGGCAGTTCGGGATCACCTTTGCCCTTGCTGATCAGTACAAGCCTGGCTGTTTTCCAGGGAGCCGGAAACACCCCTTCTACCAAACAGGCATTGTACATTCTCAACAACAAGTCAGCGTTAATTGAAAATACTTTCTTTAAAGCCTCACTGGGAATCCCGTCCGGGCCAGGAGCCTTGTTGCTCTTCAGGGAGAGAACGGAGGTTTCCAGCTCCTCGAAAGTGAAGAGTGGAACGTCCTCTACCCGTTCGAAGTCAACCAGCGGTCGCTGTGGATGTTCAGGAAACAACGCAGCGACGATCCTCCCCATGGTGGCGCCCTCCATGATGGAAGGTGGAGAGCGGGCGCCGAGTTTCTGTGTTACAAGTTTGTAACCCAGGCCCCACGGGTCGGAGTCAACGTCGTCACGAAGTCTCCTCCAGCTATTCGCCTTGCTCCTGTTTATCGCCTGGCGGAGAGATTTTCTCGCAGCTTTATAGGCCTCCGACTTACGAACTCTGTCTGCGGGAATTCTCGCTCTTGTGGCGGCTCGTCTAGTTCTTAAACATGTTCTTCTGAGTTCCGCAATCTCTTCAGTCCACCAGTAAACGGGTTGTTTGTCGCGTCGGGGTTTCCTTCGCGGCATAGACTGGTCGCAGGCCGAGACGATCAGTTCCATCGTGGATGTTACTAGTGCCTCGGCCCCAGCCTCACCAGGATTCCCCTGTGCTCCCCGAGAGATGACTTCGGTGAACTTGACCACGTCCAGTTTGTTGGTGTTCCACCGGCGTGGCCCTTCCCGAAATGCGGAAACTCGACGATTTGCCTGATCATGCAGGTCAAAAACGATGTATTGGTGGTCGCTACCCGTGTAGTCCTCCACAACCCTCCAGCCTGAGATCCTCGGAAGGAGCGACTCAGACGCAAAGGTGACGTCGGGGATCGTGCCTCTCTGCCCGGGGCGCCGAAAAGTAGGTGTGTCGCCCTGGTTGAGGACGACAAGACCGGCCCTGGCGATGAAATCCAGGATGTATTTCCCCCGGGAGCTGGTAGAGGGCATTCCCCACTCGACGGCCCTGGCGTTGAAATCGCCACCAACGACGACATGCCCGGTGGTGCCAAGAACGCACTCCTCTAGGCTATCTATCTTGTCGCGGAAGTCCTGGACGGCCTCGTTGGGTGTGAGGTAGCAACTGAAGATAGTCACGTCCCTACACCGAACCCAGACGAATCCTCGGCCGCGCCCGTGACTCCGCACCAAAACATCTCGTGTATTACGTGCCCAAAATGCAGCAGTACCGAGGCTGTCCGAGATCCAAATGTTTGGGTCTCTGTCCCGATACTGTTCACTGATAAGGAGCGCGTCAGCACCAAGTTCTCGGGCGAGCTGATCTAGAAGGTTATCAGCTCCCCAGGATCTATGAAGGTTGGCCTGGAGGATGCGAATTACCGGCCGCTGCCTTTTGCCTGTTCAAGTGCGGCTCTGAAGGCACCGCACTGACCAGACCCGGGTAAGTGACCGAGGGCACTGGAGCCTGAATCCTTGCAGAGGAAGCAGGAGGGGCTCGAGGAACATTCCTTACGTTTGTGGCCTTGGCTTCCACACTGGAAGCAGTTGGCACTCCTGTCGGGCCCTTTACAGTTTCGGGAGGAGTGGCCGAAACCGAGACAGCGGAAGCATCTCGAAACTACCACCCTCCGTTTGAGCCTGCAACTAACCCAACCAACTCTGAGGTGCTGAAGGCTAAGCAGCTTATTGGCGTGCTTTTCGCTCATCTCAGCAACAGCCATCCGGAGTTGACTTCGGTTAGGCTTTGTCAGCCATACCCTCACTCCATCGGCCGGTATCTCCGGGAGTGCCACCTGGATCGCACGGGTCACCTCATCTTCGGTGGAGAGGACATCAAGGTCCCGAATCTCGACCGAACACTTCGGTTCTAGGGCCTTGATGGAGCCTTTGTCCCCAAGTGCAGTCTTGAGGGAAGCGGCAAAACCGATCTTGTCACTCGACTTCCCCAGTTCGAGGAGGACATCCCCGTTCTGGGTTCGCCGAATAGACTTGATAACGGTGTCGGTCTCTTCCGGTTTGGCCTGCGATCTAATCTGACCCAGAACATCGGCAAAAGATCGCCCCCCTAAGGGCTTGATCAAGATTGCCTCCGTCCTGGGCTTCTTAGGCCTGGGTTGTTTAGGCTTTCTGACAGACTTGCCAGAGGCCTCCCCAACCGGGTTTGAGACTTGCGTCCGCTCCACCCTCGACGCACTTTTCGAAGCTGCCTCCGCTTGCTTCTGCCTCCTCCTTTCTTTCTTAGACAGGCGCGTCTTCCAGCCCCCCAAAGGTGTTGAGGCAGAGTTTGCTGCCAAGGCAGGATTAGCCGCCGGAGCAGGAACCTCTGCAGGAGTAGCCGCTGGAATCACGGCAGCGCCCGGGGCGGATTCAGTAGCCTGGACAGGAGATGTCTGCGATGCCGCAGTGACAAAAACCGGTCTCGGCACTGAGTCCACCTCAATAAGCTCAGGGCTTCCCGGCGAAGAACCGCTCTGCCTCTTCTTTCGCTTTCTGGCTTGAGTCTGGGACTCAGCCAGATGAGCTTGAGGTGAAGCAGAGATGACTCGGTTCGTGACATCGCGCTCCTGCTTCACTGCCTTTAGCCTGATTTTCCGGCATTCCTCGATTTCTTCTAGAGCATCTTCGAGTTTCGGGATCCCCTCTTTTATCGCCTTGTTTATGTTCTTTTGAATTAGGAGGACCTTGGCCATCTCCTTCAAAAGAACTTTCATCTTCTTCAGACATGAGTCTTCCTCCTCGTGGGCGTCGTCCTGCTGCTGCCGAAGCATTTGCAGCTCGAATGCCGCACGAAGAGGGCTCTTCCTGGGAGGGATTCCTTGCATCCTGGCTAGAGGTGTTACCGGCTCGGTCACACCCATACCCAGATCAACCTCATCTTTCTCCTTTCCTGTTACGGCCGATGATCCAGCGACACCAGCAGCCTTGAACGGGGCCGGCGGAGGGGAGGTTTTAATTCCAACCGTCGGCGTCCCAGTCTTTGAGGTCGGAGACCTCTGCACAAGTGAGCTGCGCCTAAAAGCAGCCTGTTCGTTCTCCTTTCCAAGATTCGTGTTTTGCAGTTGACAATCCATACTGTTTTGTAACCAGCGCATCGTGCGGCAAGAGGCGGCCCTTCATCGGCCGGGAGCGGGTACACCCTCGGAGGTCTACCCCCCGTAGGAGATAAGACACCCCTACCCCGGGACTCCGGGGCCCGAACCTCCGTTTGCCCAGCACCGATACACAAAATGTGCCGGACGTGCTGGGGGTCGCACCGTGGCAATGCAGAGTCCGATCCCTGCATCCATGCCGCACTCCCTGACTAAGGTCCGAAGCGGCTGGCTTCTGACGACACACTGGAGGAGACCATCGGCAGTGCGAGGCACACATCAGTCCCTGCAACACAACAGGGACACTCCCAGGACCCCCCAGCATGCGCCGGTCGAAAGAAGGTGGAAAGACACCCTTGATTCGGGGTCGAAAACAAGAAGGTGAGCAAGGTTAGCTCAGGAAAGAATAAAGACGGTGAGCTAAGACCTGAAAGATGAGAAGAAAGGCCTTAGCTCGGGAAGAACTGTGAGGAGGGTCTCACAGCTTGGCTCAGGTACCTCGGGGTCGCCAAGAAACACCCGTACAGTGGAAAGCCCACTGCCCCTGAGGGGACCCAAACCAAATAATAACTTTTCCCAAATCTTTAACAGTTTTAAGTAAAACCCAATCAAAATCAATAGCCAAAGTTCAGGAAAGCTACCAAATTTACAAACACATCATCATCTACCCCAATAATCTCCTTAACAAAAAAGAAGACTACACAATTTCAGCCATCTTTCAATCAATTAAAAAAATAAAAACAGACATGAAACCATCTGACAACTCCGCAAGAAACAGGCAACACTGTAAAAGAGAAAGCGCCCCATTGACACCAAACCCGGGATTCCCCAAACACCAACCCCCGACCATCCCCCAAGCCAATGCAGCTGCCAGTCCAACGAACAGGAGAGAAATGAAACAAGTGCGTCCGCCTCGCGCCTGCCGCCGCCGGGGCCGCGCCGCGATACAGTGCCATGAAAAATAACTAAAACTCAGTGTAAATATTTGTAAATATGTGTAAAATGTAATTTTAGTGATATCCTTATGATGCCACACACGTGGCAAAATTTACATAGGGTTACAATTCTCTACAAGAACAAAAGGCCTAAAACCAAGGTAAGTATATAATTAACGTTCTTGTCACTGGGCAAACATCAATAATGAAATAAATGCCTTATTTTCAAGCCCTTCTCAGTACATGTACTGTTTTACAGAATAACTTACTTAAAAACTTACATCAACTAAAAGTAACACGTACAATGTACATATGTACTAAAGGCAACGCAGAATATTTAAAATTCCAATAAGTTTCTGAACGATTCCTTTCCTGTAACTGCAAGGTGCAGTCTCGGACTGGGTCATAAAAGCAGTAATTTCATCACTTGGGACTTACAAGTCACTTTT
The DNA here is from genome assembly GCA_030545055.2 of Neoaliturus tenellus. Lineage (NCBI taxonomy): Eukaryota > Metazoa > Arthropoda > Insecta > Hemiptera > Cicadellidae > Neoaliturus > Neoaliturus tenellus. The sequence continues at coordinate 35,008,274 of CM061534.1, read as the reverse complement.
CATTCAAGGTCAAGTTTTACGGTAGAGACTTGAGTTTATTTAACTAACTACAGACAAAACAAGTGTTTTACTACTTGTTAAATCTTGCTCACAAATTATTGACACAAACAGCTCATTCCTTACTCCCTACACTGAAAAATCCCCCCCCCCCCACACACACACACTGTCACAGTTTCAAAAAGCTGTTTTAGAAGAAATATGACAAAGAATTCTTTTATAAGTTGGGCAGATGGCATTTTTAGTTACATCTTAATTTGGACTCAATAAAAATATTAGTTTTAAAACTACTGAATATTTGCACACTTACACTTTAATGTAATTAATTACAAAATGAGAAACATGTACGCCTTCAAAATATGGTGCAGGAAGATAAATTTCATCGCGCCAGAAGAAGTTCAAAGTCACCAGACCAGTTTCATCTTTAATGCATTATGTTTACAGTCTTGTACGAAAGTATTGAAAAGTATAAAAATATTTAGTAATTTTGGATTATATTTTGTATCCCTTACATTTGCAACAAGTTATGCCCAACAAAATGTTAATTTTAAACTAGTAAAGGCAATAACAGCTGACTCTGATACTATTCTCAAAGAATATGTAAATAAAGATATTTTGTCTATTGTCTACAATGTGGATTCATTGACAATTTCAATTATTTGAAAGCTATTTAAACATCTATCTAGCAACTCTTACCTTATCGGTTGCCATTGTTTCGAGACTGGAGTTCTCCCCACTAATCACGGTGTTGGCGGTCACTAATTTGAATTTTTGCAACCTGTAGACATAAAAAAGGAAAATTGAACTTTTGCTGCTTCAGCCTTGTCAAATAGAGCTAAGCTACAAGCTAATTTAATACTCACAATTTTTGTGGATGGCAAAAGATTTAAATGGCTAAAATAATATGACTGTGCGGACAAAAGTTGTAGGTAGAAGCAAGGTTTAATCTGGCGGATCTGTGATTTCAGTAACATTTCCAAGAATGAACTAGTGATGGTTACTAGTGACTGTTGCTGAGGCTTTCAGCTGATTGGACTGTACACATCGAAATATGCAATTTTAGACAACTTAAATTACTGATTAAAATTTAAGGAGCTAACACGTACGGAGCTTAAGAGATATAGGCCTAAGACAAGTTTGTGACTCGTCTACTGCCCAGGTAAACTTATGCATGTAAGGGCATCACCAGACACTAAATAAATAACATAAAATTTTACCAAAATTTAAAAAAAACTAATGCATTATTGTTATTATAATTTCATTTGATGAATCATTATCTGGCTAGAATACAAATACCCCTACAAAAAAGCTAGAATAGAGAGGAGACCTAAATACCTCAGAGAAAGGCTGACAACCCACTCTGAGGTTCGCTCCCGCTGCACTAGGCAGGACACCATGCTGGAGATGTCTCTTGTGGGCTGTGAAGGGGATAGCAGGGGTTTTTCATATTTTGCCCCAAAATCTGAGAATCTGCTCTTGTCTAGGTTGGAAAATGGCCCCAGTAAAATTAAATTCAAAAGAGCACTTTTCGACTTGTACACTTTTAATAATAATTAGGTTTTAAATAAGGAACCTGTTCCTATATTTTAGTTTATTGTATACAAGCTTACCCGGCATGCTTTGCAATGCCAAACAGAGGAAGTTTTTGCCCTTCAAGTGAAGTTGTTTGCTACGCTAACTAACTCTCGTCAGGTTCAGCTCATTCGTTTTGCTCACTCGCTACAAGTCTATAATATCCTCTAGTTTTTTTATTACCCATCTCCCCTCAATAATTTAAATGTGAACAGCTGTTTGTATATAATTAATATTACTAAATGTAATCATATGTTCCAGTACAAAAATGTTGCTTTCATAAAAATAACAAGATAACTTTGAAGACATGTGGGGCGGAGCCCTACGAAATTTTCTTGACGTTTTCTTTCATAATAACCTTCTCTGACAATTAAAACCACAAAAAAAAATAGCGAAATCGGTTTAGCTGTTTACGTGTGATACCGTGACTAGAGATTATGTGTATATTAATATAGAAATATAACTTGAGTTGTTTTGAAAACTGTATATCATGAAAAACGCTCAAAATAAAATTATTTAGTCAGGATTTTACTTATTTAGTGACTCAGTAGGGTTTCCTTATCGATTAGTAACAACAACAACATGGCCCCATGTTATCAGTTTATCTCACCCCATGATCTTCTCCTCGAGGGTTCCGAGGGTGATGAGTCTATACACATTGACAACCCGCTTCTGTCCGATGCGATGGGCTCGGTCCATCGCCTGCAGGTCTCGCATGGGGCTCCAGTCATGCTCCACGAATATCACCTGCAAAAATAAATAGAATATGTCAACATTCCATTCATATCTGCCAGTTTATTAGATTGAGGAGGAAAAATTCGTTGCCAAATATCTTGACGAAAGCCCTTTTAGGAGTTCAGGAAGGAAGTTACTTTGACTTCCACACAGTTACTTTAAAAAAAATATGAGGCTTAAGTGATTTGTTATTTGTGGAACAATTGATCATCCAAAAAAATTTGAATGAAACTCTAAAATTCATTTTGTTATGTGGTGACTCATGGCAGGAATTTTTAAAATTTATAAGTTAAGTAAGAGTTGCACCTAATGAGAGATGTTACGTAAACACATCCATTTCTTTTACAGTATTAATGTGTTTACTGGGCTACGTTCCTCCTGATACAAAGTCCTACGCATTAGGCAGATTTAGGTCGCCTTGTCTAGTGGTACAAGCTCTCCAGAAGATATTTTAATACAACACAACCCAAATTACATAGGTTAGTTTATAAACCTAAAAAGGTGACTGATTTATTTTCTTACAAAAACACCTTCATATTTTGTGATAGAGCTCACAACAATGCACACAAAAAAATGTATCATCCAAAATAATCTGGGGATGCAATACACCCTCTGTAAATGTGCCTATAAAGTTGAAGGCATAATTGAAAATGGTAAATATTGGTTTCACTCTATTTTGAACAAGCAAAACTAAGCTTGTATTCCATTTTGGATTGGAGTTATAGGTTTAATAGCCTACATAGCTTACACTTCTTTCTAACTTAAAAAAGGCTAAAATAAAAAATAAATCATAAATCAAAAAGGCAAGATGAAATATATTGAAAGAGATCAGCCTCCAAAAACTAAATTTCCTCCAGTCAGTCATCGTAACTCACAGTGTCGGCGGTGGTGAGGTTCAGCCCAAGGCCGCCCACTTGGGTCGTCAGCAGCAACACGTCGATGGAGGGGTCGGAGTTGAACCTGGCGACCACGTTGTGCCTACAACTCGGAGGCACAGAGCCATCCAGGCGCAGGTACGTCACCGACGGCAGGTGCACTCTGCGGACACGAGCGCGATCAACTCAACTCAGAATTGAATACAGATGTCGCCATAGCAGATAAGTAATTTCAATATTACTAATAAAGGTAAACAATATTAAATAATGTAAATAGTAAAGTGATAAAATATGTTCAGAATCTGGGAGTAGTAATTGTCTATTCAAAGAATAGGCTCTAGAACTTAGAGTGACTGATATTGTAAATGTAATGTCCGACGATGACTCTCCATACAAGTCACTGATCAGTCTCAAATTTCAGTTGAATATTCTTTATGCAATTTTTAAGGCTAAGTTCGTAGTTGAAAACATTTGGTTAGATTAATCAAATAAACCTAAAATCAAATGTAACTTTTGCACTTTCCCCATAAGAAATGCATTGGAGTCATTTTTAGTCGTCGTTCTTTGTTTACATTTTGGCAACGTCTTTGTGAGTCTTAACAATCAAGACTAGTGATGTGGGCCGGGCAAATGCCCAGTGGGCGGGTCGTTTATAAATGGGCATTTGCCCGGGCATTTGCCCAAAGCGATTTTAAGCGCCCAAAAACTGGGCGTTTATAAAAAGTTCAGTTTAAGGCGCAATATATAAAACCTGCAATATTTTCAATATGGTATTTTAAATAAATATTTTTCTAAATTGTTAAATAAAATCTTATTTGCTGATTAAGCAGGTTTCTACTCTGTAATTCATAAATATGTGCATAAGATAAATTTATAATGTCTAATTAATTAAATTTAAAGTTAAGTATTAAGGTTTTGTTAGTAAAACAAGTGCTTTTTAACCACAATGTAAATTTCCTAACATAAAAAGGCACCTATAAAATTATTTTTATTAATATATATTCACAAATTCTACTGGGAGTTAGGGCTATTTATCAAAATATACTAATTTTATTTAATCTTATAATATGACAAAAAAATTTCATTTTAAACTAATAATTTAGCCTACTAATGACTGAAATTGTCCTATTTTGAGATTGGCCGGTAAATCATATGTACCATGTTATTAGGATGTGTTGTAATTAATTTTACAAAAAGACAGTCTTGGAAAAAGATTAGCAATATAAATGATTATAAAAAATGAAATTTATGTTACTTTAATTTAATCCAATCAGCTAATGAATGGAAACTGGTAGTACCTATAAGTTTTGCAAAACCATGGCCAAACTATATCATCCCGTACCGGTTGTACCCAAGACTCTTCAATTATTTTATAAGTAACATTAATAAATTTAAAGCATCATTTGCTAGTGATGGCGTAGGCCTAAGTTTAATGTATAGTTCTGATTCTGGATATATATATTTTGAAGCTGAACATGATTATTAAATATATCAAATTATATGATGTAGGTTTATGATGGCATATGTATATCTTAGTAGCTTAAAGCTAAAGTAAACTGCTCAACCTTTAGTGGTATAGAGGCTTGTTACTCTATTTAAAAACAAAAGCAGTTTAAAAATTAGCCAATATTTATTTTGGTGACTTCACTGAAATTGATTAATTGTTCATTCATTCAAATGATATTCGTCCTTAAAATGCTTTTATACTTCAACTGAACTAACAGTACATGATTACCACAACACATATACAAAATTATATACATAAATACAAAATATTTGAATACAAAATTGAAAATTTTGAAGTAATTGGTTTATTAATAGGATCAAGAGGAACAATACCAAAATTTTTTAGAGATTTTTGGCAAAAATTCAACCTTTTGAAATCAAAATTAAATGAAATTGCGCTTACAGCAGTGAAACATTCAATAATAATTTTAAGAAATCATTTGTATAGGCTAATTAAATTGTATGGTATTCTTTGTATATATGCAATTCGCAAGTGCAGAAAGATGTAATTTATTTATAAATAAATTATTTATATAGGCCCTATTACAATTAGGTTTGCTAAGAAGAAGAAACCAGTATTGTATTTATGTTTATACTTATACTATCCATGGAAAAAGTGATGAAGATGCCTCTGAATTTGAAGAGTCATTAGTTTAAGGAATTTTGTTTGATGAACTGAAGTTTTCATTATGCCCATAATTATTTAAGTTAAGACTGATTGATTGTGTGTAATAAACAAATGTAAATTAATTCTATTACATTAGCCAGATATTTTAAATAAAAATAAACCTATGAAGTTATTTTCAGTCTAAATTATTTCCTCTTGTTGACAAAAGAAAAGTGTTGACTCTCTAAGTAGTACTGACTTCCTACCAATATAATTAAAACTATACAAGTAAATTATTTTTTTAAATATAGGCTATTATGTAAATATCTAATGTTAGAGATTTAAAAAGTTGACTAGAAGAGTAGTGTTCAATTTAATTTCCATTAATTAGGTTTATTAGCCGTTAACTGGATAAACGCCCGGCGCTTATGGATTTTGGGCGGTTATTTGGGCAAATGCCCTGGGCATTTGCCCTGAGATTTAAACGCCAGGGCGTTTTACATCACTAATCAAGACTGAGACGTTCTGATTGGTCTACTGACCGGCTCAATTCCAGTCGAGTCCAAATTATTGGTTTCAGAACAGAACGGAGAACGGGAGCAAAGTGAAGTAGTTGCATAAACAAAAACAAAGTTGTTTTTCAAGGATCAATTGTTTTGAATGTGACAGTTAATGCAAAAGTTTAAATTTCTTCTTCGAATAGACGCTTACAGGAGGTATGAGCGTACTCCTAGTGTATTAAGAAAGGGTGTGTTGCTGGACAAGTTGCTGGAAGATGTACGCCGACATCACTATACCCCATCAAAACTAATGTGCGGTGGAATACAACATTCTATTTCCCAAAAAAGGTCAATTTGGTCCTGAGGTCCTGAAATGCCCTATTTTCCTTCATAGTCAGCTGTTATTTTAATTCCCCTTTTGAAGTTTAGAATAGATAATACAGCTAACTCTAGCTGATGACCGTGCTACTTCTCTTAATTGCCATTGCAAGTGCTTCAATTTAAATCTAAAAAGTCAAAATAGAAAATTTTTTTTATAAAAAAGCAAAATGTTGCATACTGTGAGAAATTAAAAACAGCATTAATTGTGATCTGTAATTCCTACGGATTGGATTATTTACTGTGTGAGAAATAGAAAAAGTTGGGGGAATTGAGATCTGTTTTTTAACAGCACATTAGTTTTCAACGGACCATACCTTGATGAGCCACAGTTGTGTATGATATTGTTGAGAGACTAAACAATATTACTGTCATTAGTAATAACACTTAAAATGGCTGAAGAACTCAGAAAAAAATTATGGTTAGTAACAAATCAGTCACATTAACAACTTGTTAACTGAAATAGCCAAATATCGGATGAAGAGGCATTTCAATAGTTCCAACAAATCAATAGAGTACGGTATGATACATATATTAAAAACTTGGATTATGAAAGTAAAATTAAATTTCAACACTTCCAATGATCATAGTTAATAATTAAGCAAAACTTAAGCTATCAGGCTTGTGCTGTAATGTGTAACAGCATTTGTTACGCCAAAAGAAGTACAGTATACACCCCTTTTTTATTGGCTTACTTTTCATGCATTTATCAGAAAATCTTTTTTCTCCACCAGTTTGCTGGATCTTGGTGAGTTCATTTTGCCTTCCGCTCATGAATCCACTAAGATTTTGAAGATAAGCATTGATAGCCACATTGATTACTGGATCAGAAAAAAACCCCGAATCACCCCTCAGTGCAAGTGAACTTAACCGTTTTCTGCATCTCTGTTGGAGGACAAACACAAGGTTGACAGTTCCAAAGTCGGATAGACACTCACTTGAGCAAGTCGTTTTCGACAATGTCTAGCATTGCCTTGATCTGGCAGAAGATGAGCGCGCGGTGAGGGGAGACGACCGGCGCGGTGGCAGCATTGTCCGACACGGCCCCGATGCCACAGTCTGCAAAGTGAGATGTGTATCAACAAGTTACAATCAGCACATAAAAAAACTCATGAGGGCCCGAAATGGGTTAATAAGAGTTCATAATCAGCTGTGGATACACATGAAATAAAATAATGAAAAAAATGAACAAATACCAGACTGAAAATAAGACACCTTTAATTTTAATATTTCATTAAAATAAAAAACAAAACTTTACAAAAACAGTCTTTATTTGTGTTTTAAAAAGATCACAAAGAAAAAAATAGTTTAAATATCATGTGATTATGGTTGTATTTATTGTTTCTGTCTAGCATCTATCTATATATATATAATACATGAAGCAGTTTTTTGTAATCACTACTCCTCCCTTATTTCTGGACCAATTTCAATGTTTGAGGTGTCAAAAGATTCGTCTTAATTCGTAGTTTTGCAATAAGGGTTTGGATTTTTGATATTTTCATTCTGAAGGATACGGGAAGCCCTTAAAGTTCATTTTTCATCGATAAGATTAACATGGGGATAATTTCCATTGAATTTAAAAATAAAACAGCTGTTGATAGTATAACAGACAAACACATGTTAAAAGCTAAATAGAACTTTGAATTTTTTATGCAAACGGGCAAGGTTTTATTTCCAGGTACACGGGTAAATGCAGCGCATTGCGCTGCACAGGTACCCCTAGTACCCATAACATTCAAGATGAGGTAACTGAGTTTTATCTTTTTCCTCTACAGAAATTTAACAAATACTTTAGACATTTTAAAGTTGAAAAACCAATAGTTTACTGGATTTATCTGCACAGCTTTCCTGAGAAGATTAACAGAAACTTAGTTAGTTCGGTTCCTACAGCACTGAACTTAAACTCTACCAAAACAGCCGTTAACACCTTCAACTGATTGTCAAGACGCCACTACTATTGACCCACAATTGTTTTCAGGCAGTGGTAACCAGTGGTCCACCATATTCATGAGACAGTTTGTTGGAAGGCTTACCGAGCAGCAGCTGTTTCAAGGCCGGAAGTTTGCATCCGTGTTCGATCTCCGAGAGGGACGAGTTGTGTGAGCGAAGCTCCGCCGATATCTTGGCGAACTCCGGGTGCTGCGGAGTGAGGACCAGCTTGGGGTGGTTACACACGTTCTGCAGGTACCGCAGTGCCTGCGACGAAAAAACATAAGTTACAGTGGACTCTGGATAATCTGGAGATAAAACCAGAGAAAACGGTTCAGATAAAACGGTGTCAGCCATTTTACACAGTTTTGCAGAGCCTTGAAACCTGTTTCACAAATTTAAGCTCCCAAAAATAATGATTTCAGACTTTTTGATATAGGTTTTTTGGTAAAAAGGACCAGCCTCTTCTGAATGTACTGCAGTGTCAGTCACTACTCAGGTTGTCTGACAAGTGTTTATCAGGTTTGACATTTTTGAGGGAGAAAGAATGAGAGCAGCTAACAAATTTACAGTTATTTGAAGGCTATTGTAAATAATATAGGCTAAGACAGAACTTATTATTACTAAGTCTGAGTCTGAGGGATTCTTTAAAATATTTGGATCAATTGTTTGGTTCAGGAGGTAACTTACTCAATGGCAGAGATAATATAAATACCACAATCATACCCATTACAAGTGTATTTTGTGTAATTAATGACAATTACAGGAATTTTTTGAAAATATGTGTATCGAAAATACTGGAAATATACTGGAATTCCAACATCAGATTTCAGTAGACACCCTGGTTTACAAATTTAAGCTCTCAAAAATCACTGAATTTTAAAGTTGTCAATGTGGGTCTACTAAGTGTAAATGTTTTCATGTTGTGTTTTTTATGAAAATGTAAACTTTGTAGTTTCCTAAACTGTAAAAAACTAAAAATGTGTGATGATAAAAATTATTGATATGAAATGTACTTGATGATGGATTGTGACCAATCCAAAATCACTCTCAAGAAAGTGACTATTTTAAAAAGTGGGGGGGGGGGTGATGTTGTTCGCGTCCGCAGCATTCCATCAAAGCAGCACGTACTCCCCGGTGGTGCTAAACGAACAACAACTTTGGCAGCTGAACTGTCACACACAGTGGATCTCTCAGCTATGCCAGCTACCAGACAAAATCCAAACGGCCCTTCCCAGGGCCAATTTAACAATTTAGGCTGTGTTAGCTCTATAAAGAGAGATATAATTTTTATTTTAGTGTTTATCTTTTTACATATACTGACTCAGGTGCTCTGCACCGCAGAATTTATTTTCTTATTCTTAAAACCTGGTGGCTGGCTAAATTAGCCATAAGATATATATTTTTTTAAAAGTACAATCTTTCACTGTTTTTGGTAAGTTTTGACTTGAATTTTCATTTCTGTAATTACAAAGACCAATTATAACATCCAACAAAATTAAACAACTAAGTAGTAAGAAAATAGTAAGAATAAAGGATTTTACGCAACTAAGGAAATAGAATTAAAATAAAAGCAGTTTAGTTACAGTACCTGGAAGATATGTGTGTTGTTGCTCTGCGCGGAGCTGATGTCCGATAGACTGCGGGAACGGGAGAAATCCTCGTACAACCTCTCCTGGAGCGGGCTCAGATCACAGTAGTAGTCCTGGCAAGGGGAAATTTTTTAATGTTGACTTCCAGTTTGTGGCATTGGGAAGAATTTTAAATCCCTTTAACGCCAAGCTTTTCATATTTTTCATTCCCAAAAGACCAAAAAAGACGTTCATTAATGACATGGTCATAATTTGAGGTAAAAAGAACTGCAAAAACTGATCTTTCACTCAATGATACCAAAAAAATCAATAAAGAGTAACGATTGTTTCCTGTTTCTATACTTCATGTCCAACAAGTGATTTTGTGAACAATTTGGATAAACGCTTTCATTCTTGATTTTCATTTCATTTTACATGTTACAACTTAAAAAAAATGTTATCTTTTTGAATTTGTCCACAGATTCACTGATTTAATTTTATTGATACATAATGTTTGCAAACAACTAACGATTTTCCTTTTAAAGTCTTTTGACCATTGCTATGTAATACTAGGATTATTACCTGGGTAATCTTTGGAGGTAGATCCTTCAGAACGTCCTCTTTCATTCTTCTCAGAACAAAAGGAAGAACTTGTTTATGTAAAGCTTCCATGGCTAGAACCCCTGAAAAAAATAATTTGTTAACACATGAAATAAAATAAAATAGAGTGCTACAGTTTAAGACATTTTTTTCAAGTTCACTCTCTAAACCACTGCTAACAAAACTTCACATATGCAAATTTATATACAAATTTTACATGACAATTAATAACATTTTAGTTATTTCCCTAACTTTTGCCAATTCTAATTAAACTTTTCCAGGATCCTAAAATTTTCTTTGACTCTCTATAAAATGAAAAACATGAGCTCATTCTCTGCCAAAAAATTGATACTGACCAACTTAGAAAAAGAAAAAACAATAAATACTGTCATAGTACTTTATACAGTAAACAGCCTACAACATTATCAAAGTTACATATTTAAAACATACATGGTTATTTATCCAGGATACAGTAGAATCCTCTGCTCTGGGTACTGGGTACAAACCTGGAATTCTACATGACTCTTGAGTATTCTAGAACATCCTGATAAGGGATTAATAACTTTTTGATGATCATTGCATACGTGTTGTTATAAGCACTAAATTAAAAACACAATTTTCGTCATACAACACTTTATTTCATAATATTAACAAACAGGTAATGAGGTAATATATTTCGGCGTTCCATGACGCCATCTTCAGACCGACTGTCGGTCTAAAGATGGCGTCATGGAACGCCGAAATATATTACCTGTTTGTTAATATTATGAAATAAAGTGTTGTATAGCGAAAATTGTGTTTTTAATTTAGTAATAAGGGATTATATTAAAATTTAAATTTAGTTTTTTTAGGGAATAGGGATATAGGGACATACTGGTTATGCAGATTTCGGGATTATGGCAATGTCCCAATGTCATGGGTTCATATCTGTGTTTTACCAAAAAGTTTTCATTGGTACCAATTACCTGTACTGTAGCGGCTCTCCCCGTTATTTTGTCTCATACGATCCACGCACAGACCAAAAGTTTATGTGCACGGGGCAAAGTGAACCAGAAGAGGCTTTCAACTTAATACAAAAAATAAATAAATGGACTAGCCAGAGGTTGACCTTAGTCACCAGATCTGTTGGTCTTCACAACAGAAAATGGTAATAGTTAAATCCTGTAAATTCAAAATTATTTTTTCTATCCCAATTTCCCTACCAGCTTCCTGTTCGGCGGGTGTGCTCTTGGGGTCGCGTGACGCCAATATCGGCCGGCTGTACTTGGCCGTGAACTGGCGCTCTGTGCCGAGGAAGCCGGGCATGAGGAAGTCAAAGAGAGACCACAGCTCAAGCACGTTGTTCTGGATCGGCGTACCAGACAGGATCAGCCGGTGGTTGGCTCGGAGCTGCTTGATAGCCTTGGACGACTGAAACACGTGAACAAATGGTTTGGTGGTAAAGGGACTCAATTGGGATGTTAAATTCATTATCCTATCTTAAGAAAAGAGTAGCCTGATATTTTTGAAACGTTACCTAGATTCATTGTAAAATGGCTTGCTTTAATTACAACATGGTTTGCTTTTGTAGTAGAGCTGCTTGGTTAAGTTGTAAAATGGCTGTGCTTGACTGTACAAAGTCTAGATTTGGTTTTAAAATGGTTAGAATTGGTTGTAAAATGGTTCTGTGTGGTTGGAGTAGGTTTGATTTTATAATCACTCGTTTTTATTGCAAAATGGCTACGTTTGTTTGTAAATTGCCTTGCTTGGGTTGTAAAATGACTAAGTTACGTGGTAATCTACTAATATAAGATGATTAATTGTTTAACAGAATATGTACTTTACTCAATGCTCACCTTGGTTTTGCCGTTTTTGATGACGTGACCCTCGTCCAGTATGCAGTAGTTCCACTGTATGCTGGAGAAGAAGTCGATGTCCTTGCGGACGATGTCGTAAGAAGCCACCACCAAATTGTGCTGAGCCACGCGAATCCGCAACCTGTGAAATATTAGAGCACCATTTACTAACTAGAGCAAATAATGCCTTGTTGTTAATTGGCTAGCAGACAACAATTACAATTTTAGTTACGCACCGGTAATTTTTTTTTCTTATCAGCAGCCCACTTATATTATAGTATAGTAAGTTACCACCCACAAATCACTACCACTAGAAAGCAACATATGTAGCGCTCATGTTCTTGGGATACAAGCAATAAGTTAACTGCAAAAGTTTAAAATATTGACGTTATCCTAGCTAATCCTCACTGATTTAGAAATAACATTAGATTGATGGGCAGGTTCAAGGGGAATGGGAAAACTTTGTTACATCATGGAGTTCGCTATACTGAGGTTCGATATATCAAGATTCCACTTTACCTTATTAACAACTATAAATTGATTGAGCCAAATTAAAATTCGAAACAAACATTAAAAGGTTTGTCAAAATAATTTACGATAGTATCAAAGGTACCTACTTTTCTCGCTCGACAGGAGGCCCTGCATAGTGTAAGGGGTTGAGGTATTCCGGGGAGAGGAACTTCTCCACCTCATAGACCCAGTGGCCAGTCAGTGTTGGCGGACAGACGACCAGTGATGGCAGCGGCACACAGTCCACACTGCCCGTCTCCTACAACAAACAATCACATTGTGACATAGTGTAAGGGGTTGAGGTATTCCGGGGAGAGGAACTTCTCCACCTCATAGACCCAGTGGCCTGTCAGTGTAGGCGGACACACGACCAGTGATGGCAGCGGCACACAGTCCACACTGCCCGTCTCCTACAACAAACAATCACATTGTGACATAGTGTAAGGGGTTGAGGTATTCCGGGGACAGGAACTTTTCAACCTCATAGACCCAGTGGCCAGTCAGTGTAGGCGGACACACGACCAGTGATGGCAGCGGCACACAGTCCACACTGCCCGTCTCCTACAACAAACAATCACATTGTGACATAGTGTAAGGGGTTGAGGTATTCCGGGGAGAGGAACTTCTCCACCTCATAGACCCAGTGGCCAGTCAGTGTAGGCGGACACACGACCAGTGATGGCAGCGGCACACAGTCCACACTGCCCGTCTCCTACAACAAACAATCACATTGTGACATAGTGTAAGGGGTTGAGGTATTCCGGGGAGAGGAACTTTTCAACCTCATAGACCCAGTGGCCAGTCAGTGTAGGCGGACACACGACCAGTGATGGCAGCGGCACACAGTCCACACTGCCCGTCTCCTACAACAAACAATCACATTGTGACATAGTGTAAGGGGTTGAGGTATTCCGGGGAGAGGAACTTCTCCACCTCATAGACCCAGTGGCCAGTCAGTGTAGGCGGACACACGACCAGTGATGGCAGCGGCACACAGTCCACACTGCCCGTCTCCTACAACAAACAATCACATTGTGACATAGTGTAAGGGGTTGAGGTATTCCGGGGACAGGAACTTCTCCACCTCATAGACCCAGTGGCCAGTCAGTGTAGGCGGACACACGACCAGTGATGGCAGCGGCACACAGTCCACACTGCCCGTCTCCTACAACAAACAATCACATTGTGACATAGTGTAAGGGGTTGAGGTATTCCGGGGACAGGAACTTCTCCACCTCATAGACCCAGTGGCCAGTCAGTGTAGGTGGACACACGACCAGTGATGGCAGCGGCACACAGTCCACACTGCCCGTCTCCTACAACAAACAATCACATTGTGACATAGTGTAAGGGGTTGAGGTATTCCGGGGACAGGAACTTCTCCACCTCATAGACCCAGTGGCCAGTCAGTGTAGGCGGACACACGACCAGTGATGGCAGCGGCACACAGTCCACACTGCCCGTCTCCTACAACAAACAATCACATTGTGACATAGTGTAAGGGGTTGAGGTATTCCGGGGAGAGGAACTTCTCCACCTCATAGACCCAGTGTCCAGTCAGTGTAGGCGGACACACGACCAGTGATGGCAGCGGCACACAGTCCACACTGCCCGTCTCCTACAACAAACAATCACATTGTGACATAGTGTAAGGGGTTGAGGTATTCCGGGGAGAGGAACTTCTCCACCTCATAGACCCAGTGTCCAGTCAGTGTAGGCGGACACACGACCAGTGATGGCAGCGGCACACAGTCCACACTGCCAGTCTCCTACAACAAACAATCACATTGTGACATAGTGTAAGGGGTTGAGGTATTCCGGGGAGAGGAACTTCTCCACCTCATAGACCCAGTGGCCAGTCAGTGTAGGCGGACACACGACCAGTGATGGCAGCGGCACACAGTCCACACTGCCCGTCTCCTACAACAAACAATCACATTGTGACATAGTGTAAGGGGTTGAGGTATTCCGGGGAGAGGAACTTTTCAACCTCATAGACCCAGTGGCCAGTCAGTGTAGGCGGACACACGACCAGTGATGGCAGCGGCACACAGTCCACACTGCCCGTCTCCTACAACAAACAATCACATTGTGACATAGTGTAAGGGGTTGAGGTATTCCGGGGAGAGGAACTTTTCAACCTCATAGACCCAGTGGCCAGTCAGTGTAGGCGGACACACGACCAGTGATGGCAGCGGCACACAGTCCACACTGCCCGTCTCCTACAACAAACAATCACATTGTGACATAGTGTAAGGGGTTGAGGTATTCCGGGGAGAGGAACTTTTCAACCTCATAGACCCAGTGGCCAGTCAGTGTAGGCGGACACACGACCAGTGATGGCAGCGGCACACAGTCCACACTGCCCGTCTCCTACAACAAACAATCACATTGTGACATAGTGTAAGGGGTTGAGGTATTCCGGGGACAGGAACTTCTCCACCTCATAGACCCAGTGGCCAGTCAGTGTAGGCGGACACACGACCAGTGATGGCAGTGGCACACAGTCCACACTGCCCGTCTCCTACAAAAAACAATCACATTGTGACATAGTGTAAGGGGTTGAGGTATTCCGGGGAGAGGAACTTTTCAACCTCATAGACCCAGTGGCCAGTCAGTGTAGGCGGACACACGACCAGTGATGGCAGCGGCACACAGTCCACACTGCCCGTCTCCTACAACAAACAATCACATTGTGACATAGTGTAAGGGGTTGAGGTATTCCGGGGAGAGGAACTTTTCAACCTCATAGACCCAGTGGCCAGTCAGTGTAGGCGGACACACGACCAGTGATGGTAGTGGCACACAGTCCACACTGCCTGTCTCCTACAACAAACAATCACATTGTGACATAGTGTAAGGGGTTGAGGTATTCCGGGGAGAGGAACTTCTCCACCTCATAGACCCAGTGGCCAGTCAGTGTAGGCGGACACACGACCAGTGATGGCAGCGGCACACAGTCCACACTGCCTGTCTCCTACAACAAACAATCACATTGTGACATAGTGTAAGGGGTTGAGGTATTCCGGGGAGAGGAACTTTTCAACCTCATAGACCCAGTGGCCAGTCAGTGTAGGCGGACACACGACCAGTGATGGCAGCGGCACACAGTCCACACTGCCCGTCTCCTACAACAAACAATCACATTGTGACATAGTGTAAGGGGTTGAGGTATTCCGGGGAGAGGAACTTCTCCACCTCATAGACCCAGTGGCCAGTCAGTGTAGGCGGACACACGACCAGTGATGGCAGCGGCACACAGTCCACACTGCCCGTCTCCTACAACAAAACAATCACATTGTGACATAGTGTAAGGGGTTGAGGTATTCCGGGGAGAGGAACTTTTCAACCTCATAGACCCAGTGGCCAGTCAGTGTAGGCGGACACACGACCAGTGATGGCAGCGGCACACAGTCCACACTGCCCGTCTCCTACAACAAACAATCACATTGTGACATAGTGTAAGGGGTTGAGGTATTCCGGGGAGAGGAACTTTTCAACCTCATAGACCCAGTGGCCAGTCAGTGTAGGCGGACACACGACCAGTGATGGCAGCGGCACACAGTCCACACTGCCCGTCTCCTACAACAAACAATCACATTGTGACATAGTGTAAGGGGTTGAGGTATTCCGGGGAGAGGAACTTCTCCACCTTATAGACCCAGTGGCCAGTCAGTGTAGGCGGACACACGACCAGTGATGGCAGCGGCACACAGTCCACACTGCCCGTCTCCTACAACAAACAATCACATTGTGACATAGTGTAAGGGGTTGAGGTATTCCGGGGAGAGGAACTTTTCAACCTCATAGACCCAGTGGCCAGTCAGTGTAGGCGGACACACGACCAGTGATGGCAGCGGCACACAGTCCACACTGCCCGTCTCCTACAACAAACAATCACATTGTGACAAAGTCCCAAATAGTGCATTTGCACAGACATATAGGGTGAGTTTTAAGTCCCTTCCCCTTATTTATTTATTTTTTATACGGTATAAGTTAGAAGGTTTAAATTCCGCACATCTATATTAGACCTAAGTATCTTGTTTTTCAAGGGTTCATTGACTCTCCTCCTCCAATGGGGGATGGTCCACGAGGAGTTGGCCGAGATTCTTAATTGTAAGCATAGGTTGATGTTGATATGTACATTAAATTAAAGGTCTCTAAGAGAAAATTGCCGAAAACCTGATCTAAAAAGGGTGACTGTGTCAAAAATGACAGGCGATCAAACTTTGCATCAAAATCATATTGCTGAATATAACTCAAGGTACACTCAACCTTTTGAGGTCAGGTTTGTGGCAAATTGCTTAGAATGCAAAGCCCTTTAAAATGATGTGTGATATGACGTAAGCCCATGAATTTTTCATCAAGACTTTCCTTAGGGGCATCCCTGTGCAAGTCGTCAGGGAAACTGCATTGGCCTTAGGCATATGATAGATAATTTTAAAGGCTTTGCATTCTGAGCAATTTGCCACAAACTCGACCTCAAAGGTCGAGTGTATCGGGAGTTTTTACATTTATTGTGTTTTCAGCAATATGGTTTTAATTCAAAGTTTGATCGCCTGCTATTTTTGACATGGTCATCCCTTTTAGGTCGGGTTTGCGGCATTGTTCTCTGTTTTTAAAGACCTTTAATTTGATGTATATATCAAAATATGCTTATATTTAAGAATCTTGGTTTACTCCTCGTGGAACCGTCCTTTATTAAAGGTGGAGAGTCAATGAAACCATGAAAAACAAGATATTTAGGAGTAACATAGATGTGCGGAGTTTGAACCTTCCAACTTATACCGTATGGAAAATAAATAGGGGGGAAGGGACTTAAAACTCATCCTGTATAATCAACATCTAATTGTCTTTGAATCTATCCCTTCCCATCAGCAGATTCTTTCCTGAACACAACACTCCAAAAAATACTTCAATGTTTAATATGTATCATTTCCAACACTGGTATGAAGTTCAATTTTCTAAGAGTGTTAAATATCATTTCATCAAATTTTCTTAAACTAACTATAGTAAAATTGAAAAGAAAATTGTTGAGTACTGAAATGGGTTGAGGGCTGAATCTTTAGCAAGAAATCTGTCTTAAACAAATCCTGCTTTTTGGAACATCAACAGTCACATTGAGATCAATTCCAGTCTCTAGAAAATTTCACAGAATTTTAGGGAACTTTCTGTAGTTGGTGCAGAAAAATTATTGCAAAATAATTTTTTTGCCCAATTTCCACCTTATTTGTATAAAAGGGACAACATAATCAATGCTTCTGCTTTCTCCCCACTGCTACTTCTTTGGTGTTGCCAACAATTCCCCATTGTGCTACAAAATGCCATGTATATTCCCTTTCCCTTGTTTATTTTGCATCAGTTTCAGGCCCTTATGTTTATATACAATTTATAAATAATATCAAATATCATCTCATTCAAATCAGTGGCATTCTAGACACTGTAGGAGTGTCTAGAATGCCAATTTACTGTCAGTTAAAGCAGGGAATCCCGAATTAAGAACAATCTTACATGTAAAGTATACTGAATAATTTTTTAAATAATTTTTATGAGTTCAAACTTGAAATTCCTCCCAATAAACCTCACTGAAAGCAACGAATACAGAGTCTTTTAAGAAGGTCATGTCTTATGGCTTTTATTCTGCCAGATTCTATAATTGGGCAAGTCACTATGAGACAGCGTTAGCTGTACTATCATGCTGTTCCATAATGTTTACACCCACCCCCCCTTTAAATCCCGACCAGCTGTCTGCAGCATTGTAGAGGAATTATTAGCGTGTGCTATTACAATCACAACGTAATTACTATAACTAATAAATCACATCTCAATTTATTTAGTGTTAATTATAGCTACAAAAAATTGCAATTTTTCAATACGAACCATTCTTTTTTTGCAGTGTTTAAAACGCTGTGAATTATAATTGCCGTTCGCATGGTGGTGGATAGGGGAGCGGGGCTGAAGTGCAATTGGAACAGCCAGCTGTTTGTGGTGTTTGCTGGTTGGAACAGCCACCACTCCAAGCTATCGGTTGTGATTGGCCCAATTCAAGAAACGGAGGGGGTGTAACAAAGAAGGAACAGCCAGCGCTTGACGCTACCTCTCGTGGTGACTTGCCCAATTAAAAAAAAAGGCAGAATATTTAAAATGGGACCTGACCTTCTTAAAAGACTGTATTCATTGGTGAAAGCACGTTCGTCATATCTAGGCTGACATCTGATGACCAATACTTGTGATTGTACCTTGAACTTGCGGCTGCGCTCGTAGTGGTCACCCGCCACTATACAGATGGACTGCAGCGTCTTGCCCAGTCCCATGTCGTCGCACAGGATCCCGTGGAGCTTGTACCGGTTCAGTAGAGCCAGCCAGTTGACTCCCGCCTGCCAACAAGACAGGAACATTCAGCGAGAGAAACACCCGGGAGTCTCGGACACGACCGAGCCGTCGGCGACAATATTAAATGATTCAACATTTATATCCACTAAATTAATCACTATTTTGAGACAGGGACCTCACATAGTGGGTATTTTAACGTGAATATGAATGAGAGATGAGTGTAGGATGATTGTGGCGCGATCTTGTAGTCTTGTTACTGACTAAGGCCGACATTCTCCTTAGTCAAGACTGTGAATTAATAGCCCAACAGCCAATGGTATCTAGGAACCTACAGTTTAACGTGGGATCTGAACCACAATTTCAGTTTCATATATACGAATTGATCTAATTATAAGGATGGTCTTTATGTATTCACTAGTGCGGACGTTAATCCCCACTAGGGAATATCGCATCCACAAGGCATCGCTTATAACTATCCACAATTCGTGACCTCCAAGTAGCTGGATTACAGGACGTCGCCACCGTCCCAGGTAACATACAAAAACACTTTTAGTATGTTACAACTGTTAATCTTTTAAATACTACATATGATTATACCTCTGCCAAATTTTATTGATTTTAATCAGAAAAAATATCAAAATTTAATTTAATACTATATATAAAATTGTATCACTTTATTCCAAAACACAACAAAAAGAAAATAGTTTAAAAATTTCCAGGTTTTTAACTAATTTAGTTTTAAGTTAACCTATTTAAGTTAACAACAACCACAATTTCATTTAGCATTACAATACTAACTATAATGCAGATAAAAAATAGGATGCATTTTCATGAATACAATAATAGTAAGATGGATAAAAAACACAAACAGGTAAAAATTACTTTAAATGGGTGTCTCATTCATAATGGCCAAATTTTGCAATTGATAAAAAAGTGGGAAGTGAAGATTGATTGAAAGACGTAGTTTTGTCACAAACTATGTTTAAATCACATGGAAGAGGAGTCGGAATGAATTGTGTACAGGTACAAACACAAAAAAATCGGGAGATTGCAACTTTAGCACTTTGGAAAAGAGGAAAATCACATTTGCTATAGAACTTCTGGGGTTGAAGTATGTTTAACGACAGCTTAAATTAATTTTAACAAAATTTTGATACTGCTTACTTTAATATTTCTTTAATTATTTGCATGAAAAAGATTTTCTTCCCTATTTGCATTGTTCACAACTTAATATTATCGCTAGAGCCCCTGAAACCCATGCAACTAGGCTTATGCAAACAAATCTGTCATTACATAAAAAGTGTTTAATATTTTCAAAATCTTGAATTAGATTTTTATAATCTGAATTGGTGGGATTTTGTGAATTTTAAATGCAGGGTTAAACAATATATTTTTATAATTTCTTGTCAGCAGATGAATAGTAAATTATTAATCATCTATGAAAATCGTAAGTAAACATATGATTCATTTCACTATCTTATCATCCCTGCATTAATTCTCACGACCTAAACCTCATGTGCAAGATTAACACCCAGTTAAAAGATAAGAATATTGTAGCTATAAGTAGAACATGTCTATGAGTATATGAATGAAAAAGAGTACTATTTAGCCAAACAAACTTTTCAACAGTTTATAGGTTGATAAATAACTTTATTTTATGTAGTTTATGTTATGATATAGTTAATGAGCAACACGGCTTCCGCAACAATAAGTCAACAACAACAGCCTTAGTAAATTTTTTTGGAAATATTATTGATTCTCTGGATGGTACCGGTAGTGAATTTGCTGTTGGTGACTTCCTGGATCTGACAAGGGCCTTTGACAGTGTCTGCCATGATAAACTTGTAGATAAATTATCTGCCTATGGTGTAAATGGCAAAGAACTGCGCTGGCTTGAGTCCTATCTGGGGAGTCGCAGGCAGTATGTTGAACTTCAACATCTCAACAAGAATAGTTTTCTTAAAATGTAAAATCTACAGGAAAAAAAGCTATAAGTAAAATCTACAGGATACTCAGTGCCGCAAAGATCTATGCTTGGACCTTTTCTTTTTCTTTGCTATACAGGAAAAAATGTCACAATCTCTCAGTCTCTATGCTTGGACCTTTTCTTTTTCTTTGCTATACAGGAAAAAATGTCACAATCTCTCAGTCTAAGTCCTTGTAATTCACACCTGTGCATGTATGCTGATAATATCAGTTTACCGTTAAGTAGTAAAAGTGAAAATAAAGTGAGTGGCAGTATCACAACAATAATTGAAAACATTGACTTATTCTTGGCTGATAAAAACTTACTTTTGAATAAGAAAAAATCCAATTTGATATCTTTTCTAATTCAAGGCGTAAAATGAAAGGTTCTTTTCTGTCAAGTGTTGAATTAAATTTAAGTAACTCTGTTAAATTTCTTGGTGTTTATTTGGATGAAAAACTAAACTTTACTGATCATGTAAATTAAATATACAAAAAAATTTCTCAAGATTTTTCAAGACAGGATTTATTTAGTGAATAGTGTTAAAAAACAATACAGACAATCTCCAAATTGCTAGGCCTATTTTATAGCAATTTACTACTGAAATACATGATTTTAAAGGAAAGTGAAGTGTGTTATTTTCCCTAATTGGTACATTTATATAGTCAAAAGTTTGTTTCTTAGTTTTTATTCCATGTTTATAGTTATGATTATGACCTTCATTTGCAAAAATTTTTATTTTGACATCGTATTTTCTAGACGTATTACTAAGCTTGACAAGTGTGAGACATACTTGACTGAATATAGCAAAAAAAGACATTTCAAAAAGACAAGACTGAAATTACTGTTAAATGCTTAACTAATAAGACTGCTGTTACAGTCTGGGAATTTTTCAATGTTGTATCCTAACTCATATCACCATATCTTAGCCTATGTTTAAGAGTTATTTGTAATAAGGTACTTAATATTTGTTTTTATTCTGATGTATTTTAAAGATGTTTCTAAATAAAAGTTGTTAAACAGAATTGCCAGTTATAATTTTTATTTTTCACAAATTATAGGTCATAAATCGAGATTTAACAGTGTAAAAAAATCTGATTAAAATTCCGAACGCACATTTCCGTTAAGTTTGAGGAGATAAATCCCGTCTTGATCTCGTCTCTAAATTTTATGAGGATGAAATGATTCCGTCACATCTTGTCTCGAACTTAAAATCCAATTTCGTCCATTTCTGTTATCAGGGGTGCCCACGGGGGGAGGGGGGGGGATTGATAGCACGGTTTGCGCTATCGGGCCACAATTTGGGGGGAATTTTGTCATTTAGAGGGGACTTTTTGGATTGGGGGGGGGGGAATGAAGAGAAATAGCATTCCCATAATTTTAAAGCAGAATAAAAAGAGTATGTTGGCTCAAAATTGAATAACTGCAAGAAATATTAAATACATTAAAGAGACTGCTGACCAAGACCATTATCTCACTCTGTAAGTAAACACGCATCACCTTCAATGACAGTTTCAAACTGGCATTCGGGATCTTATTTTGAAAATGTTAATAGAGAAATATTTAGTTATTGAGGGGGAGGGGTTTAACTGAATTATGTATTCTAATAATTTTCTTATCAATACACTTGAAATAAACTAGTTTTATTTTTAGGTTAGTTTGTTATACTAATATTTCAATATACAGTACCATTCTAAATTTAAGAGAAATTATAATGACAAACGTTACTGAATAATTTCATTCAAATATATAAGTTAGACGCTGCCGGTTGTTATTCTTTTCCATATTCATTACTAATAACAAGACGGAAAACCTCTGTTTGAATGCAGTTTGATGAAATATTATTTTTTACAGACAGACAGAAAACCAAGCTAAATTTAGGACTGTAGGTTATAGCATGAATTTAGTTTATTACAACCTATACACTCCACTGTGAAAATATGTAGATGGATTGATTTAACTGATTGCACATGCGATCTACTTTTGAACGGGTTTTTTTGATATGATACTCCCAGGATAGGTACACTTTAGGAGTTCGGTCTACTCATATAGTTTAATTTGTAGATCAAATTGAATGTCTCCATTTGTAGAGAAATATTTTGGAAATCCCAACATTAAAAAAAAAAAAAAAAAAAAAAAAAAAAAAAAAAAACTGATTCAAAATGACAGACTTTAATATCAATGCTGTAATCAGATTTTTACAAAATTTTAAATGTTGATAAAATCCTACATAGCCTAATTAATATTTTGAGCTTAGGTTTAATGGAAATTTCTAAAGAGAATATTTTAAAGTTCCGTACTTTGTGCTATAAGGACTATACAGTTCCAATTTTGTATTTGTAAAATTTCTCCTTAAAGGCCTCTGTAACCTACATAATTTCAGTCCTTCACGTGTTCTGGTCGATTAGCTATACTCGACCATAAAAGGTCCATATTAAAATTTAAATTAAGTAAAAAATGTAACTGTAACAAACTGAACTGAGGGAGGCTTACTGTATTGGTACAATAAATCCTCCAGTAAATAAATCATCAAGTCACCATTACTTAGTTTTACATTTAAAAAAAGTTGAGTGGAAATATATCTAGATAGTTGGAACTTTTTTTAATGTTGCTCTATAGGCCCATATGTAAAAAGGATTATTTTAAACTAAGTACGGTAGTACCAGGGATAACTCGCCAAACACCAACTAGTGCATTGTTTTTAATGAGGGGGGGAATTTTTGGGGGGGATTCACGCTATGGCACTGGGGGGATGGGCACCTCTGCCTGTTTTTAACGCATGTTTTTTGTTAACTTTAATGAAAGAGCGCTCTTCACTGCACTCACCTGCTGGTAGGAGCGGAGCGTCGCTCGTATCGGCACCGGCACCTTGTAGTCGGGGATGGTGGCCGGATGAAACAGCTGCTCCAGGAACTCCCTGTCACGGTCGCGCTGGCGGGAGAGCGCGGCGGGTAGCGTGCCGCCGACCCCTCCCTCCAGTGGCATCAGCTGTATCAGAGCCGCAAACGTGTGGGTCGCCAGCAGACGCACAGCCGCGTCCTGGTCCGACATCCTACCTGCAACACCAACCAGGGCTGCCAACGGCGCAGAGACAACATTCCCTAATCCTAATACCAACGTTCAACAGGAAAATTTCCCTTCAGTAAACAAATTGTTTTAAGTCTGAAATTAATATTTCAAATTGAAACTATTTGGTTGTGTCTTAACAAATTAGGTCTCTGAAAGTTGTCAGGCTGTGATTTTACTCATTTAATAGCTTTAGAGACTGTCTTTATGACTGATTGCAAAAAAGTGACAGTCATAGATAAACAAAAGTTAGCTATTTATTTCATAGTCTTAAAAAATAATTTAAAACATAATAGATCAATCTGTAGTTTTTTTTCAGATTTTATATTTGCATCATCATTAAGGAAGTTTAAAAAAAATTAAGTACACAAAGATGTAAAACAAAGGGATCATCAAAGAAGTGTGAAAAATGACAATTATTTTATACAGTAATTTTTATCACACAAAGTGTTTATAGATTAATTTACTGAATTAAACATTACTAATTAGTCATTTTTTCATTGTTAGCAGATTGAAATTCTTTAAGAAATGAGAAGTCTCTACCTGCGTCTGCACTAGCTGAACATTCGCTGACAAACAATTGTTTCGCAAAAAAAAAAAAAAAAAAAAAAAAAAAAAAAAAAAAACTTGGCCAACATTTATATCAAACCATTACTATATGTTTTACTTTCCACAAAAATACCAACAAACGAACAAGGGTTTGGTAGAACACAATTCAGTGAACGTGTTTGGCTGGTGGGGCTATTCTAAAGCACTTCTCTAAGTTAGGCCTATTAATTGAAAACAATTGTTTCCTTCTCCTATAAAAACCTTCTTTGTTTCCTTTAAAAAACTCTCTGTAAACTAAAATAGTATAAATTTTGTAAAATGTTCATGTTTTACAAAAGAGTTTTTTGTAAACACTTGTAGGTGTATCAGTTTTTAGAATTTGACACTCCATATTCCAGAAAAATTATTATCGGAAAGTCAATAAATGAGAGAGCAGGTAAGATATAGGGAACAATTTAAAACTCACCTAACAGCGGAACAACAAGGAGAACAATGTATGGCACGATGTTGAGTTGAAGTTTTTCAGCAACACAAGCCAGACATTCGGTGGCACCTTGGCGACTGGTCACACACTCGGCTACGTCTAGCAATGGCACGACCCTGGTCACCAGCACCTGGGGCAACATACACACATCAGCACAATGTATGGTACGATGTTGAGTTGAAGCTTTTCAGCCACACAAGCCAGACATTCGGTGGCACCTTGGCGACTGGTCACACACTCGGCTACGTCTAGCAATGGCACAACCCTGGTCACCAGCACCTGGCGCAACATACACATATCAGAACAATGTATGGTACGATGTTGAGTTGAAGCTTTTCAGCCACACATGCCAGACATTCGGTGCCACCTTGGCGACTGGTCACACACTCGGCTACGTCTAGCAATGGCACGACCCTGGTCACCAGCACCTGGCGCAACATACACATATCAGCACAATGTATGGTACGATGTTGAGTTGAAGCTTTTCAGCCACACAAGCCAGACATTCGGTGGCACCTTGGCGACTGGTCACACACTCGGCTACGTCTAGCAATGGCACGACCCTGGTCACCAGCACCTGGTGCAACATACGCACATCACCACAATGTATGGTACGATGTTGAGTTGAAGCTTTTCAGCCACACATGCCAGACATTCGGTGGCACCTTGGCGACTGGTCACACACTCGGCTACGTCTAGCAATGGCACGACCCTGGTCACCAGCACCTGGTGCAACATACACACATCAGCACAATGTATGGCACGATGTTGAGTTGAAGCTTTTCAGCCACACATGCCAGACATTCGGTGGCACCTTGGCGACTGGTCACACACTCGGCTACGTCTAGCAATGGCACGACCCTGGTCACCAGCACCTGGTGCAACATACGCACATCACCACAATGTATGGCACGATGTTGAGTTGAAGCTTTTCAGCCACACATGCCAGACATTCGGTGGCACCTTGGCGACTGGTCACACACTCAGCTACGTCTAGCAATAGCACGACCCTGGTCACCAGGACCTGGCCCAACATACACACATCAGCACAATGTATGGTACGATGTTGAGTTGAAGCTTTTCAGCCACACAAGCCAGAGATTCGGTGGCACCTTGGCGACTGGTCACACACTCGGCTACGTCTAGCAATGGCACGACCCTGGTCACCAGCACCTGGCCCAACAACAGCAATATAAACGCATGCATACCAAAAAAATACTTTTTATTAATCAGTAATGGTTAGGATAAAAAAAAAATTAATGTATTTCCCCAAAAAAAAAAAATTTCAAGACATTGTGTTGTTAAAAAATTGTAATAAAAAAGTTTACAAAATTAATAGGCCTCCTCAAATCTATCCCTAAAGAGTAAAATAGTTTACAAAATTGCTGTAATTTACGAATTTAACATTAATGAGAGACGTTTAAAGTGCTTGGGGCAAACCTCTAAAAGCTGCCTAGGGCCCTAGTTGTGATTGAGAGAGATTTTCTGTTCTGTCGTGGGTGCTCGAGTGCTGAGACTGTGGGACACTAATGTATATGTAAGAGAAAGTTATAGTACACATTTGTTTATGCTGTCTAATGTGGAGTATGACCGGTTTGGATACCAGAAAATCTGGAAAAAGCAGAGTCAGTCATAAAGAGTTCATGATTTTTGCCGTCACAGGGCTTGTTATATTAATAAACAATATTTCATTTGATCATGGTTATTTCTCAAATCTAACACCTTACTTTTTCTACTGACTCCAAACTCAACTGCAGTCTTTTTTACAGACTATTAACTTTAATATGAAAATTGCTCATAGTTCATCCTCAAGTGAAACAAAAACCTTTGTACACCTTTTGACTTATTTTTTATTTGAAATTATGTTGTAACGCAGGTGCAATTAGGAAATTGACCCACTCCTATTTCTGCACCACTAATTCCAACGCTTTGTCAATCAAAATAGACACAAACTGTTAAGAATCGGCTGACGGTGAAAAGTGCATAGCACTCCTGACTGCTGACATTATAACAACTTCTATCGTGATCGGCCATCTTTATTGGCACTTGGTGACACCCCGAGCCCAGAGTAAGTGGTTACCACATGGATGTGGCGGGGATCTCTCACCTCCATGACGCGGGGGGTGTCGAGCGCGGAGAGTGTAGCCACGCATCGCGCGGTCATGTGACGCACGGCCTTGTACGGGTGTTGCAGCAGCGTGCACAGCTGATCTAGCACCGGGAGTACCTGGACAGAAAGGAAATATTAGTCGGTGAGTCAGGAGAAGAGATCTGGACTGAATATGAAAGCATTGTTGACTGGGCTCTTCTCCTCACTCACCAACCAAAAACATTTTTCTCATAGCAGTCTTACATTCCATGGATTTATTTTCCTGCACCTACCTATTGGTTATTTCTTTTTCCCAATAAATACTAAGGTACTAAATCTGTAGATTTTCTCCCATAATGATGTTGTAAGGTAATATTAGAGATCGTAATGAAGGTCTACATCGGATTTTATCAAAACATGTCAATAAATATGAGAAACAGCCCTATAAAATTTATTTAATTTCCTAAGAGAATAATAAAGGAAACATATTTTCAAATTTATTAATTTCGAAATACGGTGATCTGGCCAACGTAGACTCAAAAACAATTACTATCATAATTTATGACCTACTGCTGTGCCAACTATTGTAACAGCATATTTACAATCCTGTGAGTGAAATTCTCTTACATTTGTGTAGCCTATTACAACAGTAAACTTCCTCTAATCCGGCACGTCCGGGACTTGACGGATTACGGAATATGCCGGATTATAGGATGAATATTAGGAAAAATGTAAATTAAACAAAAAATGACTATCAAACACTTATTTTGTTATGAAAACAGCTTTCAAAGAATAAAACCATTGAATAACATACGCCACTGTAATGAAAAATATAGTACAGTTGATTATGAAACATAAAAGAGTACAGTAGACGCCAAATTATCGGAGTACTGTTCTGCGAACAGGTGCACAGGACGGCTGGAAGGAAGTTCATTGTCCGCCGACCACTGATTCGAAGACAGAGTTATAAAAATAGACCCTTCCCCCCGCACCCTATACCTTTCGTCTCTCCCTTTCCTTACTTTTAATAGGAGTCATTGGATCATTGAACATTAAACCTATCCATGATCGCAGAATTCAATTTTTAAGACGTGCTGGCAAGCGATTTAAAGAATTAGCCGATGTCGGCCGAAGACGACTTATCTCCCCTCCACGCATGCCAATACGAAATACCCTTTGTACGACACAGTGTCGCTCCGCGGCAACTTCCGATCCCAAACAAATTTGAACGCTCAATTGTTATCGTTGTTTCTGTAGATACAATAATTTTTCTGAAAGTCGTGCCGGATTATTGAGCGTGCCGGACCATAGGATGCCGGATTAGAGGAAGTTTACTGTATTCTATTCTAAACGTTATAATTTAAGTGTCACCACAGACAAAGGTTAAGTTATGCAACATCTCCCACCTGAGGTAGAAGGGTCGGGTGAAGTGAGGGAGAAACGACCTCCAACACTTGTAGACTAGAGACTAGGTCCTCCGCCGCCGCGTCGTTGCTTATGGCACTCTTGAAATCTGGACAACAAATGATACTGATGAAATTGTGGATTATATATCATAATAATGTTATTAATGGAAAAATATACGAGTTTTAAATTTTTTGAATAGGCTACATATCCTTAACGAGAAAAGTTGGGCTGAATTTTGAAACAAGTTACTCATAGTCGCAAATAAAGAATACCAATAATTAGTCACGAAAGGGATCACAGCATGTCACTCATGACATATTAAGGTTCGTGGCAACATTGAACTAAAGAGGTGTTTTGTTTGCCTGATCTGGATATATCAGCAACTACAGAGGGTCGGCCACGTTGTTGGCCTGTATTTCTGAATTTCACCATTTAAAAAGCAAGCTGGTTTTCTTGTTGGAAACTTATAAAGTACAAAACGAACACTGATTACTTTTTTATTTATTTTTATAACAAACTATATTTTGCGTAGAATCCCTTTATAAAACTTTTTGGCCAGGAAATCTTCAAGGTGTATTGTTTTTGCCTAAATTTATAGAAACATATACTACCTGGAACAGTCTCACCTCTATTATTATTCCATGTTGAACTGTGTAAGGTCAATAGTCCATAAGAAAAATTTGTAAAGAGAGTGTAGTTTGTTTCTTTCAAAAACACAAGATATATTGCAGTGTTTTCCGTTTTCCAAGACTTCCTCCCTAACTCTCCCGAAAATTCCTTAAATTATTGGTTCATTGAAATGCATCAAACGATGGAATATACTTACATGCACTGACTGACCCTTACAGTTTATGTCAACATTATTGCCGAGTTTAGACACACTGTCCCAAAGCAGAAAACTAGGCGAATGGGTGACATGTCGAAAGAAAGAACGTGACCGAGCCAGAAACCCCATCCACTTCAGTAAGCTCAGGTGTATCAAGATTATTACCGATTCAGAACGATCAGTGTCAAACAATCAACATCATCGATAAGCATTTTAGGAAGCACAAAAAGTTTGACTCTTTTTGACCACACTGAATTATCCATTGAAGCTGAATATATTTTGAGATAATGGTATTAACTTCATAATTACAGTGATGTATGATTACTTCCAGAGGTTACAAGTTTGCTAGCAGAAAGTTTTTGCCTATATTGTTAGCAGTCGCAGAAAGATAAAAAACGTTCTGCTTTGGGCACTCTGGATGAATGAAGGATATTAACAGGGTTCTTACAACCATATCTTAACAAAATTCAAGGATTTTTCAAGGACTTTTAAAGGACCCTCCATAGTTTTTAAGGACCAAGAAAAGTAACTACGTTTTCATTGATTGGTAGGATTGTTACAGTTTAGTTTTTTAGAACAAGAATAGTAGGTTTATCCAGAACGGATAACACTGGGCATAGGGCCTTACACAAGTTAAAAATTATAATGCTTGACAATTTAAATAATTAGGCTAAATTGAGAGTAAATGAAAATGTTTGAGTGATTAATAACATTTTCAAAGTTATGGCTCACAGTTAATAACGAGGTGACAAATTAAGGTTCGTCATTGCTCAGGCCTTTGTATGAACCAGATTTTTTATCAACGAACTAATGAGTTCTTTAACCGTAAAACTTAAAAGCGTGTAATTTTCACACAATGTTCAGTAAATAGTCTTCTTTCGAGTGATGTGTTTTTTAAACCTCAAAAAATTGTGGCTTATGTATAATAAAACAAGAACCAAATATACACAATAAAAAATAAAATAATACTATTTTGTTTCTAAATAGTTAATTTTCATTTCACAGAGTCCATTACAGCTGTCTAGTCTGCAGCTGTAGTACCTACATATTATATGCTTCAGATAGCTTTAAAATATGTGTACAAGAATCTTAAAAATGTAAGGCAATATACTACATTTCATAGAACTCAAGGAGACAATAAAATAGGGATGGACAAGTCTCGAAATTACGAGAAATTTTCGAGAATTTTTTAATCTCGTTAACCGAGACGAGATTTTATTTTGATCGAGATTTTTCGAGACGAGAAATAATTCGTGTATAACGATAAAAATGGGTATAAATAATCTATGAATTTAATACTGCAAAATAAATTATTTTGAAGCAATGTGAAGTGTTTTATTTTCCTATCCTCCTCACAACTTCAAACTTAAATTGCCATCATAAACGACGACGGTTGGACTTCCAAGATTTGGACTGGACTGGAGAGTGGGAGACGGCTCTACGGCTGCATCTGCATGGACTGTTAGTGGTACTGACGATCAACAGTAGTGGGCGGAGTCAACATAGGTTCTGATTTATAAAATAATTCATTTGTTTGATAAATCTTTAGAACATTGGGAAAACTTTATAAACAATAAACAATCATTATTTGACATTTAATTGCTTCAAGATGATTATATAAAACTGATTCAAATAATTTTTGACAAATTTAAGAGCTGTTTTGACATTAGCAGTAAGAATAGTAGTGACAATCAGATGAATGTGACAATCTGATGAAATCAGTAGATAGCCAATCAGGTTGAATAATGGCTAACCTCAAATATCCCACGTAATACATAATTTAATTTCCTTTCACACTCTTAGCAGAGTTCAGCTATTTTAAGCCATAAATGCTTAAAATCGGCTGATGGTTGATTTTATTTCAAGGTTTGGATACTAAAAAAAAAAATGAATAGGCCTATTAACAATAACTAGAGATCGCCCACTGGTCGAAATTCTACCAAAAATTCAGTTGATCTTGAGCCAATTAATGTTAAAATGTTTTATAAATGAAACATCTGTTTTTCCTTATTTGTTAGCATTTGTTATTATAACAGCTGTCTTATGATTCAATCAATTATCCTTCTAACATAAGATTAACATTGAAACTTTGAAAGCCTGTAGGGCGTAGCTCCGTGGGCCGATGTGAATTAAAACGTTATTCTGTTCATCTACAGCACAACACCTTTCTAACGGTATGCGCGGGTTTCTCCTACGATGCACACAAGCTGAGAAAAAAGGAGGAAATGAAACATGCTTGCGTATTAATATATAGATTGTTGAACAGCAATAAATAGGTTGTGTTGAATACATAGAAAATCAATGGTCTTACCAGAACCATACAGGCTTCATGGCTACACTAATGCTTGCCTTTATTCAGTTAGGAGCAAATAAATAAAAACCTTACCACTAGCAGTAGCAGACGACAAATGGACAAATCGAGGGAATTACATGAATTCAAAAGCAAAGAAAGTTATGTATACAGGACTTGAATAGTTTGGAGAAATGAAAAGGAATAGCAAACAAAATGAGAGCTGAAGATTGTCTTATAGACAAAGAAGAAGAGAGAGTTGAAAATTAAAATCCTCCAATTAAAAGTTATTTCTTGTTAGCCTCCCGGTCTCTAGGCTTGTGATTCAAAGTTAGTAGGCCTATGCCTATTACAAATCTGTGAGTGAGGAAAAGCTCTTATTTGGAAACATTTTAAAGTAGGTTAATAGTGAAAAGTGTGAAACATGAAAGTGAAAAGTGAAGTAAGTAACTGTAACAGATGATTCTCTTTTTATGTTTTATTAAACGTAGGTCGGTAGGGTTTATGGTGAGCCTATAACTTCTCAACCTTTTTATTGGGTACATTCCTTTATAGGCCTAGACCTTTTGTTAAGAAAGTGACTTTTTTAACTTCAGTTTATTAACATAATCAGCAATTTACAAAGAAATATTTGTTCCTTCACATTAATCAGGATTAACCATGTTACAAAATCAGATTAAAATCCCAAACGCACATTTCTCGTAATGTATGAGATGGAAAATCTCGTCTCAATCTCGTCTCGAAATTATTTTAGAATTAAAAATTCTCGTCTCGTCTCGTCTCGAACTGAAAATCCAATCTCGTCCATCCCTACAGTAAAAACATTTTCACAAAATTCAAGAACTTTTCCAGGACCATTCAAAAAATTATGAAATTTCAGTACTTTTCAAAGCCTTTAAGACCAAGGGTTAAATTTCAATGACTTTCAAGGACCGTAAGAACCCTGTGTTAACTCCGACTCAGGACTCACCGAACGTAGAAGGGTCGACGACATGTTGCAGGTGAGACAGTAAGCTCTCCCAGAGCCGGGGCAGCTTGGCGGGGACGTCGGGGCCGAGGCGAGCGGCGATGGCAGTCAGTGCGGACGACGCACCGCGCCGCTGCGTCACCAACACCTTGTGGGCCTGCGGGAAAAGGGTCAGGGTTAACACTTGCAGCAGATTTACGCAATAACTTTTGAGAAAATCAAATAAAAATGTCTTTTCCTACCACTGCATAGAAACAATCACATTGCCACAGCTGTAATCCTACGCAAAACAGTTCATTTCCGTTTTCCGGTCCTTTTCCGCTCTAGAGCGGTAATGGAACATTGGCGCACGCTAAATCAAGGTTATTTTAAATATACAATAGGTTAGAACGGTAAAGAAGGTGACGTCACAACACAGACTAGTTTCTATTGGTCAAGAATCACATGACAATCACCATAATTATTACAAATTAATTGTAGTTGCTTTGCTCTGAATCAGATGATTTCACGGTCAGTATTTCGATAACACTAACTTCCGGTTACACACCTATAGTTTCCCTGTCAAATATTGACGATCTAGGTTATGTTTACATTCATCACAACAGAAATATCAAACACAACCGAAATACATTTTATATACAATAAAACATTTAATCGGTTGTAATTATGGTGGTAGGAAAAATATTGTGTGTATTACGAGCACAAATAGTCATTGCCGCTCTCAAAATGTTTGGCCGCACTCAGCTGACGCTTCGTGCGGCCATCTACATTCTCGAGCGGCAATGACGTTATTTGCGCTCTTAATACACAAATAGCTATTGTTCATAAAAAGACACAAAGTAAATTGAATAGTGTCAATAACAAAAAACCGGAACACAAAACACAAATTTCTCGAAACCTGTGTCCGTACCTTTAGCTTTGATTAAATTAGTATGCAGTAGAACCTCAATAGTCTAAATGGTCCGAACATAACATGGTTCAACTACTTAACATGTCAGTAGCGACTTTTGGCTACATGTTAAATTAATTTATTTGGCTTGACTTTCACCCCGCTGTTCTATTGCTCCGGACAATTGTATTGACTTTGCTTTTTACTATATTCATGACATTGTCAATTATGTACTTACATTCTAAAGACAAATAAAGATAATTTCATTTCATTTCATTACAATAACAAAGAAAATATAAACAAAGTGGTGATTTATTTTAAAATGGTTATGTTAAAGTTCATTCAAGTCATTGTTTCATTAAAATTGAGTGTTTACTAAATTAAACTCAAGATTTTATACGTCTTATTTCAAAATGCCTGATATAGACTACTCCCTATAGTTCGCCATTTTTATAGTTCGATACTTTGTAAGGCCACAAAGTGTCAAACTATTGAGGTTCTACTATACCATTTTACAATGATAAGGGTCATAATAGGGTGTTATGACAGTCAAATAGGGCTTTTTGTACTTTTTCACCCTTAGTTTATTTTATTTTATTGTAATGAAATCACTAAAAATAAAGTCAATTAAGTATTTCGAATAGCCAACTGGCATCTTAGATTAACTGGTAAAGAAATGTATGTTTCGAACGTTGTTTTTATGAAAAATGTACAAAACTTAGTATCTCGCTTATTTTGTACAAAAACAGAAAAGCACCAATTTTCATTGAAATTCACTTTTTCAACAGGAATATAAATATTGGTCTCCAAGCCAAGATTTATTTAACTATTTACTTTCACATCCTTTTTCAATAACTGATTTAGGTGACATGGTTTGTAATTAAGTTTGACATTTATGACCTTTAGGGATTTCAACTTACACGTTAATTATCTGCGAATCCATAAATGTGAGACGCAACAGTTTTCAAGGAGGGTGATTTTTTTAGTTGATCATCTGAGTAAAAATTGTGTATATGAAGTAACTGCATAGGTACAACATGATATTCTCTCCAATGGGGTTGGTTTCTCAAGAGGGTTAAATTTTCAATAGATTACATGACTGTTTTAACAATAAAAAATTTTGTTCTCAACCATGTAAGCATTTATCTTTCATCGAAAAAATACCTCTCCATCTGAAAAGCCACAAATATACTTGTAAAATGTTTAGACGATTAATTCAAATTACTTTTAAGTTATTTGATTGATTGATTAACTACTGGAACCATTTTACAGTTTTAAAGTTTTTGGGACCGTAAGGTAACAGATAATCAAAATAATTTTCAACTATCATATTTTTTTTTTTTAATTTACAAAACCATAAATTGCCAAGATGCGCAACAATCTTAAAAAAAAGAATAAACTATGTCGCTGATTTATTTTGCAACCTTTAAAGACTCTTGGCTAATTGATTGGGGAAAAGAGTTTATTTTAATTTGTTCCCACCATTACAATATCAATAGTTTTTATATTTACAATTATTAGTCTGCAGGAAGACATAGTGCATAGTCTGGTTATTAATTTCCAGGAAGAGGAAAATAACATCCACAATCTAATTTTTTAAGAGATAAAGTTTATTAAATTTATTAAATGAGATAATTTATTGAATTCTATGAAATGTAATCATCCTACCAGAGTAAAACTTTTACGGCCAACAGGACCAAAATATATGAAATTTCATAACTTTGAAAATTAAAAATAACTGCTTGGAGTAACCCTGACATATTTTCTGATTCAAATTGTAGGTTGTGAGGTGCAGATTATTTGGTTTGCACCTTTAAAGAGAGTCGAGCATTTTATTTTAAACAAGACAATAAGTGCTCCCGGCTGTAAGTAAAAAATTGTAAAACACATGCAAGTTTTCTAAAAAAAAATCTTATAAAATCAAATGGGGCCATAATTATGTTATAATAACTTTTTAAAATACAAGAAAACTATCATTTTCAGTTTTTGAAACCTAGACTTGAACTCGTAAATTTTGGAAACTGAGAAAGATTACATCATTACATGATAAATTGATGAATAATTCAATAGATAACAACAGATTTCAGGGGGAAGTGTCAAAACTAACGACTCAACTACAGAAACATGATGAAATCTCAAATCTTATAAAAACTCAAATGAATGTTTGTTACTGTTTCATTGGGAAAGTTTTGAGTTAAGTGCATAGTTCCTCGCTAGTAATCAGGTAAGGAGAAATTTTTAGGTTTTTTAAGATTAAAATGCATTTGTGTATTATGAACTAACAATGATATTTTATTGAAGTTTTATTGTTAACTCTATTTTAATCCAATGTAGTCCGGCAGCTATGCAGCAATTATTGGCAAGATTGTGCGATATAGAATTTTGAACTCAAATACTACGTATACAAAGGGTTAAATTTTAGATAGGAGGCCATCTTAAATATTTCGTGTATGAGGTTTCATGGGGTTTCAAATGGTGTTTTCCCATTTTTTACCATAAATTTTTTAAATTACATAATTTTGAGTTACATATATTTCAAGAGCTAAAAAAATTAAAGTTTAATATTTTTAACTGTTAAATTATCTTGAGTTGTTGCAGAGAAAATTCAAAAAGAAAATATGTTCTGATCCGATATATAGATTGTATTGATAGATTTTTCCATTCGATAGTGTTTTAGGCACTATACAAATAATTCTTTTTTCAGAAATTGCAAATTGTAAATAATCAAATCATTTAATTCATCATTTGTACGACATTGTTAATTTTTTTGTAAATAATGTATTTTGTTTAGCATTTAAGTCATAAGTTATTTTCATGTTCTTGTCAACTGCCTGTATAGTAATGAGACTTGATTCTGTGGTTGTTTTGTTCTACACATTATAATGAATGGTTGTGAATTTATTGCACGTCATATGTGTAAAAAAATGAATAAATAAATACTATTTTACTCTGCAACAACTTTTTTTTAGATAATTTTATAGTTGAAAATACTAAATTGTTCATTTTTTAGCTCTTGCAAGACTTGTAACTAAAAATTGTGTAATTTTTAATTGAATAGTGTGAAATATGAAAACCCCATTAAATACTCCGTAAAACCTCATAGATGGAAAATCTAAGATGGCCTCATATGTAAATTTAAGCCTTTGTACATGTGGTATGTATGTTCCAAATTTAAGATCCCTATCATCAAACACACAATTTTTCTACAGATCTGCCCGAATAATACAAAATTGCATTAACATTATCAAGCAGTAAAGGACCAATATGAAAAGTTTGTTTAAAATTTCTTATTTACACACAATAAACCCTACGTACAATTACATATTCGATGATTTATTATATTGTATAAAACAAAATCTTTAACAATGAAAAGTGTATGAACCTCGGGTAAATGAATCTGTTTGGTTATTAATTTTTTACTACAAAAAATAAAAACAGATCTTAAAAGGCTCATTTTCTTAAAAAGCATTATTTGAACTGGTTTTCTCCATTAAAAATTAGTGATTAAATTAGTCTGACTGTGATTAGATATTAATCTTTAGCAATCAGTCATAAAAAACATTTTTACTCGCTATAAAATTAGGATATTTTTTCAGTTTTGGTTAGCAATGTCTCTAAATTCTACCTCTTTGTATGGGACTCATGTCCCATACAAATGTCATGAATTGGGACTTTAATGTCAATTCACATTCACACACTAAATATATAATCTTGTTTGAAAAAGTGTGCTTTTTAATAATGGTTACTGATATTGTTACAGAATGGACAAAGGAAAAGACTTGAGCAATGCAAAGGGAGACAAGCAGGGTAAGTTGACGAGCAGGTATAAAAACTTCACCCACTGTACTTAAGTCATCTTCACCTTTGGGCTAGTAGCCCATTGTTGCGCAGACGGCAATGTTAACCATACGGCTTTTAATGCTAAACATGATATTTTATTCCCCTGTTTCGGACGCCGTTTTTCAACCGATTTTCTTTAAACTTGGTAAGTGTTTAGTTGCATAGTTATATTAGGCCCCTCATACCTCGAAATTTTGAAAATTTAACGAATATTACTAAGGAAAATCGAGTTACTTTGCAACATCACAGAGAGTAATATTTGTTAAATTTTCAACATTTTGAGGTATGAGGGGCCTAATATATCTATTCAACTAAACACTTACCAAGTTTAAAGAAAATCTGTTTAAAAACTGCATCCGAAACAAGGGAATAAAATACGATGTTTTGCATTAAAAGCCGTATGGTTAACATTGCCTTCTGCGCAACAATGGGCTACTAGCCCAAAGGTGAAGATGACTCTTAACACAAAACAATTCCTTCTTTAACAGTTTCACTTATAAATACTTCTCTTGTCATAAAAACAATTTTTGATAACAAGTTTGGGCCCCGTTTTTAGGTTGGCTAAAGCCCTGGGGCCCTCGGCAACCCAGTGCGAAGGTTGATTTTTTGACAGACTTAGTTCCAATGCCTCTAAACCCAAGCACGGACACAGCCATGATTGATTTCACCAAACACTTAGTCCACCATTTACTTGGTCAGTCAAATTTGATTTATTTTATGATTAAAAATAACATTACACAAAAAAGTGGATTAAGTATGGATGGATTGAGTAGTCTTTATCACTGAAGAATTTTTACTGTGAAACCATATTTTCAGGAACATTTAAAAAGTGAATGCCATTTGTTCATAATTATTCTAGTGAGACATGCGTCAGGTCATTAGTATCAAGATGTTAGTAGTTTGAGATTTGAATAATAGTTATTTTTTTATACAATACCAAAATGTGCGCTACAATAGAAAAATCACACCAAGTGTATATTGAGTAAATAGATTTTTTTCTATAGCCATAGGAAATAAGTTTGTATCTTTAAAAGTGGTAGACACAGTAGCCAATGACAATCAGGGAAGGAGCTGGCTTTCCAAATCACTGTTGATGTTATATCTTTTTACCATGGCATTCATTAAATTTTTCACCTATTGATATTACTTCATATTACCTACCAAAAATGTTACGCAACGTTCGCAGTTCTGTAAAAATTTTATGAAAGACAAACGCTCTGTGGGAAATTTGAGTTGTGCACAAATTTTGACAAGCTATATGAAGTAACAAGAGTTTATGTTTCTAAAAATAACACAAATTGACACAGTGGTCTGATTTACTTGTTTGTGCAAAATTTAAGACACTGCCTCCTCTGAGCAAATTCAGGTTGATTTCCAAACACGCCAATATGAATTCTCAACAGAACGTATGAAAGACTTTTTTCATTTCACAGAGCCTTTCTGAATTGTATGTTTTTAGACAATCATTCACATAGAAAAGCCTGCTAATATTTCGAAAGTAGGCTTAACTATGAAAGGATCTTTAGTTGACTAATTTTATTTTATTGCTGTTTTTTATTGTTGTTTTTAGATGAAAAAACCAGCCCAGAAGGAAAGAAGGTTAGTGAAAAGAAGGGAGGAAAAAAGACAGACAAAAAGGATAAAAACAAGAAGAAGAAGAAGTAAACATGAACCATATTGAATGATAAATTCAAATATTTGCAATATCAAAGTTTACCTCTCATGAACGTACCATGCAAAGACTTTTAACTCTAAGATAATTTACTGTGTATTTTTTTTTAGTAAACTTTTATATATTGAACCTGTGATCAATTTATTATTGTATACCAAGACTTTTATATCAAATCAATATTGATAACGATTTATTTTATTTTACCAACCGTTTTTTATTAAAACTGAACAATCTTAATTCGTTTTGTGATACCTATAAGTGTCTTTGGAAATCGCTGGGCAAGAAGGTAATTTCTCTCTAAAATAAAAAATATAGGCTTTTAAAATTATCATGCTAAAGTATACACTTGAGTAAAAAGATTATTCTTTTTCAAGGTTAAATTAATTTGAACAGATTGTAGTATGGGATGATTTTTAACATTAGGCACAAAAATACTTGCAATGCAAATGCTAATCCTGGAGTGTTAGATTTCAAGAGCCGGAAAAAAAAAACTCCTAGGTATAAAACTTGGAAGTTTCAAAGACGTGCATTACACAATTTTTATGGCAATTGGGCCCAATATAACTTTGCAAATGAACTCATATGAGATAAGACACACTCCTGTGTATGAGATACAATACCCACGCAATACAATACTTACACTCCAGAAACAAAGGAACAGAACAATAACATAGGACGAATCAATCTGCGAAAAAGATTTACCAAAAGAGTGTGTTCTTCGCAGGAGAAGTACACAGTAGTACAGTAGTTACTATTCTAAGTAGTTATTTTAATAATTTTTTATTCAGCCTTCAGATTGACAAGTACTTTGGGGTCTTAAATTCTTGAGCATTATTTAATAGAGTGATTCAAAGGAACTTGGGTGGATTATAGTTATATCTTTGTTTTTTATACGATCGAATAATTATTGTAATTGT
The DNA here is from genome assembly GCA_030545055.2 of Neoaliturus tenellus. Lineage (NCBI taxonomy): Eukaryota > Metazoa > Arthropoda > Insecta > Hemiptera > Cicadellidae > Neoaliturus > Neoaliturus tenellus. The sequence continues at coordinate 34,968,364 of CM061534.1, read as the reverse complement.
AATCTCATCAAACTCTGTTAGTCCTTTCGATTGTATATCATTTATTATTTACCTCTCACTTGCAAGTATGCTACCCTCATAGTCTTGTGGCAACCATTCCCCACTAGTTTGATTATTTAATGTTTAAGATCATGTGTATTATTTTTCAATGTTTATTTACAATCAGCCGCTGAGTCTTTTTAACCACGATGAAAAGGCATTGAGAAGAATCATTGTGGCAATCAGATGACAATCTGACAAAATTTCTTTGCCGGGGTTTGGATGGAGAAAAATTACATGGTAAATAACAGCGACGAGCATTAGCATCAAAATGACGATGGTACAAGCAGATTTATGAACAGTAAGTAGACTCGCGTGTCGGCGTTAAGAGGGAAAAGGACGCTCGCGCATTTCGGACATATAACATCGTCGATGGTCATAACTGTCGAGGCATAAGGAGAGTTCTGACACTCGTAGTGTAAGGTCGCTGAATTGATTGAGGATCTGTAACTCTTGTTGAAGAGTCTTAAGGGGCCGTCCATACGTTATCTGAAAATAGGGGGTGAGGGTTCAGATTGAAAATGACGGTAGGGTGATGTGCAAGGGGGGGGGGTCAGATTTGATGTGACGTCATTAAAAAAAATGTTTTATATCAAATTTTGACAGTAAAAAAATGATAAATTCCAACACAATTCAACAATTATAAAGTAATGAGAAAATACATAAGACTATTTTAGGCGTTGTTTTATAGTTTATTTTAGTTTATTTTTAAACTGAGAAAGTTATTTTGGCTTTATTTCTAAAGTGTAACGGCCACATTTTGAGGACTGTTACAGTTTTTACTTTAGTTGATAAAATCAATGTCGGGTCGGCAGATCGCGCCCACGGTCTGTACATAATCAGCTGACGCTATCAGCTGTTTAGGTTAGTTAGTTTGTAGAAACGCCGCTAGGGGCAAAGGCAACGAGCCAGAGAGGCCCAAAATTAATTTCATTCCTTTGCCGAGCGCCGTGTTCGCAACATCGGAAGAGTAAAGTAGCTAAATACCTGCGTTAGCAGTCAGCGGTAGCTGGTTAACGGTCTTTAAAAATTTGCGTTAGCAACTATTAGTGACTATTGTCATCGGCTATTATTGTAAGTAATAAGCTATTTTCATTTTAATTAGTTTCGTTTTAAAAGTTTTTATTATTTCATTTTGGGCGGAAGCCTAGGTTATGTTTGTTTTCCTTTTTGGACTTGAATTAGAATAAACTTAATTTTGATTTGATTTAGATTAAATTTATTTTAGTGGGTTATCCGAGCGTTTCCTTTTATTTGTCTTTTTCAGTTGAGAAAACATCTAAGATTTATTATATTGATTCTAACCATAGCTCGTTTTGTTATTGCTAACTTATGGTCAGGGGCAGCTCGGAGTTGGGCTGCCAGTAGGGCCAGTAACGTTAAGCCATTCTTTATTGTTGAGCGATTGCTCTTATCTTAATAATTTTGACCATAAGTCACTAGGCCTATTGTTAGAGTTGGATCTAGTTGCAGTTCGGAGTTGGGCTGCAGGTTAGGTGATTTAAAAGCTGGTCAACAGACCTTACTGCTTTGTTATTTCAATCTGGATGATACGAAGTTGTGTCATACTAAATAGGATAGGCCTGTAATAATTATCTCTACATTCCTTGTTGAGTTTCGCCAGTACGAAGTTGTGTTGGCTATTATTAAGTTAGGGCCTAATCAATTATAGTCCAAGTAGGATTAGGGCCTAACCCGCATTAACTACTATAGCCTATCTAACCAGTAGTTCAATTAACATTAGGCCCTAACGTTTCACACCAACTGTTAGAAACTTATTGCTACTTGCAGCCGGCGCCGAGTTGGCCTGTTAATTAATACATTTTTGTCTTGTCTTGTATTTAGTTTGTTTCACAGGTCCATAGATTGCCAGAAGTTAACCCCGGATCCTACCTTCGACGCGGTGGTGATTGGTACCCACTCGTGCGGCAGCACCTCAGTCAGGTGGTTGTACTTACCTTAGGCTAGTGACAGGTATTAGACATAGTAAGCCATTGTGATTGAATTGTTTGTATTAATCAGGTATTTATAAAATATTAGTGGTACCGCCTCGAACGGTAGGGTCGGAGCGAAATTGTGCCGACAGTTTCTAAACTTAGATGGCTTATTCAAAATTAAACATCTGAACATTAAAATCTGTAGGCTAGGTTTACAGTCTGAGCGAAATTGTTCGGACAAACCCCTAAACAACTATTGGTCCCGTACCGGTGTGCACGATGATGAGTGGAACCCGCCTCTGATTACCTATTCTGGTAAGGGTTATCACTGAGTGCTCACCGAACAAAATTGTAGTTTTCATTTTCTCACTGATCCCTGGCTATAAGCTATCCGAGGCATAAACAGGTGTTTCTCTGTGACACCCCACAGAACCACCCTTACAAAAGATAAATTCAGATTTGATTTGTCAATGTTTTTAGTTTATTGTAAGATAAGTTTATCAGGTAAGTATCAATATTTTAATGACTTTGGCACCTACAAGTGAAGGAGAGGGAGAGAGCAGTGATGACGCATTTCCGACGAGGGGGTATTGAAATACGTTGTATTTTCCAACACCTTTCTATTCTATAAATTAATGATGTGGTACTACAGTGGTTTTTTAATAAAAATATCCGGTTTGAATAGGTTTTCCAACAAACTACCGCCAAAATGGGGTTCTGAAGTTAGTTGATAGTCTTAATAAATCAATAAAGAATAGAACTTAAGTAGATTTGATCAAAAATATTACTTTTACTTAAAACGGAGGCTTGTTAAAAATGATGTCATTTTTTTGGGAAGGGGGGGTCAGACAAATTATGATGGTAGGATGATTTTAGGGGGGAGGGGTCCAAAAATGGCCAAAAAGCGATGACGTAATTTATGTACGGCCCCTAACTCGATCCTGAGGTCAAAACTTGACGTAGCAGAACCCTTCACTCACCTCGTCATCTCCGATGAATAGCTCCTCCAGGGGGATGTCGGTGGTGGGGGGACGGCCGGGGCCGCGGCCGCCCGAGGAGTTGGCTCTCTTGAACACAGCTCTCTCCGCGTTCTGCAACACGTTAACATTAACCACTGAATGCTGACAATGTAACTACAGTACGCTCTTGTTCATCCAGGCTCATATATTTTAGAAAATTTATATTCTAGTGGGTGACCAGTCTAGTGTTCAAATAGTTGACATTTGTATTTTATGTTTAACACTTAACTTTATAGGGTTGACCCCCTTTATTTTTATAGGTTGTTTTTAGGTGTGTATTCCGCTTGTCAAAATTTCTTACCATTCCAAAAAGAGGCCAACTTAAAAGTAATTTTATATGTAATTTTAAGACAGTCTTATCCATCCCATTTTCTCATATTTTTCTCAAAAATGAAAGGAATGAATAGGAGTGCTGCTTCCCCTCCCCCGTCCCAAGCCATTAACGCCTCTAGTCGTGGTCAGGCGCTTGGCTCAATTGCATAAATTCAAGAACCCTTCAAAACGGAAAATGTTTTTTTATAGTTTTCCGAAATGTCGGGATTAATTTGGCGTGTTTTGTAGACATATTTGTTTCTTTTTCCTGTATCGGTGTATATGTCCGTGTGTGTTTGTGTTATTTGACAAGTCTCAAGAATTTGTTGCATCTCTTCAAAAAATCGCCATTAAGCTGAAGGAAGGTAGTACCCAATTACCTTCTGCTGGTTCTGCAGCGTGAGTATGCCACTGTACTTGTTGTTGTTGGTGGTGGGCGTGTTGGTCCTACTGCTGGAAGTGCTCTCCACCCCGCTGTCCACCCCCGCGCTGCCACTGCTCTCCCCCTCCTGTGGATGAGACAACGCAAATACTGAGCTACCCAACTAACGGGAGTAATGCTGGACATCTTATTCGTTACAGTAGAATCCCCCATTAGACCAGGCCCTAAAGTGGATACCAAAAGGATCGGTTATAAAGAATATCAAATCAAATCAAATCAAAGTTTAAGAGTGTCTCATCTGAAGAACTAAAATGCCAAGGTTAAGTACAACCAGTTCTTTGGCCATACAATGGCCATTTATAAAATACTTGGTGTTTTACAAGAACGATAATTGATTTTTTAATATTAGTTTTTGAATAGGACTAACTTTCTAGGTTAGTGATGGACAGGATAAGCAGGATTAACTTAGAAATTAAAAATAATACACATTGTACGTCAAACAATACTTTTTATTGAAAAAATACATTATTAAATCTACAAAAAGGTGATATATTTCGGCATACTATGTTGCCATCTTCAGACCCTCTACGTGACTGGCGTGGATTGCAAGATGGCGGAACGACATTGGTGGTGCAGCCGCGTGGAGCGCTGGTGTCGTTACCCGTGATCCCCTGTGGACAACATGGCGTCGGCTGTCCACAGGGGATCATGGGTAACGACACCAGCGCTCCACGCGGCTGCACCACCAATGTCGTTCCGCCATCTTGCAATCCACGCCAGTCACGTAGAGGGTCTGAAGATGGCAACATAGTATGCCGAAATATATCACCTTTTTGTAGATTTAATAATGTATTTTTTCAATAAAAAGTGTTGTTTGACGTACAATGTGTATTATTTTTAATTTGTGATTAACAACATGTAGAAACAATGATTATTAAGAAATTAATATCTTAGAAAGTGAAGCTATTTTGGAGCACAAAAAATATGCACACTACAAAACAAAAACTTGAATATTTCAATGCCAGTGGCCTCTTTGTTAACATGGAGATGAAATTTGTAACCTGAAACTCCAGTTCTATATCAAGAAATTGCCTGCAAAGACATAACCTATAAACACATCTGTCCATGAGAGTATTTTGTATTTCTTAGAATGGGGGTGGTTAAACAAATGCGTGGCTTCTGTAATGATAATCACTTTCACTTCCTCTTAACAACAATGAAGTCATTGTTTGTCAAAAGCTAGGGATTTTTTAAGTCGAAAAAGTACTCACACTGATTCGTGGTGTGAATTCCGGATCGGACCGTAGCAAGATGCAGAGGTTGGTGATGATCTTGGCGTTGGGACACGGGGTGCGATCTACACACATCTGGACAAGGTGGGCCAGGTAGTTAGCCGACAGGTTCTGCAACGGAAGAGGAAAGTTTGAGAGAGAATTGTACAATGAAATAGTAAGCTACTAGCATGACCTGTATGTCATATCCCAGGACAACTTTAAAACTGGTTTATACTAGTGGCGAAGTTGACATTTGGTACAGCAAACGAAGTTGTCATAACACTGTGGTAAGTCTTTTGGCTGTCCACTATGAAAATTTCTCTTCCTTCAAACCCCATTCATGTTCACAGCGGGGGGTTAATGTAATGTGAACTGCATGTTTAATCCCTAGCTGGAATATATGTAGACAGCAGGGGTTGAGTAGAAATGCTATGGGCATGGAAACCCCTAGCTGGAACACATGTTCAAGACAGCAGGGGGAGAGGAGTGTGACGGACATAGAAATCTCTAGCTGGAACATGAGTGGACAGTCTGTCCCGTGCCTCACCCTTCCTCTTCCTTCAATATCCCATCCTTCCGGGGGCTTGCGCAAAATGCCCATTAGAGGCAGATGTCTCAACGGTTCAACCGGGGTCTCCTTATCCACCAATAACAACAACATGACCTGTATGGTGATACTACAAACCTGCGTCCCTCATAGAAGTTGGATGACCTTCTGAACATGTTTTGGGCGTTTTGCGTTTTTGGCCAAAAAGGGGCTGTTATAAAATTATAGTTTTGTACCAAAGAGACCGAGCTTATACTTGAAAAATTACTAAGCGCACCCTCTTTCTTAGACAATTTTCACATAAACATGCGATTGTATAGCTAAATTGTAAGCGCACTGTAAGTGTCCAAAGGAGGGTTTACCTGCAGTATCTCGTTCTTCTCTCGCTTGATGGATTCCATGAGAGGTTTGACAACCGTTGTCAGTTTCTCCGGCAGACATCTGAGCATCAGCACAGCTCCAACCAGTGCAGCCTGGGTGCTGCGGACGACACAATACAAGTGTTAGCAACAGTGATGTAACAGAAACATCTACAGGTAATTGATGGGCTCCATGAGAGGTTTGACGACCGTGGTCAGTTTCTCTGGCAGACATCTGAGCATCAGCACAGCTCCAACCAGTGCAGCCTGGGTGCTGCGGACGACACAATACAAGCGTTAGCAACAGTGATGTACGAGGGTCGTCCACAAAGTAACCGCCGATAGGGCGTGGCGCGAAAAGTAGTGGGGGTAGGGTCGCCATTTTCACATCAGCGTGCGCAGCCGTTCAGTACGCTTCTAGCTGTGCAAGAGAGAGCGTCGTACGTTCGCGCGTTCCTTTGCTATAACGTAAAAACATGAGCGCTGCAATCGAAAATCCCGCCAAATGTGAGGTGCGTGGTGTAATAAGATTTTTGTGTTCGAAAAATCACACAGCAGCTGAAATTCATCGGGAATTGAGTGCGGTGTATGGCCCAAACATTATGAGTGAAGGTGTAGTCCGTCAATGGGTTCGTTTTTTTAAAAATGGAAGAACAAACGTTCACGATGAGGACCGGAGTGGTAGGCCATCTCTCGTCAATGATGACTTAGTGAAAAGAGTGAATGAGAAAATTCGTGAGAATCGGCGGTTCACAATCACCGAACTTTCCGACCATTTTCCTGAGATTTCGCGAAGTCTTTTGCATGAAATAGTGACAGAAAAACTTGGCTATCACAAGTTTTGTGCTCGTTGGATTCCAAAAGTGCTCACCGACGATCACAAAACGAAAAGAATGAGTTCTGCCATCGACTTTCTTTCTCGGTATGATGCTGAAGGAGAAGCTTTTTTGGACAGGATCGTTACCGGAGATGAGACTTGGATAGCTTATGTGAATGCCGAAACAAAACAACAGTCGATGCAATGGGGTCATACCGATTCGCCAAGCAAGCCAAAGAAAGCTCGCCAATCTTTTTCAGCAAGAAAATTGATGGCTACAGTTTTTTGGGATGCTAAGGGCATCTTGCTCGTTGAATTTATGGAGCGAGGTACCACCATTACATCTGCAGCTTATTGTGAAACTTTAAAACGGCTAAGACGAGCGATTCAAAACAAGCGTCGTGGTCTTTTGACATCTGGCGTTGTGTTTGTCCATGACAACGCCCGCCCTCACACAGCTCAAAGAACAACTGAACTTTTGGAAAAGTTCAAATGGGACGTTTTTGACCACCCCCCCTACAGCCCAGACTTGGCTCCAAGCGACTTCCATCTTTTCCCGTACATGAAGCGGTGGCTTGCATCTCAGAGGTTTGCAACTGATGAAGAGCTTCAGAACGCTGTGACAGGTTGGCTACGGTCTCAGGCGGCAGATTTTTTTAAAGACGGAATTTCAAAAACTGTTAAAAGATACGATAAGTGCTTGAATTTGTTTGGTGAATATGTAGAAAAGTAGAGAAAAGCTGTAGTTTTAAGATGTATATAATAAAATTTTTGTATCTCAAATGGTTTATTTTTTATTTCAAAACGGAGGTTACTTTGTGGACGACCCTCGTAATAGAAACATCACATACCTCTCGGCCATACACATTCATACTACTGAATCTTTTAGTAAAATTACCCAAGCCTACACTTCTATTTTTTAGGATTCCATAATATGTAATTATTTCTTTTACTTGGTTCGTTAAGAGGCTTAAAAAACCCAGTAAAAAACTACACGTATACAAATCTTCAAGTGACCACAAAACTACGTAACAAATTATGAAAATTAGATATGGATAATCAAAAGTCAACCGTAGTACTAATCTATCTACTGTACTGTAGTTCCTGATAAATGGCAATCTACTATTTTTTATTCTGGCTAAATCGTAAGTCTATTGTAATTATAAAATGTCTAATTAGTAATAATAGTTTATATAATTATTGTTGGGCTGTTGTGGCAGAATCTGTAAGTAATTTAGTCTTATTTTTCCTTCATCAAAAAATAAAAAACTAAAAATCTCATACATGCACACAAATCAGATCTTCACAATTAATAAGTCCCGACGTTTTGACAAATAAAGTACATTGTCTATTAAGGGGAATTAATGTACGCCGAAGGTGGTGTTTGGCTTTATGTTGTTCCGACCGTCTTACCCCAACAGAATTGAATCGTGAATCAACTGAGTTGACTGATTGAGTGACCGGTAAGCCGGTCGAAGGGACTCAACACCAAACACCACCTTGTAGATGAACTCTCTGAAGAGGCATGTGTGTATTTTTGTCATGCAAAACGTTGGAACTGATTAATTGTAAAAATTCAATGTGTGTTCAATCCCGCGTCGCCCTGTAGACCGCAGAAGACAGTATGGGACCAGACTTGAATTCAGTCCATCCCCAGATTGCCATAAGGAAGGGAATAGGTCACTAAGTAAATACAATGGTGTGAAAGGATACTAATGGGGTGTTGACGAGATTAGCCCACTCAATCAAAATTCATCCAGAGAATAAAGACATCTGTCTATAAGGAACTCCAAATTATTCCAAATTTTATTTAAATTCTGAATTTTTCTCAGACTTCAGGAGCTTAGAAGAGAATCTAATTCCCTTATACCTTGGTTTCTGTTCAAAGATCTTTAAATTGTGGTGCACTGAGGCTCTAGTATCTCTAAATCTGTTGTTATTATGCACAACGGGACAAGACAAGTTATCTGTGATCTTAGCTAGTTTGATTGACTCAAAAATAACAGGGCAGGAACAGTTAATATCTTCAGTTGTCTGAAGGCCTCACCTCAATTGTCTCTACATCTCAACCTAGAGATGTATTGAATGGCTCTCTTTTGGAGCTTAAAGATGACTTCAAGATTTTGTTTGGATGAAGCACCCCATAATATTATGGAGTATCGAATATGAGCCTCGATCAGACTAAAGTAAATAAGTTTGGATAACCGATTATCTGCATTTTCTTGGAACTGGATAATCAACGAGTTACTGAACTTTTTGACCGGATAATTGAGAAGCTACTGTGTTTCAGATCCCGGGTATCTATTATCGCTCAGATCAATATGATCGTGCACAAATGCACTTAGGACTCGGACACTCGAGCGTCTGCTGACTTACGAGACGGTGAGAAGCTGCTGGTCCGAGGCTGTCTGGCTGACGGCACCCTGGATCACCCGCCGCCGCTCCTCCAGGCTCTCCTGCACCTTGGGCTTGATCTTGTTGGACGTCAACAGCTGCGACGCCACTGGCCCGGCCAACTGCTGGATCTGGTCTAGGGTCAGCACCTGGAGAACAAAAGTAAATAAAAAGTAATCAGAGAGCTGCTATGTGATTAAAATCATTCCTCCCCATTGTAAAATGCTTAGAGGTGCAATTGTGGCGGTTTTCCCTGGGTATTGCGGTACCACTTGAAACGTGTAATCAAGTCTACTGTGTATTCAACTACTGACTCTATGTTAAATAAGTTAGTAATTTTCTGAAATTTGTGGAGCTGCAGACAAGGCTAAAGAGGCTTTTGCAGCAATGCTAATATACACATGTTTGTAACCTTTCTGTATTATTTCCAAATAAATAAATAAATAAAGTAATGAAGTACTCGACCAGTCTTTTGGTGTGTTTTTTTGTTTTTCATTAGTTATAAATTTTGACCTTTGCACATTAGCACACTACTTTGAAGTGTCTGTCTTTGGTTTTGCTTTTTTATCACCAAAATCATAATTTAAACCTTGTAAAAGTATAGACTGCATTAGAGATGGAATTACTTGATGACTTTGAAAGTAGGAAATTTTTAACTAATGTTACAGGTTAAAGGTGTTCAAGAAGACAATTATGAGAATGGAATATCAACTTCTGATTCTGATTTTGATTATGATTCTGTGGTTTTATATGTATTGTATTATTCTCTGACTTTTCCTGAGAGTTGAGTAAAAACAGCATTAATACCTTACTTATATTTTTTATCTATAACAAATACAAAAAAGTAAGAGAAAATAGTGAAGCAGTAATCAAAGCGCCCTATCACAAATACAATTGAACCCAGCACTGAAAATCAAATCGACCACAACGAGAGAGTGACTTTGCATCGCACCTTGCCGTACTGCTCACTGTCGAACGGCAGCTTGTAGTGTTTGAGTGTGGCGATGAAGTCACGCGTGTCCTGCAGCAGCCGGGTGAACCCGAGGGCGATCTCGTCGTAGTAGACGGCCTCCGATAGGCAGCCGTGGAGGCGGGCGGCGAGGGCGGGCGGGGGAGGGGACGGGGGTGACAGGCGGCCCCACTCCCCCACCACTAGACCGGTGACCAGCCGCTGGACGGCCGAGCGTGAGCTGAGGTAGACTAGCAACACCTGTCAACAAAAGAGGGCAGATCATATATTAGCGAACTACATGTTTTATGATTGTATGTTTTAACCCTCCGAGTGTTCAATATAGCACCCTTAGAGCGTTATGCATTTTTTAAAGGTTTTGCGTACTTTCAAATAAAAATTAGTAAAAATATATTTTATGACCTAGCAGTATAAATGTATATATTATATGAAAGTAGATAAAATGGACTACCTAACAATACAAAAATTTTTACCCTTACTTATTGTTACCAAAATTAGGCTACAGGTTAAAAATTAAAAAATATTACAAAAAAATTTTGTATATAACTTTGCTCTCCAATAAAATAATTTTGCATAAACATAATCAAAATTCCAAGATATAGACTTTTTTAGAATTTTATGCAGTTCAAGAAAATATATAATTTATATAGGCTAGAAGTATTTGAAAAAAATTTATGTTGAATAAAACCAAATATGTCCTACGGTACTTACCCTAATCCCACAATAACACATGTAAAATCAAGCTATGAATATTACACTAATTCCTACTCATATTTATGATTATAAATTCGATTAAACATAATAATTTATTCCAATAGGCCTAATGTAAATTAAAGGTATTAGTAACACTTTTAATCATTCATAACCTTAAAACAATTGGTAAAATATGTATTTCGTTGTTTACAAAGTTAGCAGATGGTAACAGTTTTTCCTCAGATGTTTCATTGCATATTACAAACAACCAATCAGGTTCCGCCATTTGAAATGTGTGTTTTTGGATAGCTTAGAATCACCCGGTAACAGCGGTAGCGTCCACGGGTCCATTTCTGTCATTCACTTTAAAGTTACGTCACGTTTTGGAACCGTCAAAAATCGACTCAAACGCTTAGAGGTCGATAAGCTGGGCCGAAAAATCGATGATTAACGCTCGGAGGGTTAAAACTGAAAAGGACTCACAATGATGCCCAAGGCAGAGACATCTGGGGCTTGTGCGTGGGCGAGGCTAGGTCCGGCCTACCTCTAAAGGGACTAGTGGCCACTCCGGTAAGAATACATTTTTTTCTTAAACAAGTAGGAACATGAATATTTATTGAAATATTCATTTGACTCTTTGATTCCAATATTGTATGTTTGTCTAGAGACTGGATATACAGATAGTAAAATGCTATACCTATTTTTAAAATGTGTAGCTCAGTAATGACTTGAATAAACATTCTAATTTACTTTGGTAATGTTAAGAAGTTTAACTTTTTTTACAACTAAAAATTTTTTTTCATGTTTGCTCCAACGATGTAGGCCCTTAACATTGTTTAAAGAACAAATTTGATATAGGCATATTGAAACTTAAATAGGGTTGGAATTTCTGATTTTCTTTACTTATGAACCTGAGCAAATACCTATAAAAATAAAAGTTTCTTGAAAAAGTACTTCTGTCTAACTCATCCGCTTTGGTTGCAATACAATTTTTTAAATAGGAACAGCCTTTTTTTGCTGACCTTATATTTTAATATTTTTTAAAGACATGAATAATAGTACCTAAACCAATAGTAATAACATACCCTAAATGTTTTATTACTCAAGGGAAATGTTTAATTTCAACTTGTCAGCAAATTATTAATTGTCTAAAATTATTTCTTCTAAACTGATTACATCAATCCTAGTCACCAAAAAGGGTTGGTTTTTTTAGGACACCACCAAAAGCATTTTTAAAATAAACATTTTATTCACGTTAAAAACAAATTAGACTATTGATGATAATTGAGATTACCTACCTTCACATAACAGTCGATGGGTGCTTCTATCTCAGGTGTGTACACTATGCCAGGGGCCGGCTTCACGATGTAACATGACAGTAAACCTGCGAAGCCACACGTCAAAGTTTAAAATGTGGTTGATTACGTTTTAAAACACTTGCACTTAAACGACCATAGAATATTTACAACCTACGATCCGAGTGATTCGGAATGCTGTTGCTTTCCCTTTTCAAAAATCCAGAAACTTATTCATGGAGATTTCATCAATGGAAGACACACGAGCTTATACTACAGACAATAAAGGACATTTTATTCTGTCAATCACTCTTTGGAATGTCTTCTTTTGCAGTCTTTTGTAAATCCACTTATGATATGAATCAGGTAATGTACCATTTCATTGGTATCAGAGAAAAACTACACGTACTTTTTTGAGGAAACTACCAATTAGTACAGTAGAGTCAATTATCCAAAATAGTTGGGACGAGGGTTGGTTGTTGGTTCAGAAATTGTTCGGATAATCAAACACAAAAATTATTAATCAATATTTAAAATTAATAATGATGATGATGGGGTCTGTGCCGAAGTCACATAATCGATGTGATATATGGTCTATCAAGACACGTTGTTTCTTAGAGATATTGCAAAAGCGCTTTTGGCTCCTAGCCATTCCCAACTGCAAATCCATACTTAACGATCGACCCAACAGACCATATTTCACATAAATTATTTATCATTAACAACAACAATATATCACCTACTTCCAAATAATATATAGGCTTTAATAACAAAGAGATCAAAACAAAAAATGGAATGGTACAGTACAATATTTTTTTTAAGACACTTGGAACTGATTTCAATTTTGCAATTGTTTTATTTGATACTGTACACTGAATTGATAAGCCATTCAAGGGTTTGGATAATTGAGTGTTCGGATAACTGACTGTCGACTGTAGTTTGTATTTTTTAAATATTACTAACCGAGAGAAATTGGATTTTTTATAAAGCATGTGTTAAACCTAAAGCCACGAGAGGTTAGCAACTGTGAAACGATTGAAAGTTTATTGTAGACGAAGCTATGAACGCTCAAGGAACCACTCACCTAAATTCTTGACTTGGAAAAACATTCTTAGATTCATGATTCTTACTTCTGGATATTGATTTCAATTAGTAGAAATAAATTTTTACCTTTTCCTAATTGGTAACCTTTCTTGTTGTCGGAGGGTAACTACATGTTTCATGGCAACAGCCACATCTTCAGGTTATCTCCAAAAAGGGTCGTCAAACATTTAAAATTGATACAACACACAATCACAATTATATAAATACACATTTAACATTATAAATCACGGAAACGAGGACACACAAACTTGCGGTGAGTGCACACATTTTGTCAGGCCGGATGCGACAGGAGGTGCGGTGAATCATCACTGGTCATGTGACTATGATTCACCGCACCTCCTGTCGCAGCCGGCCCGACACAACACGTGCACAGACCGCGAGTTTGTGTTTCCATGTTACCGTGATTGGTCACATGAGTTTGACGACCCTTTTTGGATATAACCTGAAGATGTGGCTGTTGCCATGAAACATGTAGTTACCCTCCGACAACAACAATTTTGAGAAGGTAAAAATTTATTTCTATTAAAAACATTCTTTTCTACAAAAACAATTCAAGAACAGTGCAGATAAGTTACCTAACATCCGGGCGGCCATGCAGCGGCACCCCATGGCGTTCTGTTCCCGCGTCGCTGCCGCCGTCGTCTCACTGCCTCCCAGATACACCTTCAGCTCTCCGCTCACCTCGTCTTTGTCTGCAGCCGAGCGCTTTGTCTTTTCCTAAAAGTTACAAAGAAATATTGCTAATAAAACACCAAATTCTTGAATACCTCCTGCTCTAAAACATGTCTAAATTTCCTATTGCCTACATTTATGCCATGCATTAAGCCCCAATTTCATTAAAATTTTTTTTATCACTAAAAGATCACGAACATTTAGAATCATAGAGGTGGAATGAATAATATTTAATTTTTATTAAAGTTATAAAAAATTAATCTTTCAAACTATGCATGTGTCATAAACTGAAATATTGGGATTGTTGAGTAGTTTCTATCGAATTAAGTACGGTAGTATAGTAATATTGTTATGATCGGTTAGTTTAGATATTCAGAGTAATATTATTGTTATTGTTGTAAACTAAATTGTTATTATGGCTTGTTATTGATTGAAACATTTATATTTTGTTACATGTTATTAATTTTATTTATGTTATTTTGCTTCAGCAACTGCATTGATGGACTATGTGTATAAGAAAAAAAAACTCTAGTATGTTTTCTCTCTGTTAAATTTGTGTTATCTAGTTTTAATGCTATGATGTAATTGGCTCCGGCTGTATTGTAGCATTGTAAAAATTGAATAAATAAATAAATATCACGTAGAAAGAATTTGTTTGGACCAGGTTAAAAAATGAAGGTAGAGATCAATTAGGATAGGTGACGTAGGTAACTTACATATCTTGTTTGCACGATGATAAAAGGTTGGATCTAGATCAATTAGATTAGGTAAGGTAAAAATTCACTTAGAGCTTTTTTACACAGAATGAGAAAGAAAAGTTTCATTCATTCATTCGAAGGGGAGGACCTAATCCCAAGGCACGTCAGCCGTAAGGGCTTTTTGCACTCCCCGCGGAAGAAAAGTTTATTGTAAACTTAACCTACCAAGGTCAGAATAGTAGCTTAAAGGCGGGTTCACACCGCACATCCATCCATCCGCTGGATGGACGTCCAGCCTTGGACGTCCAACCACGAACGACTTCACACCAAAACGTCCATCCGATATACGGATGGATGGTTATTTTCGCCTCTACACTGCACAATAAGGCCTTTATTTATTACTATTTTACACGTTTATACTACAAATATAGGTTTAGATTTTCTACTTTAGTTACATATTGGTCAAAGTCCTTAAATAAGAGAAATTATAGCACAATACAGTCACACATTGCTTATGTCTTAATATTCTGGGGGACAAGTAGTGATGCAAAAAGAGTTTTTAAATTACAAAAAAGAGCATTACGATAAATTTTTAACATTTCAAGAACAAATTCCTGTCGCCCATTGTTTCAAAGTCACAAAATTTTAACACTTCCTTCTCTTTACATATTACAATCTGGTTGTTTAATTCACAATAATATATCAAAATTTAAACAAAGAATGGAAACTCATAATTACGACACAAGAACCAAGAAATTTATAAACACCCCTAAATGCAACACAACTTTTTACCAAAAGGGGCCAAACTATATGATGGTCAAAATTTATAATAAACTGCCAGAAAAACTCAGAGAAATTAAGAGCAATAAAACTTTTAAGACTTTAAAAGAAGACCTGATACAAAATTGCTATTACAGAATTGAAGATTTTTGTTAAAGAAGATGAAGATTTTTTATTATATAAGTTAGTTTTAATTATAAATTTAAAATTTTTTATATTGTATATTTGATATGATCTATCCATATAAATCAATTTATATGGCAATTAGATCTTAAATAAATAAATTTATTGCATTTATTTAGTAATGTGAATTTTCAATAAAAGAAAAACATTTGTACTTCAAAAAATTTTCATTTGTTTAAGTTTTACAAGATGAAGTTTATACATTGTCCTCGTTTTAATAATTTAGTTTGAAAAACGTAATTATTCAATAAAGTTCTTTAATGGCAATGAAAATAATAAAAAATTAATTAGGTAGCCTATTTATCAAGCCATGGAACTTCAGCATAATCTCAAAATTTTCGATTTTAAATCAACACTTGATTATAGGCCTAATAATAATAATAGCTAGGGCACACATTAACAAGTTGTAGAATTGTTTACACATTTATTGCTAAAGGTTTTAAATCAAAACTTGACTATATTAATAATCTTACACATTAACAAGGTATTGAACTTACTATCTTTTCCCAAAGACGCGCGACGGCGGCGTAGTCTGTTGCCGAGTGGAGTGACGCGCATGCGCAGATGAAAACGTCCACGCGGATGCCAGGCAAAAATCGCTCGGTGAGCGATTCCGAAACATCCATCCAGTGGACGTTTGTCGCATCCAGCGGATGGATGGACGTCGGTGTGTGTTGCCCCATTACTTAAGCCGGCGCGCGATCTTTTTAGAACGTCCCGTCCATCCATCCACTGGATGGATGGATGTGCGGTGTGAACCCGCCTTAAAGTTAGGTTGTGTAACTTACAGATCTTGTTTGCACGAGGACGGAAGGTTCAAAGTGCATCTTGGCCGGCTGCATGGCGAGGCACAGCCAACAGCTGACGAACGGACAGACAGCTACGAGCAGAGTGCTCAGCTGACTGTTGCGTACCATGTTGTTCCATACCTGGCGGAGAAGAAAACAGGTGATAAACAGCGGGTGAAAAACATTGATACAGTGAAACAGGTGATAAACAGCTGGCCTTGCACTCACCACAACTAGGATGATCGTACATGTATTTTTGTGTCCTTAATTTTTATTTAAAAAGTCAAGGGTTTAGGCCACTATCTGAAATTATTCATCAGCTAAGTTAATAAAACTAAATAAAACTGTTTGAGTTAGTACATACTGATTTTTAAAATTATTATTGAGGTTACGATTATATAAAGATGCAGATATTAAAAAATTTGCTTTTGTTAAAACATATAATTGGTATCAAACCTTTATGATGGAAAATATATTTACAAATATTCAGTGACTCCCTACAGTAACCTTGATTCAATAAAAAGTTTAAAAACTTGGATGTCGCAACATAAAGTTTGTCTGACCTCCACAGAAGCCATCAAAATAAATTAAAACGATTTGAATCATGATTTACTAAAAAAAAGTTAAACAGATGCATAAGAGTTAACAGTGTTTCGGTTGCCAGTTTCAGCAACAAAAGAAAGTTGTTTTTGTGACAGAGTGGGACAGGTGAGGGGTGGACGGTTTTGAGTGAATGCAGTAAGAGAGGAAATAAAAAACAATACACTTTAATTACATTGTGGGTTCTTTTACACTCAGGAAAATTTAAAACGATTTGAAAAGAAGTTTCCCACACTTGTGTTAAAAATACAATTGTATTGTTACTACAGTGGAACCTTGATATATCGAACCTCAATATATCGAAATCCTTGATATAAGGAAGTTTTCTCATTCCCCTTGAACTTGCCTATCAAGCTAATGTTATTTCTACCTCTATATATTGAAGGATTAGCGAGGATAACCTCAATATAACAAATTTTTGAAGCACCAATGCAAGACCTAACCACCTCTACATATTGAAGTTTTGACTACAAAACCTCAACATATCGAAGTTATAAAATGAACAACAAGTTTAATCATTTAGCTCATCAATTTTTTTTCATGTTGCAACCTGTCGCTCTACAGACGTTGCCTTTGGCCGTGCCTTGGGTTTGCAGCGCTGTTCTCTGTTCTTGTTTCCCATATTTGCAGTTAACTTATTGTGTTAGTGTTGTTCCATTCATTACCTCAAGTGTCCGTTAGTTGGCCGTTACCATTTTGTTTAAATGTATTTTACATTATTCCCGTGAGTACTAATTTTAAAACCCCATATTTACTGCATGTCTAAGAGTACAACCGTCTTCTAGTCTCGATTGATGCTTATTAGCCTAAATAAGTTTTGTGTTTGCAGCACTGTTTAGTTTTTTGTGTCACCATTTATAGTCTTTGAACTGATCAGCTCGTGATAAAATTTCCATAGAAGGGTTTATAAACATTAAACAACTTATAATGCTACAGTAGACTGTTATATTCTTTGGTGCGGTAGAAAATCGTTAGTTATGTAATCACAGTACACACACACGTATTTATTCCTCAATTTCTAGGCTTATTGGAAGTAATAAATGGTATTATAAGATGCATTTTAAAAATTGACATGAATCATGAACCTCAGTACCGTATGTCGAAGTTTGTAAAAATTAACCTTTATATAACGAACCTCATTATATCGAAGACCTTGATATTACGAATTTTTTACAATCCCCTTCAGGTTTGATATATCGAGGTTCCACTGTAATTAAAAACACTGGACAATATTACCTTCTCCACCAAGTCTCTCGTCTCCTGTACGGGTTCGATGAGCGCGCGTTGGTAGACGTGTCGTAGCGCCTCGGTGAGCAGCGCGGGGCTCCATGCGGCCACTCGGGCCTCCGCTGCCGTCAGTGTTGCCAACGTCTGCAGCGTCGCGCGGCGCACGGACGACGAGCTGTGAGACAGCAGCGGCCACAGGCGCGCCACCACGCACTCCTCCGCACTGTGGACAGCGTCAACGGTTCAATTGTCAACAGAGCTAATCCTTATGTAATCAGGTAAAATTTACTAAATTTAATAGAAAATTTTAAGAATTGTCTTTTTACATTTATTTTATACCCTGATACATGTAGGGATTATCTGTATATGCACATGTATCATGAAAGCGGTTTTAACGATTTTATTAAAACTTTGCAAATAACTTAGTTCCGAGTTATATAAATTACTGAAATGATACTATGATACAAACAATTTATCAGCTTATAAACTGCACTTTTTACTGGTGACTATGAAAAATTAGATAAATAAAAGAAAAGTAAAAGGATAAAACAATTAAGACATCTCTGTAAAGTTGTAATTGAATTCAAAACAAAAGACTTGCTCATAATGATGCAATCAGCAATTAACCGAAGAAGTATAATCCAAGAGTTACAGATTCAATATGTGGCTCAAGTAATTTATACCAGAGTGCAGTAACCTTATTCTTACATTAAACATTCTGAAATGCAAGTGAGAGAAGCAAACAAGCTCATCGTGAAGGCAAGTGAGCATTGTGAATGAACTTGTCTTGAATAAAACAAGCCTTTTTGCGCTTGGCATTTTAGTATACAGTCAGCGACTGATATTATTACCGGACTACAAACGAATTTTAAGTTTACCGAGCAAATGCTCAGTCCCAAGGTACTTTATTTTTAAGGAGAGAATTAAAATTACTTCTTTACCAGTATTCATTAAACCTCGAGAGGATGCTTAAATTTTTTAATGTTGATTTTCAGACTTAATATAGGCACATACCTTCATCCAAACACTTCAAAAGTGAAATTCTCCACGAGGAAAGTGGAGAATTTCACTTTAGAACTGTTTGGACGAAGGTATGTGCCTATATTAAGTCTTTAAATATGCAGTTCAGGGGCTAAAAATGGATTTTAGTTGATTTTCAACCCCATACACCATCTCTCGTTTTATCCGGCAAACAATAACAGCAGTTACAACAACCACTAATTAAAAACATTTTTGAAAACATGCCTAGCTGAAATCCCGAAAATTAACTATGGCAAAATAAAAATTTGACCTAGAGAATTTCTCTACTTAGCGTCCTCTTGAGGGTTAAGGAAGGAAAGGAATGGCAAAGAAATTACCAATGGAAGTACAGTGAATTAGTGAATCAGAATTCACCGGCACTAAGGTTACATAATATAATTTTAACTACATGCTGATTCTTCAGGTGCTAGACACTATCAAAAAATTTTGTAAAGCAGCTTATTGCCCAGGAAAAAAAATTTCCAATATTTGCTTTGTGTAATTAATATGATTTTTATGCCAATCGTCTCTACAACTGTGCTGTGTTTCTCTTGGTGAGCTCTGGCATTAGTACTATTTAGCCTCTACTTTTTATCTGGACCCTAGCTTATGATCAAAATCTAGCAACATCTTGCATCTTTTATTGCTGTCTTGTGGAACAAAAAAACTTTTTGTAATTATTAAAACTTAATTTAACTGTGGGGTCAACAATTATATTTTTGGGAGTAAAAATGTTACTGTATGGAAGCTTTAAGTGTATCAATTGATGGTACACTGTACTATGTATATGATTTACCTGACTAGATGACCAGTGTTGGGCAGGCTCAGTATGGCCGCCAGCAGCCCCATGAAGCTGTTACACGCCCCCGCCAGCTCGTCCTGGTCAGCCAGTAGGTCCATGGTACACTGTACTATGTATATGATTTACCTGACTAGATGACCAGTGTTGGGCAGGCTCAGTATGGCCGCCAGCAGCCCCATGAAGCTGTTACACGCCCCCGCCAGCTCGTCCTGGTCAGCCAGTAGGTCCATGGTACACTGTACTATGTATATGATTTACCTGACTAGATGACCAGTGTTGGGCAGGCTCAGTATGGCCGCCAGCAGCCCCATGAAGCTGTTACATGCCCCCGCCAGCTCGTCCTGGTCAGCCAGTAGATCCATGGTACACTGTACTATGTATATGATTTACCTGACTAGATGACCAGTGTTGGGCAGGCTCAGTATGGCCGCCAGCAGCCCCATGAAGCTGTTACACGCCCCCGCCAGCTCGTCCTGGTCAGCCAGTAGATCCATGGTACACTGTACTATGTATATGATTTACCTGACTAGATGACCAGTGTTGGGCAGGCTCAGTATGGCCGCCAGCAGCCCCATGAAGCTGTTACACGCCCCCGCCAGCTCGTCCTGGTCGGCCAGTAGATCCATGGTACACTGTACTATGTATATGATTTACCTGACTAGATGACCAGTGTTGGGCAGGCTCAGTATGGCCGCCAGCAGCCCCATGAAGCTGTTAAATGCCCCCGCCAGCTCGTCCTGGTCAGCCAGTAGATCCATGGTACACTATACTATGTATCTGATTTACCTGACTAGATGACCAGTGTTGGGCAGGCTCAGTATGGCCGCCAGCAGCCCCATGAAGCTGTTACACGCCCCCGCCAGCTCGTCCTGGTCAGCCAGTAGATCCATGGTACACTATACTATGTATCTGATTTACCTGACTAGATGACCAGTGTTGGGCAGGCTCAGTATGGCCGCCAGCAGCCCCATGAAGCTGTTACACGCCCCCGCCAGCTCATCCTGGTCAGCCAGTAGATCCATGGTACACTATACTATGTATCTGATTTACCTGACTAGATGACCAGTGTTGGGCAGGCTCAGTATGGCCGCCGCAGCCCCATGAAGCTGTTACACCCCCCCGCCAGCTCATCCTGGTCAGCCAGTAGATCCATGGTACACTGTACTATGTATATGATTTACCTGACTAGATGACCAGTGTTGGGCAGGCTCAGTATGGCCGCCAGCAGCCCCATGAAGCTGTTACACGCCCCCGCCAGCTCGTCCTGGTCAGCCAGTAGATCCATGGTACACTGTACTATGTATATGATTTACCTGACTAGATGACCAGTGTTGGGCAGGCTCAGTATGGCCGCCAGCAGCCCCATGAAGCTGTTACACGCCCCCGCCAGCTCGTCCTGGTCAGCCAGTAGATCCATGGTACACTGTACTATGTATATGATTTACCTGACTAGATGACCAGTGTTGGGCAGGCTCAGTATGGCCGCCAGCAGCCCCATGAAGCTGTTACACGCCCCCGCCAGCTCGTCCTGGTCAGCCAGTAGATCCATGGTACACTGTACTATGTATATGATTTACCTGACTAGATGACCAGTGTTGGGCAGGCTCAGTATGGCCGCCAGCAGCCCCATGAAGCTGTTACACGCCCCCGCCAGCTCGTCCTGGTCAGCCAGTAGATCCATGGTACACTGTACTATGTATATGATTTACCTGACTAGATGACCAGTGTTGGGCAGGCTCAGTATGGCCGCCAGCAGCCCCATGAAGCTGTTACACACCCCCGCCAGCTCATCCTGGTCAGCCAGTAGATCCATGGTACACTGTACTATGTATATGATTTACCTGACTAGATGACCAGTGTTGGGCAGGCTCAGTATGGCCGCCAGCAGCCCCATGAAGCTGTTACACGCCCCCGCCAGCTCGTCCTGGTCGGCCAGTAGATCCATGGTACACTGTACTATGTATATGATTTACCTGACTAGATGACCAGTGTTGGGCAGGCTCAGTATGGCCGCCAGCAGCCCCATGAAGCTGTTACACGCCCCCGCCAGCTCGTCCTGGTCGGCCAGTAGATCCATGGTACACTGTACTATGTATATGATTTACCTGACTAGATGACCAGTGTTGGGCAGGCTCAGTATGGCCGCCAGCAGCCCCATGAAGCTGTTACACGCCCCCGCCAGCTCGTCCTGGTCGGCCAGTAGATCCATGGTACACTGTACTATGTATATGATTTACCTGACTAGATGACCAGTGTTGGGCAGGCTCAGTATGGCCGCCAGCAGCCCCATGAAGCTGTTAAATGCCCCCGCCAGCTCGTCCTGGTCAGCCAGTAGATCCATGGTACACTATACTATGTATCTGATTTACCTGACTAGATGACCAGTGTTGGGCAGGCTCAGTATGGCCGCCAGCAGCCCCATGAAGCTGTTACACGCCCCCGCCAGCTCGTCCTGGTCGGCCAGTAGATCCATGGTACACTGTACTATGTATATGATTTACCTGACTAGATGACCAGTGTTGGGCAGGCTCAGTATGGCCGCCAGCAGCCCCATGAAGCTGTTACACGCCCCCGCCAGCTCGTCCTGGTCAGCCAGTAGGTCCATGGTACACTGTACTATGTATATGATTTACCTGACTAGATGACCAGTGTTGGGCAGGCTCAGTATGGCCGCCAGCAGCCCCATGAAGCTGTTACACGCCCCCGCCAGCTCGTCCTGGTCAGCCAGTAGGTCCATGGTACACTGTACTATGTATATGATTTACCTGACTAGATGACCAGTGTTGGGCAGGCTCAGTATGGCCGCCAGCAGCCCCATGAAGCTGTTACACGCCCCCGCCAGCTCGTCCTGGTCAGCCAGTAGATCCATGGTACACTGTACTATGTATATGATTTACCTGACTAGATGACCAGTGTTGGGCAGGCTCAGTATGGCCGCCAGCAGCCCCATGAAGCTGTTACACGCCCCCGCCAGCTCGTCCTGGTCAGCCAGTAGGTCCATGGTACACTGTACTATGTATATGATTTACCTGACTAGATGACCAGTGTTGGGCAGGCTCAGTATGGCCGCCAGCAGCCCCATGAAGCTGTTACACGCCCCCGCCAGCTCGTCCTGGTCGGCCAGTAGATCCATGGTACACTGTACTATGTATATGATTTACCTGACTAGATGACCAGTGTTGGGCAGGCTCAGTATGGCCGCCAGCAGCCCCATGAAGCTGTTACACGCCCCCGCCAGCTCGTCCTGGTCAGCCAGTAGATCCATGGTACACTGTACTATGTATATGATTTACCTGACTAGATGACCAGTGTTGGGCAGGCTCAGTATGGCCGCCAGCAGCCCCATGAAGCTGTTACACGCCCCCGCCAGCTCGTCCTGGTCAGCCAGTAGATCCATGGTACACTATACTATGTATATGATTTACCTGACTAGATGACCAGTGTTGGGCAGGCTCAGTATGGCCGCCAGCAGCCCCATGAAGCTGTTACACGCCCCCGCCAGCTCGTCCTGGTCGGCCAGTAGATCCATGGTACACTGTACTATGTATATGATTTACCTGACTAGATGACCAGTGTTGGGCAGGCTCAGTATGGCCGCCAGCAGCCCCATGAAGCTGTTACACGCCCCCGCCAGCTCGTCCTGGTCGGCCAGTAGATCCATGGTACACTGTACTATGTATATGATTTACCTGACTAGATGACCAGTGTTGGGCAGGCTCAGTATGGCCGCCAGCAGCCCCATGAAGCTGTTAAATGCCCCCGCCAGCTCGTCCTGGTCAGCCAGTAGATCCATGGTACACTATACTATGTATCTGATTTACCTGACTAGATGACCAGTGTTGGGCAGGCTCAGTATGGCCGCCAGCAGCCCCATGAAGCTGTTACACGCCCCCGCCAGCTCGTCCTGGTCGGCCAGTAGATCCATGGTACACTGTACTATGTATATGATTTACCTGACTAGATGACCAGTGTTGGGCAGGCTCAGTATGGCCGCCAGCAGCCCCATGAAGCTGTTACACGCCCCCGCCAGCTCGTCCTGGTCAGCCAGTAGGTCCATGGTACACTGTACTATGTATATGATTTACCTGACTAGATGACCAGTGTTGGGCAGGCTCAGTATGGCCGCCAGCAGCCCCATGAAGCTGTTACACGCCCCCGCCAGCTCGTCCTGGTCAGCCAGTAGGTCCATGGTACACTGTACTATGTATATGATTTACCTGACTAGATGACCAGTGTTGGGCAGGCTCAGTATGGCCGCCAGCAGCCCCATGAAGCTGTTACACGCCCCCGCCAGCTCGTCCTGGTCAGCCAGTAGATCCATGGTACACTGTACTATGTATATGATTTACCTGACTAGATGACCAGTGTTGGGCAGGCTCAGTATGGCCGCCAGCAGCCCCATGAAGCTGTTACACGCCCCCGCCAGCTCGTCCTGGTCAGCCAGTAGGTCCATGGTACACTGTACTATGTATATGATTTACCTGACTAGATGACCAGTGTTGGGCAGGCTCAGTATGGCCGCCAGCAGCCCCATGAAGCTGTTACACGCCCCCGCCAGCTCGTCCTGGTCGGCCAGTAGATCCATGGTACACTGTACTATGTATATGATTTACCTGACTAGATGACCAGTGTTGGGCAGGCTCAGTATGGCCGCCAGCAGCCCCATGAAGCTGTTACACGCCCCCGCCAGCTCGTCCTGGTCAGCCAGTAGATCCATGGTACACTGTACTATGTATATGATTTACCTGACTAGATGACCAGTGTTGGGCAGGCTCAGTATGGCCGCCAGCAGCCCCATGAAGCTGTTACACGCCCCCGCCAGCTCGTCCTGGTCAGCCAGTAGATCCATGGTACACTATACTATGTATATGATTTACCTGACTAGATGACCAGTGTTGGGCAGGCTCAGTATGGCCGCCAGCAGCCCCATGAAGCTGTTACACGCCCCCGCCAGCTCGTCCTGGTCAGCCAGTAGGTCCATGGTACACTGTACCATGTATATGATTTACCTGACTAGATGACCAGTGTTGGGCAGGCTCAGTATGGCCGCCAGCAGCCCCATGAAGCTGTTACACGCCCCCGCCACTCGTCCTGGTCAGCCAGTAGGTCCATGGTACACTGTACCATGTATATGATTTACCTGACTAGATGACCAGTGTTAGGCAGGCTCAGTATGGCCGCCAGCAGCCCCATGAAGCTGTTACACGCCCCCGCCAGCTCGTCCTGGTCAGCCAGTAGGTCCATGGTACACTGTACCATGTATATGATTTACCTGACTAGATGACCAGTGTTAGGCAGGCTCAGTATGGCCGCCAGCAGCCCCATGAAGCTGTTACACGCCCCCGCCAGCTCGTCCTGGTCAGCCAGTAGATCCATGGTACACTGTACTATGTATATGATTTACCTGACTAGATGACCAGTGTTGGGCAGGCTCAGTATGGCCGCCAGCAGCCCCATGAAGCTGTTACACGCCCCCGCCAGCTCGTCCTGGTCAGCCAGTAGATCCATGGTACACTGTACTATGTATATGATTTACCTGACTAGATGACCAGTGTTGGGCAGGCTCAGTATGGCCGCCAGCAGCCCCATGAAGCTGTTACACGCCCCCGCCAGCTCGTCCTGGTCAGCCAGTAGGTCCATGGTACACTGTACTATGTATATGATTTACCTGACTAGATGACCAGTGTTGGGCAGGCTCAGTATGGCCGCCAGCAGCCCCATGAAGCTGTTACACGCCCCCGCCAGCTCATCCTGGTCAGCCAGTAGGTCCATGGTACACTGTACTATGTATATGATTTACCTGACTAGATGACCAGTGTTGGGCAGGCTCAGTATGGCCGCCAGCAGCCCCATGAAGCTGTTACACGCCCCCGCCAGCTCGTCCTGGTCAGCCAGTAGATCCATGGTACACTGTACTATGTATATGATTTACCTGACTAGATGACCAGTGTTGGGCAGGCTCAGTATGGCCGCCAGCAGCCCCATGAAGCTGTTACACGCCCCCGCCAGCTCGTCCTGGTCAGCCAGTAGGTCCATGGTACACTGTACTATGTATATGATTTACCTGACTAGATGACCAGTGTTGGGCAGGCTCAGTATGGCCGCCAGCAGCCCCATGAAGCTGTTACACGCCCCCGCCAGCTCGTCCTGGTCAGCCAGTAGATCCATGGTACACTGTACTATGTATATGATTTACCTGACTAGATGACCAGTGTTGGGCAGGCTCAGTATGGCCGCCAGCAGCCCCATGAAGCTGTTACACGCCCCCGCCAGCTCGTCCTGGTCAGCCAGTAGATCCATGGTACACTGTACTATGTATATGATTTACCTGACTAGATGACCAGTGTTGGGCAGGCTCAGTATGGCCGCCAGCAGCCCCATGAAGCTGTTACACGCCCCCGCCAGCTCGTCCTGGTCAGCCAGTAGATCCATGGTACACTGTACTATGTATATGATTTACCTGACTAGATGACCAGTGTTGGGCAGGCTCAGTATGGCCGCCAGCAGCCCCATGAAGCTGTTACACGCCCCCGCCAGCTCGTCCTGGTCAGCCAGTAGATCCATGGTACACTGTACTATGTATATGATTTACCTGACTAGATGACCAGTGTTGGGCAGGCTCAGTATGGCCGCCAGCAGCCCCATGAAGCTGTTACACGCCCCCGCCAGCTCGTCCTGGTCAGCCAGTAGGTCCATGGTACACTGTACTATGTATATGATTTACCTGACTAGATGACCAGTGTTGGGCAGGCTCAGTATGGCCGCCAGCAGCCCCATGAAGCTGTTACATGCCCCCGCCAGCTCGTCCTGGTCAGCCAGTAGATCCATGGTACACTGTACTATGTATATGATTTACCTGACTAGATGACCAGTGTTGGGCAGGCTCAGTATGGCCGCCAGCAGCCCCATGAAGCTGTTACACGCCCCCGCCAGCTCATCCTGGTCAGCCAGTAGGTCCATGGTACACTGTACTATGTATATGATTTACCTGACTAGATGACCAGTGTTGGGCAGGCTCAGTATGGCCGCCAGCAGCCCCATGAAGCTGTTACACGCCCCCGCCAGCTCGTCCTGGTCAGCCAGTAGGTCCATGGTACACTATACTATGTATCTGATTTACCTGACTAGATGACCAGTGTTAGGCAGGCTCAGTATGGCCGCCAGCAGCCCCATGAAGCTGTTACACGCCCCCGCCAGCTCATCCTGGTCAGCCAGTAGGTCCATGGTACACTGTACTATGTATATGATTTACCTGACTAGATGACCAGTGTTGGGCAGGCTCAGTATGGCCGCCAGCAGCCCCATGAAGCTGTTACACGCCCCCGCCAGCTCGTCCTGGTCAGCCAGTAGGTCCATGGTACACTGTACTATGTATATGATTTACCTGACTAGATGACCAGTGTTGGGCAGGCTCAGTATGGCCGCCAGCAGCCCCATGAAGCTGTTACACGCCCCCGCCAGCTCATCCTGGTCAGCCAGTAGGTCCATGGTACACTGTACTATGTATATGATTTACCTGACTAGATGACCAGTGTTAGGCAGGCTCAGTATGGCCGCCAGCAGCCCCATGAAGCGGTTACACGCCCCCGCCAGCTCGTCCTGGTCAGCCAGTAGGTCCATGGTACACTGTACTATGTATATGATTTACCTGACTAGATGACCAGTGTTGGGCAGGCTCAGTATGGCCGCCAGCAGCCCCATGAAGCTGTTGCACGCCCCCGCCAGCTCGTCCTGGTCAGCCAGTAGATCCATGGTACACTGTACTATGTATATGATTTACCTGACTAGATGACCAGTGTTGGGCAGGCTCAGTATGGCCGCCAGCAGCCCCATGAAGCTGTTACACGCCCCCGCCAGCTCGTCCTGGTCAGCCAGTAGATCCATGGTACACTGTACACTATACTATGTATATGATTTACCTGACTAGATGACCAGTGTTAGGCAGGCTCAGTATGGCCGCCAGCAGCCCCATGAAGCTGTTACATGCCCCCGCCAGCTCGTCCTGGTCAGCCAGTAGATCCATGGTACACTGTACTATGTATATGATTTACCTGACTAGATGACCAGTGTTGGGCAGGCTCAGTATGGCCGCCAGCAGCCCCATGAAGCTGTTGCACGCCCCCGCCAGCTCGTCCTGGTCAGCCAGTAGATCCATGGTACACTGTACTATGTATATGATTTACCTGACTAGATGACCAGTGTTGGGCAGGCTCAGTATGGCCGCCAGCAGCCCCATGAAGCTGTTACACGCCCCCGCCAGCTCGTCCTGGTCAGCCAGTAGATCCATGGTACACTGTACACTATACTATGTATATGATTTACCTGACTAGATGACCAGTGTTAGGCAGGCTCAGTATGGCCGCCAGCAGCCCCATGAAGCTGTTACATGCCCCCGCCAGCTCGTCCTGGTCAGCCAGTAGATCCATGGTACACTGTACTATGTATATGATTTACCTGACTAGATGACCAGTGTTGGGCAGGCTCAGTATGGCCGCCAGCAGCCCCATGAAGCTGTTGCACGCCCCCGCCAGCTCGTCCTGGTCAGCCAGTAGATCCATGGTACACTGTACTATGTATATGATTTACCTGACTAGATGACCAGTGTTGGGCAGGCTCAGTATGGCCGCCAGCAGCCCCATGAAGCTGTTACACGCCCCCGCCAGCTCGTCCTGGTCAGCCAGTAGATCCATGGTACACTGTACACTATACTATGTATATGATTTACCTGACTAGATGACCAGTGTTAGGCAGGCTCAGTATGGCCGCCAGCAGCCCCATGAAGCTGTTACACGCCCCCGCCAGCTCGTCCTGGTCAGCCAGTAGATCCATGGTACACTATACTATGTATATGATTTACCTGACTAGATGACCAGTGTTGGGCAGGCTCAGTATGGCCGCCAGCAGCCCCATGAAGCTGTTACACGCCCCCGCCAGCTCGTCCTGGTCAGCCAGTAGGTCCATGGTACACTGTACTATGTATATGATTTACCTGACTAGATGACCAGTGTTGGGCAGGCTCAGTATGGCCGCCAGCAGCCCCATGAAGCTGTTACACGCCCCCGCCAGCTCGTCCTGGTCAGCCAGTAGGTCCATGGTACACTGTACACTATACTATGTATATGATTTACCTGACTAGATGACCAGTGTTGGGCAGGCTCAGTATGGCCGCCAGCAGCCCCATGAAGCTGTTACACGCCCCCGCCAGCTCGTCCTGGTCAGCCAGTAGATCCATGGTACACTGTACACTATACTATGTATATGATTTACCTGACTAGATGACCAGTGTTGGGCAGGCTCAGTATGGCCGCCAGCAGCCCCATGAAGCTGTTACACGCCCCCGCCAGCTCGTCCTGGTCAGCCAGTAGATCCATGGTACACTGTACACTATACTATGTATATGATTTACCTGACTAGATGACCAGTGTTGGGCAGGCTCAGTATGGCCGCCAGCAGCCCCATGAAGCTGTTACACGCCCCCGCCAGCTCGTCCTGGTCAGCCAGTAGATCCATGGTACACTGTACACTATACTATGTATATGATTTACCTGACTAGATGACCAGTGTTGGGCAGGCTCAGTATGGCCGCCAGCAGCCCCATGAAGCTGTTACACGCCCCCGCCAGCTCGTCCTGGTCAGCCAGTAGGTCCATGGTACACTGTACTATGTATATGATTTACCTGACTAGATGACCAGTGTTGGGCAGGCTCAGTATGGCCGCCAGCAGCCCCATGAAGCTGTTACACGCCCCCGCCAGCTCGTCCTGGTCAGCCAGTAGGTCCATGGTACACTGTACACTATACTATGTATATGATTTACCTGACTAGATGACCAGTGTTGGGCAGGCTCAGTATGGCCGCCAGCAGCCCCATGAAGCTGTTACACGCCCCCGCCAGCTCGTCCTGGTCAGCCAGTAGATCCATGGTACACTATACTATGTATATGATTTACCTGACTAGATGACCAGTGTTGGGCAGGCTCAGTATGGCCGCCAGCAGCCCCATGAAGCTGTTACACGCCCCCGCCAGCTCGTCCTGGTCAGCCAGTAGGTCCATGGTACACTGTACTATGTATATGATTTACCTGACTAGATGACCAGTGTTGGGCAGGCTCAGTATGGCCGCCAGCAGCCCCATGAAGCTGTTACACGCCCCCGCCAGCTCGTCCTGGTCGGCCAGTAGATCCATGGTACACTGTACTATGTATATGATTTACCTGACTAGATGACCAGTGTTGGGCAGGCTCAGTATGGCCGCCAGCAGCCCCATGAAGCGGTTACACGCCCCCGCCAGTTCGTCCTGGTCAGCCAGTAGATCCATGGTACACTGTACTATGTATATGATTTACCTGACTAGATGACCAGTGTTGGGCAGGCTCAGTATGGCCGCCAGCAGCCCCATGAAGCTGTTACACGCCCCCGCCAGCTCGTCCTGGTCGGCCAGTAGATCCATGGTACACTGTACTATGTATATGATTTACCTGACTAGATGACCAGTGTTGGGCAGGCTCAGTATGGCCGCCAGCAGCCCCATGAAGCGGTTACACGCCCCCGCCAGCTCGTCCTGGTCAGCCAGTAGATCCATGGTACATTGTACTATGTATATGATTTACCTGACTAGATGACCAGTGTTGGGCAGGCTCAGTATGGCCGCCAGCAGCCCCATGAAGCTGTTACACGCCCCCGCCAGCTCGTCCTGGTCAGCCAGTAGATCCATGGTACACTGTACACTATACTATGTATATGATTTACCTGACTAGATGACCAGTGTTGGGCAGGCTCAGTATGGCCGCCAGCAGCCCCATGAAGCTGTTACACGCCCCCGCCAGCTCGTCCTGGTCAGCCAGTAGGTCCATGGTACACTGTACTATGTATATGATTTACCTGACTAGATGACCAGTGTTAGGCAGGCTCAGTATGGCCGCCAGCAGCCCCATGAAGCTGTTACACGCCCCCGCCAGCTCGTCCTGGTCAGCCAGTAGATCCATGGTACACTGTACTATGTATATGATTTACCTGACTAGATGACCAGTGTTGGGCAGGCTCAGTATGGCCGCCAGCAGCCCCATGAAGCTGTTACACGCCCCCGCCAGCTCGTCCTGGTCGGCCAGTAGGTCCATGGTACACTGTACTATGTATATGATTTACCTGACTAGATGACCAGTGTTGGGCAGGCTCAGTATGGCCGCCAGCAGCCCCATGAAGCTGTTACACGCCCCCGCCAGCTCGTCCTGGTCGGCCAGTAGGTCCATGGTACACTGTACTATGTATATGATTTACCTGACTAGATGACCAGTGTTGGGCAGGCTCAGTATGGCCGCCAGCAGCCCCATGAAGCTGTTACACGCCCCCGCCAGCTCGTCCTGGTCGGCCAGTAGGTCCATGGTACACTGTACTATGTATATGATTTACCTGACTAGATGACCAGTGTTGGGCAGGCTCAGTATGGCCGCCAGCAGCCCCATGAAGCTGTTACACGCCCCCGCCAGCTCGTCCTGGTCGGCCAGTAGATCCATGGTACACTGTACTATGTATATGATTTACCTGACTAGATGACCAGTGTTGGGCAGGCTCAGTATGGCCGCCAGCAGCCCCATGAAGCTGTTACACGCCCCCGCCAGCTCGTCCTGGTCGGCCAGTAGGTCCATGGTACACTGTACTATGTATATGATTTACCTGACTAGATGACCAGTGTTGGGCAGGCTCAGTATGGCCGCCAGCAGCCCCATGAAGCTGTTACACGCCCCCGCCAGCTCATCCTGGTCAGCCAGTAGGTCCATGGTACACTATACTATGTATATGATTTACCTGACTAGATGACCAGTGTTGGGCAGGCTCAGTATGGCCGCCAGCAGCCCCATGAAGCTGTTACACGCCCCCGCCAGCTCGTCCTGGTCAGCCAGTAGATCCATGGTACACTATACTATGTATATGATTTACCTGACTAGATGACCAGTGTTGGGCAGGCTCAGTATGGCCGCCAGCAGCCCCATGAAGCTGTTACACGCCCCCGCCAGCTCGTCCTGGTCAGCCAGTAGATCCATGGTACACTATACTATGTATATGATTTACCTGACTAGATGACCAGTGTTGGGCAGGCTCAGTATGGCCGCCAGCAGCCCCATGAAGCTGTTACACGCCCCCGCCAGCTCGTCCTGGTCGGCCAGTAGATCCATGGTACACTGTACACTTTACTATGTATATGATTTACCTGACTAGATGACCAGTGTTGGGCAGGCTCAGTATGGCCGCCAGCAGCCCCATGAAGCTGTTACACGCCCCCGCCAGCTCGTCCTGGTCAGCCAGTAGATCCATGGTACACTATACTATGTATATGATTTACCTGACTAGATGACCAGTGTTGGGCAGGCTCAGTATGGCCGCCAGCAGCCCCATGAAGCTGTTACACGCCCCCGCCAGCTCGTCCTGGTCAGCCAGTAGATCCATGGTACACTATACTATGTATATGATTTACCTGACTAGATGACCAGTGTTGGGCAGGCTCAGTATGGCCGCCAGCAGCCCCATGAAGCTGTTACACGCCCCCGCCAGCTCGTCCTGGTCGGCCAGTAGATCCATGGTACACTGTACACTTTACTATGTATATGATTTACCTGACTAGATGACCAGTGTTGGGCAGGCTCAGTATGGCCGCCAGCAGCCCCATGAAGCTGTTACACGCCCCCGCCAGCTCGTCCTGGTCAGCCAGTAGATCCATGGTACACTATACTATGTATATGATTTACCTGACTAGATGACCAGTGTTGGGCAGGCTCAGTATGGCCGCCAGCAGCCCCATGAAGCTGTTACACGCCCCCGCCAGCTCGTCCTGGTCAGCCAGTAGATCCATGGTACACTGAACTATGTATATGATTTACCTGACTAGATGACCAGTGTTGGGCAGGCTCAGTATGGCCGCCAGCAGCCCCATGAAGCTGTTACACGCCCCCGCCAGCTCGTCCTGGTCAGCCAGTAGGTCCATGGTACACTGTACTATGTATATGATTTACCTGACTAGATGACCAGTGTTGGGCAGGCTCAGTATGGCCGCCAGCAGCCCCATGAAGCTGTTACACGCCCCCGCCAGCTCGTCCTGGTCGGCCAGTAGATCCATGGTACACTGTACTATGTATATGATTTACCTGACTAGATGACCAGTGTTGGGCAGGCTCAGTATGGCCGCCAGCAGCCCCATGAAGCTGTTACATGCCCCCGCCAGCTCATCCTGGTCAGCCAGTAGGTCCATGGTACACTGTACTATGTATATGATTTACCTGACTAGATGACCAGTGTTGGGCAGGCTCAGTATGGCCGCCAGCAGCCCCATGAAGCTGTTACACGCCCCCGCCAGCTCGTCCTGGTCAGCCAGTAGATCCATGGTACACTGTACTATGTATATGATTTACCTGACTAGATGACCAGTGTTGGGCAGGCTCAGTATGGCCGCCAGCAGCCCCATGAAGCTGTTACACGCCCCCGCCAGCTCGTCCTGGTCGGCCAGTAGATCCATGGTACACTGTACACTTTACTATGTATATGATTTACCTGACTAGATGACCAGTGTTGGGCAGGCTCAGTATGGCCGCCAGCAGCCCCATGAAGCTGTTACACGCCCCCGCCAGCTCGTCCTGGTCAGCCAGTAGATCCATGGTACACTATACTATGTATATGATTTACCTGACTAGATGACCAGTGTTGGGCAGGCTCAGTATGGCCGCCAGCAGCCCCATGAAGCTGTTACACGCCCCCGCCAGCTCGTCCTGGTCAGCCAGTAGATCCATGGTACACTGAACTATGTATATGATTTACCTGACTAGATGACCAGTGTTGGGCAGGCTCAGTATGGCCGCCAGCAGCCCCATGAAGCTGTTACACGCCCCCGCCAGCTCGTCCTGGTCGGCCAGTAGGTCCCACACGGCCGTCACGATCGACGACACCTGCCGACAAACCAGCCGTAAACGTAAACTGACTGACGGAGTACAGTGAAGCCATGCAAGAGCAATCGTGGGGAGGAGCGTTCCTACCATATGATTCACTTAGCCTACCTAATGATACGTTTTCCCAGGTAATCAATTGGTAATTCAAAGTTTAAGTAAATTATCACACTTTAGAAAATTGTGACTGTGTGGTCACACAGTGACCACAGAAAATATTGATGTTTTGTTTCAATCAATAAACTAAAATAGGTTAAACTAAATATGAATCCTACTACACATCTATTTGCCTAAAAGCCCCCTACTACTAAATTTTGTTCCGTTACTAATGTACACAACTACATTCTGCTTTTGATGTGCGTTGTGGGAGTGTTCGCCTATTTCAGTGCTGCAGTTCTTTACAGTGTCTTAATGAGACTGCAAATAGTAACAAAGTCAAATTCCCCATTGAATGGATGATTTATAACCCCCTCCCCTCACGGCCAATGGGAACTGTAACCAAGCAGTCAAAACAACCTTTAAATTCAGTGAGCATTGAGGTCAGTCATGGCAATTTCAATATGTTTGTCCACACTTGTGGCCTTTTGTCCACCATGTTGAAACCTTTCAATTTCAACTTGCGTTTCAAAGTTCAATATATATTTCAATTCAACATATGGCAACGTTTGCCTTATTTAATGCACTTTAAGCATGTTCAACATCCGTCCACATGCATGCCTCACGTGAATATCACTATACTGTTAGGAAGAATTCTCTTTTTTCTTTTTTTTAAAAAAAAAACCTCCACTACCCGTCACTATGGGCCAATAGGCCTGTGCGGTGATCTAAAGACAGCAAGGTACGGTCACGGCATTAAATCACATAGGCTACATAGGCTAGCTAGAGGTGACCGCTCATGTTTGTGCGTGTAACGTCGTCGCCCGGGATCGAACCGGGGACCGCTGGCTTGTGAGGCCAGAGCTCTACCACTGAGCTGCCGCTCCCGTTAACTTACCGTGAATTGGTGTGGCATATTATATGTTAGTATTATATTTTAAATATGAATGTAAGTTGAAATAATTTTAAAACAAATCAAATATTTTTCTTCATTTCATTTGAATAGTTTTTCTCATAATTACATTAGCGATTCGTAATTAATGTTTAATTATTTGGCTATTATATTAAATTTTAATTAATTTTAAAAATTAATAAAACTTCTACAGTTAACTTTGAAATACTAGTCTTAAGATAGGTGGTAAAATTTGCTATTGGTCTTTTGCAGTGGTAAGATTCAGTAAAAAACCAATATTTATATTTGTTGTTTTTCTCACAAACACTCATTTGAGATCTGCAATCTTCAATAAACTCAAGATATTTTCGTCACTGTCTGTATTTACATAAGGGCAACCCAGACTACAAAGCGAAAAACTTTCAAAAAATGTGTTTTGAAAGATTGATTAGCCTCCGGATTACTGTTAAATACTTAAGAGTCATCTTCACCCCTAGGCCAGTACCGTAGCCCATTGTTGCGCAGTCGGCAATGTTAATCATACGGCTTTTATGCTAAAACGTGGTCTTGTATTCCCCTGTTTCGGACGCCGTTTTCTAACCAATTTTCTTTAAACTTGGTAAGTGTTTAGTTGAATAGTTATATTAGGTCGCTCATACCTCGAAATTCCGAAAATTTTACTAAATTTTGAAATATTACTAAGGAAAATCGAGTTACTTTTCGACGACACAGAGAGTAATATTTGTTAGATTTTCAAAATTTCGAGGTATGAGAAACCTAATACAACTATTCAACTAAACACTTACCAAGTTTAAAGAAAATTTGTTGGAAAACGGCGTCCGAAACAGGGGAATACAAGATCATGTTTTAGCATAAAAGCCGTATGATTAACATTGCCGACTGCGCAACAATGGGCTACTGGCCCAGGGGTGAAGATGACTCTTAAAGTGGAGTAAATACCTGCATTTAAGTAATCCAAAAAGTTGCAAAAATGGCAAATAGTTTCGACCCTTCATCACGGGGTCATCTTCAGGCCGTACAAGGATTAAAAACTGCTCTTCATTTTTGCTCTGCAGTTTTTAATCCTTGTACAGCCTGAAGATGACCCCCTAATAAAGGGTTGAAACTAGTTGCCATTTTTGCAACTTTTTGGATTACTTAAATGCAGGTATTTACACTTTAAGTAAAAAATGTGTGTTGAAACCATGTTGAAACACACAGAAATCCAAGGCTGGTTGTGAAAATGAACTTTGAGCTCAAATATTGTTCAACGGGACCCACCTGGTCAGGGAACTCGGAGACGATGGTGGGAGCGGCCGGGATGAGGGCGGAGGCGGCCACCGCGGCCACGTCGTCCACGTTGTCCTTCAGGCCAGCCAGGATAACTGGCAAGGTCCGGCCCAGGATGCTCCCCACCATATCCTGCCATGACAATACACTTCTAATGACATTGTTATGCAGTTTGTGACTAAGCTACATGACACTTCAATGGTTCTTAGGATTGATTTACACTGTGGAAAAGGATAAAAGTCCTAACCGAGGGAAAGAAGATTGCATTTTCCTCATTCTCCGAAGGTCCCACAGAGGGACGAAAATATCATTGAATTTTATGATATATAGCTTGATGAAATTTTAATTAATTTGTATTGATTATAGTGCAAAATCCATGTTTATCTGCAGAAAATTTTAATAACTCCATTATTTGTTGCCAGATCTTTACAAACTTGGTATCATTGTTTAGATTTGTCCACTCTTTTGTCTCTTATACAATTTTGATAAAATTTGCCGTTTTTGAGAAATTTGAGTTAAAAATTTTTTAATGGCCGCCATTTTGAAAATACACATTGGATGATAATTTTTTTTCTGAAACTAACATTGTTGTGATAAAGGTCCATGCCAAATATGAAGTAAATTCATCAATCCGTTAGGGAAATAAAAATTAATACATGTAAAAAAACAAAATGGCGGCTAGCGGCTAAACGAAGGGCTTTAGGACATATGTTGATATGACCTTGTTAGCTTATTTTCATGTGTAGAATCAGCTCCCGAAATTTCTGCACGTAGTCGTGAATCACCCTGTATAATCAAGTAGTCCCTATTCTAAAGATGTACCTGATGTGATGTAGCTTACCCCGTTTTTTGTCTCAAACCAATGTAGAGGTAACTAAAAAAAATAATTCACCTGATTCTATTTAAAGTTTGGGTACTTATTTGTTACCTATGCCACTAATGTACAGAGCTCTGCGGCGGTTAGGTTATTGCTGAATTTTAAGTACTTTCCCTAATTCTAAAAAGTCACCTTGTAGCGATGAAACATAATTTTGGCTATTTGGGTAGCTATAAATAGACCAAGATCATTTTGTAGACAGGAACATCAGTCTACCACTCTGTAATTACGGTTGATTTGCCAAGTGATTAAATGTTATGATTATTGCCAGTGATTAAATGATTAAATGCACATGTTAATTTCACTTTGAATAACTTTTGTTAAGTATTTAACACCTGTAGTAAAACAATGGTCAAATTGACTGATGCATAATTTTGTCTTATAATTGTTGCTAAACTGCTTTATCTTGAGAGCTGCCGCTCCTTATTACCTTCCCCCCCCCCAAAAATTATGCACTTCAAGGTCACATTGAGGGATCACCCCCATAGTACTATCACACCGAAGGAACGGTGCTGCAAACAATAGGACAGGGGACGTCATCCGCGCATGCGCGGAAGCCGGCAGGTAAGCACCGTCACCAAGGACTCAGTCTCAGTCGTCAGAAGCCCGGCCAGCAGCATCATGAAGGATCTGTGAGTAGTTTAAACCTTTGGGGGGGGGGGGAATCTATCTAGGGGAATAGGCTAACAAATACTTTTCTAAATTTACAGTTACGATGTAATTATTTAAGTATATTTATTATCAAGTGTTCATCCTTCTTATCAGGCCAGTAAAATTGTCTCCATTACTTGTTTCTCACAATAAAATGTCCCTAGTCAGGATTAATAGATTTAATATGTAGGATCAATACTCATCAAAGACGGCTTGCCTTGTCAGGGGTTTGCGGGCGTTTATATTCTGCGGATAATCCTCGCAATTAATTGTGCCTCCAGCATTGCTCCTCGGGGTCATGCATGTAGCCACTAGGCTGCCGCCTAGTTTCACTTAGTTTGCAACGGCATTGTATGGACTTTATTGTAAGAATTCGGTCAGTCAAATGTACTGTGTGTTTCGCTTACGAGTTGTAGTGAAATGCATTGTGTTTTGCTCTTATTGTAAGAAACTAAACGCCTAGTGTTACAAAATGGCTAGTGGTGGTACTAGAAGGGATGTTAGGCCTAGTGTTCCAGATTTTATTGACTAGATACGAAGATTGATGGCAGACGACAGCAAGTAGGGCCGGTGTCGCTAAGGGCAAACATTCATTTGCCAACTCAAGAATCAAGGCAAAGAATCTTTTTGTGAGTCAGAACTAAAAAACCATTCAACATAA
Organism: Neoaliturus tenellus; assembly: GCA_030545055.2. Taxonomy (NCBI): domain Eukaryota; kingdom Metazoa; phylum Arthropoda; class Insecta; order Hemiptera; family Cicadellidae; genus Neoaliturus; species Neoaliturus tenellus. The sequence goes on along the minus strand of CM061534.1, from coordinate 34,930,056 downwards.
AATTGTGTAATTTCTACACAATGTTCATAGAATACTCTTCTTTCAACTTAGGCATTCCTTTTAAGGTTGACGTCAAATTTACCTTAAAAAACAAGTGGCATTCATACAACAAACAAGTACCAAAATTTGATAAGTACATCGCTTCTTCATTTCCCTACTCTAAGTCTCACCTGTCGCACGGCCAGAACGTACTTAAGCCCCAACAGTCCGCCATGTCTCGCCTCCCAATCAGCGTTGTCTATCAGCTGTAGCAGCCGACTGACCACCCTGCCCACCCGCTCCTGCGACATCAGGTTTACCACCGAACCTGCGGAAAAACGTAAAAAGTAACAAGGAAGTTACAGAAATCAGAAATCAGAAATCAGTCTTTTATTATCATTCAGGCACAGTACATGCATTGATAAATGTCAGGCAAAAGTCATGCAGTCATTACATTTGTCAATCTTATAAATAATGGTAAAATTTGGCACAGTAAGAATACATGCAACTAGGCTAATAATAATAATATCACAGGCAGTGTAGAAGAGGACAGGCTGAAACAAAACAATGAAATCACAAGATATTAATAGGTGGTAAATCATTAAATTCTTTTATAGAGTAAAATGGGTTTTAAGAAGCCAATTGTAGATTTTTTGCTTAAACTTCTTAAAAGGAAGGTTGAGCACATTTGAGGGCAGTTTATTTAAACATTTGAGGCCCATAATTCTGTAACTGGATTTAGTTTTCTCCAATCTAACAAACGGTATGTCCAGTTGCTTCTTGTTTCTAGTGTTTATACTATGCACATCTTCCCTAAGCATTTGAGAATCAAGGTTCTTAAAACTAGTTAACATCACATTGTAAATATAAAGGTTAATTACAGTTAAAATATTAAAATCAATGAAAATTGGACGACAGTGTGCTTTTGGGTCAGCTCTAGCCATAATTCTTAACACCTTTTTCTGTATGATTAGGATTTTGTGTACATGTGGGCTATTGCCCCAAAAAGTAATCCCATAGCTGAGAGCCGACTGGAATAGGGAGAAATAGGCGGTCTTTTGGTATTCAAGGGGAATAAGGTCACTAAGACGACGAAAGAGGTAGGTCAGTCGGCTGAGTCTGGTGCATAGATAATCAGTTTGTTCGGACCAAGAGAGGCTTTGATCAAGAGTGACGCCCAGAAATTTCACAGCAGGGCTTAGCCTCAGGTTGTTTTCAGGGAGCTTCCTCATCCCAAAGACTACAGTTTGAGTTTTCTCTTGGTTTAGAAGAAACCCATTTGATGCAAACCAGTTAGCAGCTGTTAATATGGCTTCTTGTGCCAAATTTTCAACTCTAAGGAAGTTACTACTACAAGATAATAAGGTAGTGTCGTCGGCATAGAGGTAGGCATTGCTACAGAGGCAGGCAGGCAGGTCATTAATCAAAACCAAAAAAAGCAGAGGCCCAAGGACCGAGCCTTGTGGCACTCCACAGTTGTTAATAGCAACTGATGAAATATCACCCCCTGTACTCACTACCTGCCTTCGGTTTGAAAGATATGAACGGAAAAGGTCTAAAGCTGTGCAATTAATTCCATAAAATTCCAACTTATGGAGCAACAAGTCATGGCTGACACAGTCGAAGGCCTTACTGAGATCTATAAAAGTGGCCCAGGCAAAGTCCTTGTTTTCGAAGGCTTCGAGAATGTCATGAACCAGAGCATGTATTGCATCCATAGTGGACTGCCCACTTCTAAAGCCGAATTGCCTAGGACTAAAAAAAGAATGAGTTTCCATGTAAGAGTTCAATTGGTTGTAAATGATATGCTCCAGTACCTTGGACAGTGTAGGTACTAGGCTGATTGGCCGATAGTTGCCTGGATTGGATTTGTCACCCTTTTTGAATTTTGGAAAAATTTTGGAAATTTTTAGACAATCAGGGAAAATCCCTTCCCTAAGGCAGGCATTTATACAGTATGTGAGAGGTGTTACAATGAAATCAGCAATTTCTTTAATGAACCAGTTGGAGTGATCATAAAAATCTTTACTTTTTGAATTTTTCATCTTGCTGATTATAAGACAAACTTCGTCATCAGTAACATCAGTAAAATTAAAAACATGTTGAGTCTTAGGAATAGAATTAAGATATTGTTCAAAGTTTACATTGGGCTTAGTGATAGTATCTTTAATGACATTTACAGAGTTAATGAAATGGTTGTTAAGCAAATCAGGTTTTAAGAGAACAGTATTTGTTTTGACTGGATGCGAGTTTTGTTTGATAACAGACCATGCCGCACTGCATTTATTTCTCGAGTTTTCGATTGAAATGGCATTATAGTTGAGCTTAGCCTCTCTGATTGCTTTTTTGTATTTACTTAGAGCTTTCTTATAATCTAACTTACACAGGTTGTCGTTAATTAGCTTACATCTAGTATAAGCAGATTTTACCTCTTCCTTGAGCCTGGTAAGATCTTTAGTGTACCAGTGATGGTTTCCTTTGTCGCCTTTGGGTTTCAATTTTGATTTGCGTATAGGAAAGCACACGTCAAACACATGCATAAAATTGTCAAAAAAAACTGTGAAAAAATTACCTGGGTTGTAGTCCGCTGGCCAATTATGGGAGTCAAATTGCTCTTGCCAATTGATGTTTTGAATTTTGAATTTGAAACTCTCTAGATTAGTTTTAGAAAAACTCCTAGAGTAGGCAGAGGTAACGATCCCTTCAGGCTCAGTGAAAATAGTTGATACAACATTAAAACAAAGACCAAGATGGTCAGAATAGTGAAACACCTCCGGTGCGCAGTAAACATTGTCTTTGATGTAGTTTGAAAACACGTTATCCAGACAGGCGTTCCCCCGTGTCGGCTCCTCATTGTGGTGGTACAGGTTGAACTGCCTCAGCAAGTTGAGTAGTTCAGCAACAGATTTTTTGTTGGTGGTGACGTCAAATTGGGCATTGATGTCTCCTCCCATGACAATGTTGTAATTTGCCCATTTTGAACAGTTAATAAAAAGTAAAATCTGTTCGAGAAAGTCCAGAAAAAGGCATTCATCACTGTCTGGAGAACGGTAAAGTGAAATAACAATAAGTTTGTGAGAGTCAACCACTGTGGCACTGACTTCAATTATTTTCTCACGGCAAAATTCCGAAAGGTCTAAATGTTTACATTTGATTTCCTCCCGAGCAAAAATAAGGGTTCCACCTCTGCCATGAACAGACCTAGAGCAATTACTTACCAGATTGTAGCGTGGAAGGCTACAAAACTGTATCTCATCCGATGGGAACCAATGTTCGGATAAGCATATAAAGTCATAATGCTGTTGGATAGTGAGGTCCTCAAGCAATTCAAATTTACCTGGAAGGCCTTGAATATTGAGGAATAAAAAGGTAAGCACACAAAACTTGGAAATGTTCATAGGTTTACTTACGTTATTTTTGACACAGTCCATATTCACACAACAGTCTTCTGAGTCACTGATTCCAGTAAAAAAGCACTTTTGTCACTGTCACTCCCCTGTTGAGGATTATCACTTCGTCTTTTGGGATAGTACTTTCCAAAGAGGATGCCCTCAGGCCAAATTTCGGGCTTCATAACCTCACTTTCCATTGAGTGAGGTACCCCTATTTTGAAAGAGTTATATGAATTATGCCTTGTCGGTAGCTTTTCACACAACAAGTCTTTAACACTATTTTTGGATTCCAGGTGTGATTTAATATCGTCAACAGTAACAGAGGGATCGAACCTAGTAGCATATATCCACAACTGTCTATTGCTTGAAACAATGGCAAGTTTGTTGGTTTCACCTTTACCAGCAATAAGTTTATTGGACTTAGAGGGAGCTTCACTTTTGTTTTTCTGTTTACAGCGGTAACAGACTCGAGAATAACCTTCTTCATCACTTATGCGACAGTCACACTTTGAACTAGACTTAGAGGGACTTCCCGTTGAAGTAGGCTTCCTGGCTCGACCTAGGCCTAGTCTGTGAGTTTGCTTACTATGAAGGGAAGTGTTATTAGTACCATTAGTTGATGGTAATGATGCTTTCAAAGTGGTAGAATCTTTAGAAGGAAGATATTTAGGCTTTTCCTTCTCAATTGGAGGTGCAGACTTGACTGCAGCAGCAAAAGTTTCGGGACTACTTTCATAGCGGAGTGTTTTTTCGCCAGATTGACGTTTACTTACAAGATCAGTTTCCTGTAGTTGTTTGACGAGATCCATGATAATTTTGGAAAGTTTTTCATGGTTTTCCTCAAGATTGTTAATTTTCTGGTGTATTGCACTCACTGAGGTGGGATCCATCTCGTTTTGCGCAACTTCAGAGTTGGGTAGGCACTTATATCCTTCCGCCAGTTCTTCCTTGCAGGCATTGCAGAACCAAAGGACTAAATGTCCTAGCCGTCGTATGCTTTTAAATTTATATTTGCCAATACTAAGGCACTCAATGTGGAACCAAAGGTTACATTTTCCTTCACACTGAAGGGCATCTTCATTGGTTTTAACTACATTATTACAACTGCCACAAAGGCCCACTTCTACACTAGGCGCCATCTTGACTGTCGTAACATTCAACAGTTTACTTCATGTCTGTATAAAGTTTTCTGTGCTTTTTATGGGATTAAGTTTTCACTGTCAAGTAAATACAAGTGTGATGTTGTTAAAGTTGGTATTTTAAATAAAATTATTTTAAGGTAAGGTTATGTTAGGTTATGTTAAATGGGGCTTGGCAAGACACTGAGTTACTGAGGCAAGGCTATGGTTGGTTAGGCTATGCTAGTTTAGTTTAGGAACAACTAAAGAATTAAAACAACTAAAATAGCAAGTATTTTAGTTTTTAAATCACCTTACCTGGTACAAGAATGTTAATTACAAATAATTTAGATATTATAAGTTTTTTTAATTATTGAAACTTTTGCTATTGCTGTGTGTACATTTGTATCACCAAATTCCAGAAATTATTATTATTATTATTATTATTATTATTATTACTATTATGTGGGACTAGTTAGGCTTGGCTAGTTTACTTCAGGCTAAGATGTCTATCCTAGGGTAGGTAGGTTCAGTTAGGTTAGGTAAGACTACAGTAGGTTAGGAGTTATTTAGCTTGGTTAGTTATTTAGTTTAGTTAATTTAGTTATACCTAGTTCAATTAATGTGCGGTCAAGTGACAGAAATTTATTTCCCACCACAAGGAAAATTCCCTTAATACCTTCCCGATATCCCCTATTATCTTCAAAATCAGATGTTATTTTAATTTCACCCCGTGAAATTTAGAGTAGAAAATGGCGCTGATGATCATGTTACCTCAACTAGTTGCCATTGCAAGCGCTTCTTTTTACATTTCCATTGTCAAAGTAAGAATATTTGTTTATGAAAAAGCAAAACATTGGCATAAAAGTAATTAAGACATTAAACAGCTGCAATAGCTCTTAGTGAAGATTGTGATTAGATGGATTCTTGGCAGTGGGAGGAACAGGAGAAAAGGGGGGATTGAAATCTGCGTTTCAGAAACACATTTATTTTGAACGGGGTATAGTTATGTTGGTAAACTACGTTAAGCTAAGCTAGGATAAGATATGCAAGATGAGCAAGGCTAAATTACGTTACAATTAGGTTGTTAATGTTTACATAGGTTAGCGCCTGCACTGGTTACGCTAGGCTCTTATTATGTTAGGCTAATCTAGGCTGTTAGTTACATTAGGTTATGCTAAGCTAGGCCGTGTGTGAAGCTCACCCAAAGTCTGAGCGCAGGTTTCCCGCACGGGTGCCACAACCTGGTCGGACACAAAGTCCCCGAACCTGTCGAGCGCCAGGACGCACAACAGCCGCAGGGATATGTCCTCCAGGAACAGCTGGTGAAACTCCTCCTTCTGCGGACAAACCATCAGATGCAATCAGCTGACTCAGAACTTGGCAGGATTTGAGGTTAGGGTGGTTCAAACCCGTGCAGACAAAGGAAAAAGAAAAGAGGTTGCAAGAAACCTTACCAACAGGAGTGAAGTGACTGGTGAGCCTAGGCCTACTGGCACAATACTCCCAAAACATACAACACGAAAGACAATTTTGATCATCTTTACGACAAGTAGGAAGAACTTTCTTCTTCGATTTGAGAAAGCAGTATTGCTGTGGAAATTATCAATTGCCTTTTGTGTAATATTTTTTGTGACTCTCTTGCCAGTGGACTCACTGCATTTTATAAACAGTTCTCTATCAACCGTTTTACTTTATTCTTTTGTTTTCCTTTGTGTTTCTTTTCCTTTGTTTTCCTTTGTTGTTGGTCTTATTTTTTTATCTTTATTCCTTTGTCATTCAGAACTTAGTAAATAACTATTTAACTTTTTGAATGACTAAACCTAGTGACTATTTGAGTATGTCTATACAGGTGATTAATAATAAGTACCAGGTTAACCAAGTCTTGCTCGTTGGTTTTAATTCACTTTTGTTGTGTTATGGTAATAAAGCTAATGAATTTCCATCAACAACCAACTACATCTCTTCACAGCTGTCTCTCAACAGCTGTTTCAAAAAGACTGCTTAACATTAAGAGGGGGCTAAAGGGTCAGTCCTGGCGGACGTTGCTGAAACTACCGGACACAGTTTGTTCCTGGTTCGTTCCGTTCCAGTCAACTGAGTTGTGATGCGGCTGGCGGAGGGATGTAGTTCAAAAACTGCTGCCACTACCTCCCTTCACGTTTTCCCGTGTCGCTCTAGGCCGCCTCTGCCTATCTTTTCCTTCCGTGTACAGATAACACGGAATATCTTGGCCTCTGACATACTTCACTATTGGATTCAAATTTGTAAAAAAGTGGGACTAAAAACAGTCTACAACTTAGTCGTTGTACTCCAATTAATTGTTTTAGCTGAAAAATGTTATCACAGTAGTTAGTTATTACGTTTTAGTTATGTGTAGGCCTACTGCCCACCCTCTGACGATCACTCAATGTGTTGTTGTCACGTGCTAAATGGGTTTTAAAGGCTTTAATTTTATTGAAATGACGAAACAAATTAGCCTACGGCCACATTAAATTCCATTTATTTACTCCCTTTATTTTATTACACGGTTAAAATTAAAAATTGTAATTTTGAAATACTTCAGATAGTTGCTTGAAACACCTACGCACTTTAAGTGCTTATTTTTAAGGTGGGTATGACTGATCGGCGAGTGTGATGCTTTATTTATAAAACAATCAAATACACACATTTCATAAGTTTAAGTGAACGCCTTTTATCTTGTTTAAGTTGTATTTAAAACTTAAATGACCTCTTCTATGTTTTTATGTTACCGTAATGAATTCTGAATATAAATTATGTTCACGTAATTTAGTCTTCAAAAGAAGTAGGCCTATACTGAAGAAATATTATTTCATGTCCAAAAACCATAAAATTTTGTTTAAAACTGGTGACATAAAATTTATGAAAATAAAATAAAAATTAATAAACATTATGAATTTCAAAATGAGAAGAAGGATAAAAACAAAAGCCGTTTTTAAATTGAGTGCAGCGGTTCAATGTTGCAAGTGAAAGTAGCAAACTAGCTCATATGAAGGGCAAACAATTCTTAAGTTTGGCATTGCAAAGAAAATTGGGCAACGGCTTTAAAATAAAACATGGGAACACATCAAATCTTCAAAACTGTAGGGCTGACGGGTTTGTAATTTTTCATACACGTTCCTCTTTGCTCATAGGTGCTCACTAAGAAACGGTTTTGCTAATTTCCTTTTGGACTCCGTCCCACGGAACTTTAAAGTTTGAATAAAATTCGTATGGAAGGATATTTATTTGCATTTTAAAGATATTTCATTATGTATGAAATTAAATCCCAACCGCCGGCGAAGCCGTAACTCTTCAGCAGGCAATCTTACCAAAACAGAGGAGTGATAGGATAGAAACAAGTGGACAAGGCAGGATCGGCATGCAACACAGTAGAGGGGATGGGAATAGCTGCAACAACAAGTATACTTGTGGCGAGTTCGCATACGGCTATCGTGCAAAACATCCCGAATAGGATTTCGGCAGTCCATCACACTGTGCAGGTGCACTCATGGTGCACTATCTGAAACAGATTATGTTTCTGCATCTTGGTTATTCGATGAAATCGCGGTCGTCAATGTGATGGACGACACCAGTAAACCTCAGACCCAGTTACAAATTGCTTTACAGGATACTTCATATTTTATCAAAACAAAGACTAAAGAAATTCCATTAAAATATATGCACTACTAAAACACTTGACCCCGGCTAAATATCTTGGTCAAAATCATTATGAAGCCAGTGAAAATATCCTGAATAGGAAAGGAATGTCTTCCCCACATCAACGATTCTTCTTGGTTGAGTTATTAGAACATGTTCCTGAGTTTTCTGCCATATTTAACAAGAATACTACAGTACTTTAATTTGAATACAACCTATTATTAGTTTGAAATCAGCTATAAAAGAATATTGTATTATTTCAAAATACTATCATAGAGACGTCAGAATATTTTGTAATACTAAAAACATCTTTTTTTAATAATTATATCATATTATATTTACATTTATATCGTGGTATAACTGGCAAAAATTGAAGTATTCTCCATTTCGTAAGAAATTCTTCTCTGTTATGTTTTTGCTTCCTTAAACCATGAATTTAGTTGTTTGGAGCCATTATCAAAACATATTTTTCAATTAAAATACAAAAAATATAAATTTAACGGTTATATTAAATTACCGTAATTATCTAATTAAAATGTATAAGGTTGAAGAGAAAAACAAAATCAAAACATTCGAAGGGTCGAAACCATGTGCAGAATGTAAAAGTGTAAACAATAAGCAACGTAATAAACATGTGACAGATGTAAATTCATTTTAAATTTCTATCAGCTGTTGGAAGTAGATCGTATTCATGGGGGCCCGTCAGTTTCAGCGGCTGCCGCTAGAGGCTGTCAGTATCGGGGATCACTCGGACCAAAAATTCATCGTGCAGTGCTTCACCTTCTCCAAGTTTTCGAGTTTATTTTAAGTCCGATAAAAGTGGGATTTATTTTAAATGAAAGATAAAGACTTGGGCTATTTGGCTAACTTTTTGATTTTTTCAAATTTGAATCCATATGAAACTAAAAGGGATTCGATAAACTTTGATCCATTATAACTTTATGTGGACTAAAAATATCAAAAAATCAAAAAGTTAGCCAAATAGCCCAATTCTTTATCTTTCATTTAAAACAAATCCCACTTTTATCGGACTTAAAATAAACTCGGAAACTTGGAGAAGGCGAAGCACTGCATGATGTTTTGAGAGGTGACATTTTGCTCGGTCTTAATTAAAAGGCCTACTTTCCGCCGCAAAATCTCCTTCCTCGCCATCATCTACCTAAACTTTGGGCCTCACACATGCTGAATTGCAGCAGCGTATCTTTATCCAAAGTGTTTTACACCAAATACTAGATATTGTTTCTCGCTCTCAGTACGCTTGTAAACGTTGTAAAGTATTTGTTCAAGATGTAATTTATAATTCTAGTTAGTTAGTGCATAGACCCAGACAACGACACAGCAAATCACATTTCATAAAAATTAGGTATACTGTTGCTGGGAACCAAAATGGCGGATTACCGCGAACTGTAACAGGAGTGGCACGTGATAAAATGCGCCACGATATAAGTTCAATACCTTCATTCCCACGAGAACGAAATCAGAAACTTGTCAACGCTGCACCACGCCGCCATGATGGTCACCCGTGGGGGCAACTAACGGTGACGACATCATCGGCAAATCAAAATAAGGGGCGTGGTCAGAAAATCAACTGATTGGCTAATGTGATGTCTCGTGGGGGGTGACAAAACTTTAGGGAAGGGGAAGCGAGAGCCGAGCGGCCAAAAAGGAAGAGAAGAGAACTTTAGTCTGGAAGAAGTTAGGATTTGGAGAGGATCAACCTGCGGGACAAGGTAGTAAGCCACCCCCAGCGTCCGAACCACCTAACTCCAAGACTCCAACATCCATCACCCCGAACAACGAAGACTTACTGAAAACATCAAGTACTTCAACGAAGAAACTCAAACCCGGAGATCAACTCTCATCGTATCTTTGGAGACAAATCTTCCTGCTCCCTCCCAAAATTCGACGGCATCCCACTGCACAACACGGACTTCGGGGACCAAAGAGGACATCACCAGACGGCCCGGAGGACCACCCAGGAGCGGAGGCGGCCTACCAACACCCCATCCACGGACCAGGGTTGCAGCCGTACGACCACACCAGGGGGCTCCATCTTCGAGACCACCGTCCCGGAGGATCATCCCTTGGTGGACAACGTCGCCGCGCCCAGGAAAACACCCGCCGGATGATTAGGGTATGTGCCCTCCAAATTATGAGAAAAGGCCCAAGACAAAGTTAACCAAAGGCAACAGTAAATTAAACACAAAAACTTAATTTCGATTCTATTTAACCCTTGCTAAATATTAAAACAGACAAGATTATATAATTAGGGTGTAATTAAACTAATTAAATAAAGGAGTTTTAGGGTTTGAACATAGGGAGAAACAGCTCGCGGGATATTCATTTGTAAATATTTCCTTTATATAGATAGCTTATATTAATTCTTGTACAGATTACTTTATTATTTACCTAGATCCTTGTTTCCATTATTTTTCTAACTCAAATAAATGTGTATCTTACTGGTTTCGAGGTCCTAAGTATTTTAATGAACATTTTTTTATTGGGATCCTTATCAGAATAATTGAATCAATTTATTTGATGGTTATAGTTAATTCCTGATTTTTTGACGAACGGTTGTAAATATAATCTAAGTAATAAAACTGATTTAAAGCATAGGACTCTGAACTCCATAGATCACTTGTAAATATAAATATAATTATAAATATTGTCTTTTTGAATTTCTGGTGACGAATATTTCGACCAAAGTGCTCATTGAGAGACAAAAGGTGTAAAGACTTTCGGTAATCCGGATCCAGTGAAACTACGATTTGTGATTTGAACTATAACAAAAGACTCCAGTGCTTCTGTGAGATTTTTATCATACTGTGTTGAATCATAGAAGGGCAACCTCATTTATTAGGTTAAGTTTATGGTGTTTATTAAACATATGTTTTACTTACATTTGTGTTTGTTCAATCCCGATCCTTAACCTCTTGCATTAAGCCAAGCGAGTCAAAAATAGCTTACTTTTATTTATTTATCATTTTAATTCAAATGTTAAATTTCAGTAGCCTAACCAACTTTACACACACACTTTACATGGTGTCAGGCGCTTTTGATTGATTTAAATATCAAGGATTGAACAATCACAGTGGAAGTATATTGTGTTAGAATAAGACTTGTTAGTATAAGGATTGCAATTTGAGTGTTGGTTTGCGTAAAAAAAAGAGGGAATATAGGAGTGAATCTTAGGTTAAATTTAAAAGGAATTAAACCATAAGTAGGTGTTGAGAGTACCGTAATTAATAAAGAAAAACTTTAGACTAAAAATTATAATATAACTTTAAACATTTTTGAAAGGACAATTTTAACAGGGACTAATAATTAACAAAACAAAATGAAATGAGTTTAAATTTAAACAGGGCCCAAAAATTTCCTTTAGACATTTACCGCGTAAATAAAGAAGGACTTCAAGGCATCCTAACTAAATATAGAATCAAGTTTAACGAGACAGATACCGTAGCGGAATTAAGACCCGTTGTAGCTAACCTTAAACAGTATTTAAAAAGTAATTTATCTGAAGAGAAAAAGCACATATTCAGGAAGCTAGTTGTCAAAAGAGAGCATTTAACTGACACCGAGTTAAATAAATATCCTGCCTTAAAAAATATTCAAGAGTTTATAAGGGATAGGGAAGACTTGTACGACACAGCGAACTCAGCAGCGGGGTCGGATAACGAATACGAGGAACCGAAACACACGTACGAGGAAATAGACAACGAAGACGAGGGAGTAGACCACGTATACGCCGAGATCTTCAACCTTCCACCTCTTTACCAAAACATACAACCTCAAAACATGGCGGTTAGAGAAAAGTTACCTTTAATATCTGCTGGAACCTATCATGGGCTTCCCACAGAAAATCCTAACGACTTTATTGATAAATATGACATAGCGTCAATTTCAAACCATTGGCAGAATGAAACAAAACTGAAATTATTTGCAGCACACCTTACAGGCACTGCACTAGCTTGGTATAAACACTACACTAAAGACAGGGTTGTTGACGATTGGGATGAATTAAAAAGGGTTTTTATCCAAACTTTCACACCGGCAGCACAAGCACACAATATACAAACGTTATTAGAAAATAAGGTTCAGGGGAAAAATCAATCAGCACTAAGCTACTTTCTTGAAATATTGACCTTATGCAGACGACACAATCCGGAAATTACGGATAAACAAATCATTAATCACGTTATTCAAGGCCTTCAGCCAGAAATATGCGAACGCATCCTAAACGAAAAAACGGACACACTTCAAAATTTAGAATCGAGCTTGAGAAAGGTAGAATTAATGCTAGAAACACAAAGACACAATAGGGAAAAATTTGCAAGAGCTTCAAACAGGGAAGAAAAATGCTTAACGAATCTAACATCTAGCAAACAAGAAGACGAAATTAAAAGTCTCAGAACGGATGTTAAAACTTTAACAGACATTGTAGCAAACCTTAACATGCGATTAAGTAATTCTAACAGCCAACGAACTGCTTACCACACACAAGAGGATAGGAGAAGGCATCCGACCACAGATGACTCACCGGAAGGAAGAGGACTTTACCAGGGACGACCCAACAACAGAGGATGGTACAGTGAAGGAGACAGGCGATACCAGAGGCAAGCTTACCACAATCAATCGAGGAACTACCAACCCATGGGCAGACCACTACCGAATTCATCAACACCAAGACACAACCAGAACTATCCTAGAAAATTCTGTAACTACTGTAAAAGAGAAAATCATAATATTCAAGAATGCTTTTTAAGACCAAGACCTGAGCCAAGGAAACCATCTATGTTCTGCAAACACTGCAACATGTCGAACCACAGTGATAGTAATTGTTATAAACAGAAGAAAGGCAACACTGAGACAAAAAACGCCTAAGGTGGGGGCCTCCTTATAACAAATACAGTGGGAGTGCTCCCCTCTTCAAGAAACAAGAATATCGATCTCAAGAAAAAGGTTTTAAAATACAAAATTACCACAAAGAATTCCCAACCTTGGAAGATTCAGCGAAACGAAGACCAACGAAAAAGTATAAAAATAGAGGATGGAAGAGGAAAGAGGAAGAAGAAAAAGGAAGATCCACGACAAAGGAGAAGACTTCAAGATCCAATTGTACACAAACTAACAGGACAATGAACACTAGAGTGGGGAATGATACAAAATTTGATAAGGAAAATAAGGAAAATAAGAATAAAAATTATTCCATCTCGCGTCATAAGGAAAATGGTCAGGAAGGAAAAATTTTGGAAGAGGAGGAAAAGAGGAAAATTTGTAACACACTTCGAGAACAAGAGGACATTCATGAGATTCACAGCTGTAACATCTCGAAAAAATCGGATGGAAGGATTTCAAGACCACGCAAAGGAAAAAATTTAGGGAAGGAAGAAATCCACAAAACATTATTTAAATCCGAAACACAAGAGGAACAATCAATGCCCGTTTTAACGATCAATGCTAAATTAACGAACAACCCATCTAAGATCTTAACATGTATATTAGACACTGGCTGCAACATAAATTTGATCCAAGCGGAACTAGTCCCAAACAAAAATTTATCGAATAATAATGTACCAGAAGTAGTTGCCGCAAACGGTCTACCGCTAAACATTTTAGGCCACGCTGATCTCTCATTAGAAATTGACAACATAATCTTAAGGGGAAAATTTTTCGTCACACCAGACATCAGCACCAACGTGATTTTGGGGAATAAATTTTTGAACGAGAACAGAGTTGAAATAAACTTTAAAACCAAAGAAATAATATTTAACCTTGGGGAATATGAACACAAAATAAAAATGAACAGGAAATGGCTCATCAAAATTGAGAATATTAACACGGTTCAAAATACCAAAGACCCTGTAATTAAGGACTTTAGAACAAGTGAGGACATAGTAATAGCTCCCCACCAACACAGAAAATTAACACTGGGATATTCTATTAAGCCGAACACTCATTTTGAGGCAGAAAAGGCTCTTCAGGAGAAAAAGAAATGTCATGCGTTTTTAGTACACGAAGGTGAAAATGGAAATAGCTACATTAATATTTATAATGCATCTAAATTTCCTAAACATATTAATAGAAACACAGTTATAGGATTTTTAACTGAATACGGAGATGAAATCGCAATTCCTAAAGTTCAAAATGAAGTTTTTAAACAAAGTGATCCAAACAAACAAATTATTAAAGATAAAGATGGCATTGAATTTGATATTTCACCACATTTGACACCTAACCAACACAATCAAGTAGTAAAAATGTTGACTAAGTATAAATCCATGTTTACAACCAAGACGGAAGATTTAGAACCAGCTAAATTACCCCCTGTGAAATTAGAGACTGTGCCAAATCACAAACCGGTTAATTCTCCCCCTTATAAGCAAAGTACTCAAGAGAGGGAAGAACTAAATAAAATTTTGGACGACTTACTTAAAGCAGACATTTTAGAAGAGGCGCCAGATTATTGCGAATACTCAAGCCCAGTATTCATTACAAGAAACAGAGATAACTCACCAAGATTAGTTGGGGATATGAGAAAAATTAATAATATTTTGAAAACAACTGTACATCCAACGCCATCGGTTGGCCTAGTATTAAATTGTCTGAATAAAGCCAACAGCTTCACAAAATTAGATTTAAAAGGTGCTTATCATCAACTTTTGGTTAGGCCCGAGGATCGTCACCTGCTTACGATTAAAACACAAGACAGATTGTTACGGTACAAAAGACTCACTATGGGACTGAAAGTATCTTCAACTCTTTTTAGCAAAGCATTATTAGCCCTACTAAATAAACATTTATATAACAAAGTAATATGTTACATAGATGATGTGATTGTCTACGGATCGTCATTTGAAACAGATCTTGAAAATTTGGAAATCATTTTAAAAATTTTGCAAGAAGCCAATCTAAAACTTAACACGAAGAAATGCAAATTTCTCTATGAAAAGGTTGATATTTTAGGTTACCAAGTATCAAAGACCGGGATACTTCCTCAAGAATCAACTGTAAAGGCAATACTTGATTTCAAACGACCCAAATGCGTGCGGCAAGTACGACAATTTTTGGGAGCTTCATCCTTCTTTAGAAAACATATTAAGAACTATGCAGAAATAACACTGCCACTAACAGAACTGATAAAACAATCTAATCAAAATTTACCATTTAAGTGGGATGAAAATTGTGAACAGGCCTTTAAGAAAATAAAAGAAATTTTAACCAATCCACCAATTTTGGCGCATTGGCGAGATGAATTTGAAAGTATTATTTTTGTGGATAGCTCTCAGTTTGCCCTAGGAGGTTGTTTATTACAAAGAGACCCAGACACAAACAAATTACACCCAATTGCTTACCTCAGTAAAAAGTATAATGATATACAGAAGAGGTATTCCAACTCCGAGAGGGAAATGTTAGCCTTGGTGTATACAGTAAATTACTTCAGAGAATTCACTTTAGGACGACAAACGACAGTTTACACTGACTGCCAAGCCCTAGTTTATTATAAAAATTTTAAAAACACATCGTCCCGCCTAAATCGATTAGCGCTATCACTAGTCGACTATGACATTGTTGTAAAATACAAAAAAGGAACAAGCAATTTGTTAGCGGACAGCTTATCAAGAAATCCATTAGATGAAAACATAGATGAAGATTTAATAGAATAAGAATAAGAAAGAATAAGAAGATGGAAAAACTTTTACTACTGTCGACATTAATCGTGCTGAACCTACTATCAGAAGGCAACTGTGAAGATAATAACTATCAATTTTTCAATGGATTTCATTTGGAGCGCAAAACCGGATTAATTCCATACGAAGGAACAATTCCACTTTTATTCACCACTTCACTAATGAACACTCCCACACCATTGGTATCTTATAAAACATTCTTAAATTGCAATAATACAACCAATCATACTCAAATCTATTGTGACTTAGAAAAAAATGTGAAAACTCTTCAAAATCTGATTAATGAACAAATCAACAATCAAATTTCTGATACGTCATTGACCAATTCAACAAAAGTTAGAGGAAAAAGGGGACTTATATTTCTAGAAGAATTCTTTAGCTGGTGTTGCAATTTAGCTTCACAACAAGAAGTATCAGGGGTCTACGAAAACCAAAAACAATTACAGGACCATGCAAATGAAATTATAGATTCCGTAGGTACACAATATAAGGACTTGGTGAAAACTACTCAAAATCTCAACAACTTCACCCACGATGTGAAACGGCTCTCAGAAAATATCCATCAAAGTTTCGCAGCATTGAATGAGTTACAAGCCACGTCATACTCCGATATACTTGATCAAATTTATGCCTTAAATCAACAATCACTAGTGTACATATTATACAATTATCATCAAGATACGATAACTGAAATTTTGGAGCGATGTCATTTAAACCTGTTATCAGACAAACTTTTAAATACAAGAAATCTATCTAATCATTTAGAAGCTTTAAAACAAAAGGCGCAAACCAAAAATCTGGTTTTAGCCATTCCTAGTGACAAAATATTTCTTTATTATAAATTACCAATTACAAAATGCACAATTTTCAACGGAACTCTGCTACTAAAAATGAACATTCCTCTAAAGACTGTGAATCAAAAATATCAAGCATATAAATCAATTACTTCACCAGTAATGTGGAAAGATACAATTTGCCGTTTACAAATAAATAGTAAATATATTTTCAAATCAGAGACCTATTCTAAAGTTGTTTATGAGAACGATGATGATTGTAATGGAAAAACGTATCCTCTATGCCTATTACCTAGGCAAACGCTCGTATCTACGGAACAACAGGAATGTTTGCATCTAATTTTAAACTCTGAAAGCATCGCAAAACTACAAGAAAACTGTCATTATATTTGTGAAAAGCCACCAAAATATCCTATTATAACGAAACTCTTGCCAAATAAATATCTGATAACAAACATAAAGAACACTTTAACACTAAAATGCGATAACAATGAAATACACCAGATAGAACCCATTACAGCGGGAACTTTGGAAGTTACAATACCCTGCGACTGTGAACTGCATCAACCTGACACAATATTGATAACAAAAATTCGCCCTTGTGATTCTAAAGACATTCCCATGATCAACATTATTAATTTGATACCAGTAACTTGGTCAAAACTACAAACAATCCAATTATTCCCAGTTACCTCAGGAGTTACGTACAAATTTAAAAATTTATCCGAAATCATAAATGCGAATTGGACAATCAACAATCCAACGTTTGAAGTGACAGCACTTAAGAAAATTGAACACATAACCTTGAAGAATGACGAATTCGAAATTTTTGGAAATACGAAATTGTTATTTTACATAATGTTTGGCTGGACACTAATATTAACAATTATCATATTAGTAATCATTTATTGCGTACATATTCAATCGATCAAGATCAATATGAAACTTCCAGACAAAGATTACAAGAATTAGCAACAAGAACGATCCACAAGAGACACCAGACAGCCACGACCTCGACACACACACGCACACGAGAGGAGCAACGTAAACAAACAGCCGTCAGTAGCATACGACACTGGCGTACAATGCACCACGTCAGCTTAGCGGGGCCCAGCTTAGGTGGAGAAAGGCTCCACTCCCGTTGTTGAGGAGCACTCACTATGTTCAACCCAACCTGAAATCGTATTTGATGAAACTTATTGTTCGGGTGGAACGAACAATTTCCCCGAGTAGGGCCATGTAAAGTATTTGTTCAAGATGTAATTTATAATTCTAGTTAGTTAGTGCATAGACCCAGACAACGACACAGCAAATCACATTTCATAAAAATTAGGTATACTGTTGCTGGGAACCAAAATGGCGGATTACCGCGAACTGTAACAGGAGTGGCACGTGATAAAATGCGCCACGATATAAGTTCAATACCTTCATTCCCACGAGAACGAAATCAGAAACTTGTCAACGCTGCACCACGCCGCCATGATGGTCACCCGTGGGGGCAACTAACGGTGACGACATCATCGGCAAATCAAAATAAGGGGCGTGGTCAGAAAATCAACTGATTGGCTAATGTGATGTCTCGTGGGGGGTGACAAAACTTTAGGGAAGGGGAAGCGAGAGCCGAGCGGCCAAAAAGGAAGAGAAGAGAACTTTAGTCTGGAAGAAGTTAGGATTTGGAGAGGATCAACCTGCGGGACAAGGTAGTAAGCCACCCCCAGCGTCCGAACCACCTAACTCCAAGACTCCAACATCCATCACCCCGAACAACGAAGACTTACTGAAAACATCAAGTACTTCAACGAAGAAACTCAAACCCGGAGATCAACTCTCATCGTATCTTTGGAGACAAATCTTCCTGCTCCCTCCCAAAATTCGACGGCATCCCACTGCACAACACGGACTTCGGGGACCAAAGAGGACATCACCAGACGGCCCGGAGGACCACCCAGGAGCGGAGGCGGCCTACCAACACCCCATCCACGGACCAGGGTTGCAGCCGTACGACCACACCAGGGGGCTCCATCTTCGAGACCACCGTCCCGGAGGATCATCCCTTGGTGGACAACGTCGCCGCGCCCAGGAAAACACCCGCCGGATGATTAGGGTATGTGCCCTCCAAATTATGAGAAAAGGCCCAAGACAAAGTTAACCAAAGGCAACAGTAAATTAAACACAAAAACTTAATTTCGATTCTATTTAACCCTTGCTAAATATTAAAACAGACAAGATTATATAATTAGGGTGTAATTAAAGTAATTAAATAAAGGAGTTTTAGGGTTTGAACATAGGGAGAAACAGCTCGCGGGATATTCATTTGTAAATATTTCCTTTATATAGATAGCTTATATTAATTCTTGTACAGATTACTTTATTATTTACCTAGATCCTTGTTTCCATTATTTTTCTAACTCAAATAAATGTGTATCTTACTGGTTTCGAGGTCCTAAGTATTTTAATGAACATTTTTTTATTGGGATCCTTATCAGAATAATTGAATCAATTTATTTGATGGTTATAGTTAATTCCTGATTTTTTGACGAACGGTTGTAAATATAATCTAAGTAATAAAACTGATTTAAAGCATAGGACTCTGAACTCCATAGATCACTTGTAAATATAAATATAATTATAAATATTGTCTTTTTGAATTTCTGGTGACGAATATTTCGACCAAAGTGCTCATTGAGAGACAAAAGGTGTAAAGACTTTCGGTAATCCGGATCCAGTGAAACTACGATTTGTGATTTGAACTATAACAAAAGACTCCAGTGCTTCTGTGAGATTTTTATCATACTGTGTTGAATCATAGAAGGGCAACCTCATTTATTAGGTTAAGTTTATGGTGTTTATTAAACATATGTTTTACTTACATTTGTGTTTGTTCAATCCCGATCCTTAACCTCTTGCATTAAGCCAAGCGAGTCAAAAATAGCTTACTTTTATTTATTTATCATTTTAATTCAAATGTTAAATTTCAGTAGCCTAACCAACTTTACACACACACTTTACAACGTATTCAGGTAGTTACAACAACGTCCGCCAGGACTGACCCTTTAGCCCCCTCTTAATGTTCCTTTATTTTTGTATATACCTTTAGTTGTTATTTTGTTACCATTTGTAAAAACAATGTTAAAAATTACGATTTTTAAACTTAAATTAAGACCAAATTAGATTTTTTCCTGGGATTAAGACTATTTCTAAACTTATTTTTGGGCCAAAACACTCTTAAATGCAAAGTTTAAGCAAAATCTACCCGCTAGATTTCGAGATCATCCCTTCAGACATTGCTTGTATTATAGTATAGGATAATAAGAGGTGACTTTCGGCCCTAGAGCATTAAAACTCTGTTTTCAATAGTCAAACGACATTTCTACAATAGCTGATTACACTGTAGTATGATGAATAGTGATGAAACTACTGAAATGGCTCGAAGACCACCCTTTCTAGACTGAAAAAGAACCCATAGAATGGAGAAATTAAGGGACAGCAATTTCAACTTGTAATCAAAAGTCAATTTTTTCCTGATAGCTTCTATTTTTGTATTTCGATTAGTTTTTTCTTTATTATGCTGTAATTTTTTATGCCAATACCATTCTCAATGATTGTATGAATAAAGAACTTTGTCTATTGTCTAATGTCTATTGATGACCAAAAAACACTATGGCGCAGTGCCCCCACCAGGTGCGCCGGTGTGTCCTGGCTCTTGCCGGCGCCGCGGCCGTGAGTGCGCATCAGTTCCCGCAGCGCCGTGGCCGCGCCGTGCCGTGTCTCCCATCGAGCGCTGAACAGCTCCGCGCACAGCGAGTCACAGAGGCCTTCCAGCGGCCAGTCCACCGCCTGTGAACAAAGTGTTCGTACAATTAAAAATAACTTCTTCATTAGCATTATATGATGGTGCTATTATTCTGATAGCAGTAATAAAACGGCTTCCAACATTGCTCCATCTACAGGGTGACAGTTAAGACTTAGGACAACTTTATACGTTTTAAACGACAAGACAACAGTAGGCTACTTTGGAAATTTTTTTTCAAAGTATTACCATGGAGCAAAGTTTACCAGGTAACTTAATAAATGCAGCACATTGCGCTGCACAGGCCCCCTAGTTCTATTCTATTCTGTTTGTATTTTATGTTTTAAATTACTTTAAAAAAGGAAGAAGTTTAACAATAACTTAAATAATGTAAATTTATATTATTAATAGCCTATAATATGGTTTTGATTTCTTTATAGTAGTCCTACATCAAATTAAAACAATGTATAGTTTATGCTATTTCATATTTTGGCATACCACAATTTTGTTGTACATTAGTTGTATATTTTTAATTTGCAGTTTACAAATAGATTTGCAGTGTTTCCAGGGTTGAAAAAGATGTGTATTCAAAGTGATTGATAGCCTATTTTGGTATAAATTTAAGCATTATTTATAAAGTACTGTAAAATAAAATATTTATCTCTCCCTGCTCCCAGCCTCATGTGGTGGCCTACCGACACTGTATCGTACTCACATCGGGCCCCCATGCGCCCGTGTTGTCTGGAGTTGGTTCTGATTCCTCCATTCCCTCCTCCAGCTTCACCCTCTTAATCATTGGTCCTTCATTCTCGTCCTCCGTTCCTTGTCCCTGCGTCTTGTCCGTTCGCACGCTGGCCTGCCGGGCTTTTCGCCGAGCACGGTTCCGCTCCCGACAGCTCAGTCCTTCCGACACCACTTCGGTGATGCTCAGCTGTGAATAATACATCAATCCTTTGGTCATTGGGCTATTAATTAATGATCCTGACAAATGAAATCAGCTGCTATTTGTCAGTAACAACCTCAACCCTGTCGGTGTTTAAAATAAAGTATCTAAAGTGGGGTTTTCAAGGTCTAGACCATTATTTGGTGTTACGAGACCAACCTCCTGGTAAAAGAGGCCTTGTTGATGTAATTTGGAAAAAGAACTATAATAGGAGCATGTTAATCTGATTTTCCAGATAATTTATAGGAAATATTGGGAATAAAATATATTCTTTTGATAAGTAAATGTTAAAGTTCTATGTACTATGTAATGTACCACATATGCATACACTAAAGCTGAATAAACAAAGTTTGACTTGACTTGATTTAAAGGATTTTAAATTAAAAATATATGTTTCTGAAATATAACGCATCTTACGGTTGACACAAGAGGGTCAGATTGCTAAAAATTACTGTATTACCAAAGTTAGTTTTATTACAATAAATTTAAACACCAATGTTTCTTATGGCACACTCGTCTGTCTCACTAAGGAGGAAAACACAGCATTAACTTCCGTGAATGGCGACAATCTTAGTTTGACATGCAGTATTCACAATAATTAATTTCATAGAAAGACCATAATAAGGACCCCTGCTCAAATACTTTTGCTTGAATACAAAGGACTTAATAGTCAAACATCAATGGCTAAAGTAATTAACTGTGTTGCACAGGCTCTGGATGGATCTCAGAGGGCAGTGGGTGTTCTCTGTGATCTATCCAGGGCTTTTGACTGTGTTGACCATAATATCCTGATTGATAAATTGAATAAAATTGGCATTGTGGGAAAAGAACATAGATGGCTCTCATCATATTTAACAAATAGATTTCAAAGGACAAAATTAACTAAAAATAATCAAACTGCATATTCAATTTGGAAAAAAATACAATGTGGAGTTCCGCAGGGGTCAATCCTGGGCCCTTGCTTGTTCATTGTATACGTCAATGACCTTTCACTAATCTCAAATATGGATATCTTTCAGTATGCAGATGATACAATGCTACTTTGTACGGGGCCCAGTCCTGACACCCTGTGGTGCACACTGGACAGGGAGA
The DNA here is from genome assembly GCA_030545055.2 of Neoaliturus tenellus. Taxonomy (NCBI): domain Eukaryota; kingdom Metazoa; phylum Arthropoda; class Insecta; order Hemiptera; family Cicadellidae; genus Neoaliturus; species Neoaliturus tenellus. The sequence continues at coordinate 34,907,597 of CM061534.1, read as the reverse complement.
TACAGGCATTGGGTGACTGGTTCCAGGCAAACGGATTGGTCATGAATGAGGATAAAACTCAGATAGTAAAATTTAGCTCAAATAATAAGAATAATAGTGACCTTATTACAATATCTAATTTTCAAATATCTCTGCAAAAAAATGTAAATTTTCTGGGCATAACAATCAACCAAAACTTAAACTGGGAACCACAAGTAGATAATTTAGTTAAACGTTTGAATAGCTGTATCTTTTCACTTCGTGTAATAAGGCAAGTTGTTGATTTGAAAACTCAATTGACAACTTATCATGGGTATTTTTCATCAATAATGACATATGGAATTTTGGTCTGGGGTAACTCCTGTCATTCAAAAAGAATATTTAAATTACAAAAGAAAGCACTAAGAATTATTGCCAAAGTGTCCCCTAGAACTTCTTGTAAAGATATTTTTCAAAAATTTTCAATCTTAACGTTTTATGACCATTATATATTGGAAATTGCATGTTGGGTGAAAAACAATCTATCCTCACTCAGTGATCAGCCTGTCCATAATTATTACACAAGACATAGAGACAATATCAAACCAGTAAGGCACAGATTAGAAAAATTTCATTTGTCTCCTCAGTATTCAGGTCCAAAAATACACAACAAATTACCATTACATTTGAAAAATATTGAAAATTCTTTTAAATTCAGGACCACCCTGAGAGCCTGGTTGAAGACAAAAAAATTTTATTCAATTGCTGAATACTTAGACAGAGATATGAGTTCTGATTAAAGAAGTGAACTATTTTATAATTCATTATAAGTTGTTTGGTTTATTTTAAGATATTTCTTATACTTGTATTGTTTTCTGTATTGTACTGACTGTATGTCCTATCATTTGTATGATGTAATGACATGTAATAAATAAATAAATAAATAAATTATTGCTTTAATTATACTCAGAAACAGCAATACAAAAAATACATATTTGTTTTGTCTAATTTTTACGGATTAAACAAAAACATCAACAAAAATTAATGAAACGACATAACATTTAATAGTTAGAAAAATTTCACTAAAACTTGCCTTTTAACCCAGGTTATTTTTGTAATGTTTTGTTTAATTTATCGTAAAATGACATTTTAAAAGTTGGATGGGTTTTTATGCACTTTATAATATTTTTCAGCACATATATCACATTAACAAAGTTCAATGTGACAGATTTCCCATTAGAAACAATTGTTCAAATATTCTACATATTCGGCAATTTTAACCAGGCCCCGCTCCCATTAGTTTGCAACAGCGGCTCTCTAATGCATTTAGCTGACTTGAGAGGGGGGGGGGGGGGGGATCCATCGTGAGTTACATAACGGCAGCCCGAGACTCACCTTCTGTGGGGCCGTCGTCTGCGGAGGTCTGGCCGGCCGCAGATCGTCGGGGGAGATTACGGAACAGTCTAGCCTCACCGGGAGTCCCATCTCCTGCATCAGCCGGCTGTGCATCTGCTCCGCACCTGGGGCGACAAGCACACCAGTCAAATAGTAATCAAATTTTGCGAATGCTACGAAAATAATAATTTTTTTCCAATTGTTATGTAAAGCCAAACTGTAGCCCATGTAAAGAGGGTAAAATTTTACTTCCTCTCCAGAGGAAGATAAAATGAAACTTTGTCTCCCTAGGGATAAAAAGTAATACTTCGTCTCCCTAAAGATACAAAGTAGTACTTTGTCTATCTAGAGATACAAAGTAGTAATTCGTCTCCCTACAGATACAAAGTAGTACTTTGTCTCCCTTTAGGTACAAAGTAGTAATTCGTCTCCCTAAAGATACAAAGTAATACTTAATCTCCCTTCAGATACAGAGTATTACTTAGTCTCCCTCGAGATACAAAGTAGTAATTTGACTTCTTCAAAAGACAAAGTAACACTTTATCTCCTGAAGAACATTGATAAGCAAAGTAAACCCTTAAGAATAACATTGAAAATCTGGCAACGCTATCACTACACCAGCTTAGTAGAGAGTTTTTGCACATACGGTAAGTGGATACGGTAAACACTAAACGCTATTTAAATAATGGTGGATTTAGGTACTTTTGCTGTTTGAAGCTACAAAAGCTAATTGAGGAGTGATCCAATAGTAACCATTAGATCCCATTAATACAGTTGAACTATCCTTACTTACTTACTTACTCCCAGGGCCATGCATATCTAAGAAGATATTTGGCCGCACCAACAAAGCCTCTCCATCTTGCTCTATCTTCTGCATCTTCCTCAGTTGCTCCTAGTTTCTCCATGTCTTTCTTTACTTGGCTCCACCATTTTTGTTTTGGCCTTCCTCTCGGTCGTCTTCCTTCAGGGTTTCTTAATAAGACTAATTTTAAATTATTGTGCTCCTCTCTTCGTAAAACATGTCCAGCCCATCTAATCCTTCTACATTTAGATTCACAAACCACATCTGGATCTCTGTAGAGTTGAACTATCCTAGAAAACTATCCAAGTAGGATAGTTGAACTATCCTATGTAACGTAATATACGTAAATTTGCCAACTTGAAAATAGCGTTTAGCATTTACCGTATGATTTACCATACGTTGCAAAAACTCTCTATAATAGTGCCAGCTGATTATAAACTAGCAAGAATTGACATTTTTAATTTCGAGGTAAGCTAACCAACGCAGAGAACAGCATTATGGAGTGCTAGGCAATCTTTTATATTTTTATAAAGATTTGGGGTGAGGAAAATATTTCGTATTTTATGAGCTACGGTAAGCTTATTATTTTCCTCAAGATAATTTTCCTTGCATAAGGCTCGGGAGCCAACAATGTACCTCAGGGAGGTAATGTTATACTTTACACTAGGGATGGACGGGAATGAATTTTTAGTTCGGGACGGGACGGGACGGGAATTTTTATTTCCCGTACAATTCGGGACGGGATCGGGACAGGATAGCTCTTCTCAACGCTATCGGGAAATATTCGTTTTGACTTTTATCTGAATGTCATATAAAGACGAATTAATGTTAAATATCAACTGGTTCTCTTTTAAAATATTTCCACTTGTTTTTGTATAAGTTACAATGAACCTCTTTTTGTTGAAAAGATTTAAAATATCTAATTTTTATATTTGCAGTATACAATGAGATAAGGATAAAGTATAAATTTTCTTGTAACAAAAAAAAATTTAAATCAAATCACTAAACAATATACATATAAAAGAAGTCCATTAAACATTTTATAAAAGTTTTGTCGAATGAAATATTAAACGTTTTCTGTAAAGAATGGTAAGAAAAATTAAGTTCATAAAAATATAGATTAAAACTATTTGAAAAATTGTAAAGAAAACAAAACTGTATTACATAAATAGGCCTAAGGCCTGCTCAGTTGAAAAAAAAAAACAAAAAACAACAAATTGAAATTGTAATAAATATTCACCCTAAGGAATGAAGTGGTTCAACAAACCAAAGCCATTTATAAACCCAAGAAATGTTTATTTTAATTTTTTTTATACTTATTGATTTAACTGAGACAGATCATTATCATAAAATGATAATGATCTGAGATTATCATAAAAATATAACTTTAAAAATATACACTATTAGACCTAATTATTTTCATTTTTATTTCTATACTCATTTAGCTATTTTTTGCTATTTAAAAAAAGGAGTGTCTGATGAAAAAATCAATAAAAAACAATGAAGGTTTAAAGTTATGAACCTCAAAATCTAATAAATGTATTTGTAATGTTTAATTTTAAAAAATATATTTAATGGGATTTGAAGTTTTTTATTTAATAATTATATTAAATTATAATAAGATGTTTTTAACATTATAAAACAGTAATTCAATTAAAGATTAATTTATTTAACAATACTTTGTCATTTTCCCTTTGATTGGAAAGTCACACAGCTTTGGTTGACATTTTGTTTAATTTGTAAGAATTAGACGAATCAAACGAGCCATCCCTTAGTTTTCTACGACAATTGGTTCAGAAAGTAGCATTTGGTACTAGGAGCAAAAAACACCCCTCTTGAATAAATTACTGCCGGACGTCGAACAATAGATAAGCTGAACAATAGATCGTCTCTGGCGTCCGAGGAATGTGGAACCGTGTATTTGTGCCGTTCCTCGTTAGCGAGACCGCCGGCCGTGATCGCCGACCGAGATCGCCGGCCGAGAACGCCGGCCGCGATCGCGGCCACCGCGCCGTTCGGCAGTTCCCGTCCCGATAAATTCCCGAGTAAAAAAAAATCCCGCCCGATGATCGGGACAAATTTGCTCCCGAAAATTTTCCCGAAATTTCGGGTCCCGTCCATCCCTACTTTACACCCTTACTACACAAATAACTAATCAAATTTGTTGAAGAAAGAAGATCCAACCACAGTTTTCCGCACACTCACCAACGGCGTTATCCTCTTCCGTGTCGTATTCCTTCCCCTCCGACCCCATGAGGTAGGCACTGTTGCTGACCACCGCTCCGAGGTCAAAGGTCGCATAGGTCAATCTCCCCGCCTGCACCATGGCTTGCAGCGGGTCAACGGCATTGTCTGGAACAGCACCGGGCAACGTTCAAGGCTTATTTCCAATTAGTGCCTGTGATAAGCACAGGAGAGGGACAGATGGCGAGCAGTTGTTGGCGAGGCCAAAATTTGTCGAGTATCAATGGCCATGGGAGTATTGGGAGTAATCAAAATGGCCATGGGAGTAATCAAAATGAGAGTAAGAGTAAGATATTACTAAATACAACATTAATCGTGTGTTAGATAATAACAGCTGTTATTAAGTTCTTTACAAAAGCGTTGAACCAAGCAAACAAGTGCTCTTATGAATCAATGAAGGATAACTTAATTCGAGACAGACTAGTATGTGGTATTGACAACAACAAAACTCGTCAAAAGCTTTTCCACGAGGAAGGTTTTAACTGTGGAGAAGACAATCAATTAACATTTTTAGACCTTCAGAAATGGTTGAATACCAACTGTCCACAATGTCTGATAAGAAAAGCTGCGCTGTTAATGTTGTAAAACAAAAATCCTACGTAACAGCTGAAAATAATCGCCTGGAAAACACCTTTGACTGCATTCGTTGCGGTTCTAATCATGGTCCAAAAGCCTGTCCTGCCTTTCAGAAGAAATGTACCAACTGTAGGAGACTAGGACATTTCCCTAAGGTTTGCCGCCCCAAACTGCGGGAGGGCATAAAAACTCTAACGGTTGAGGATTTAAATAAAATGTAAACAAAAGATATAAACTTAATAACAGCTGTTATTCTCTAACACAAAATTAATTAATGTTGTATTTAGTTATATCACAGTGCCAAGAGCAGAAAACATGTTCAACCATAGAAAGTGTAATTCATCACCAAAATTTGTGCACTCCTCTTCGCTTTAACTCAAAAGTCATCTATGAAATTGTACATAAATTTCAGCGTTAAATATTAGTTTACTTTTTCTAATAATTAATTCTCGTTTTAATGAGAAAATGAATCAATTTATTTTTATATTTATTTTATTTTTATGACTTAGCCAAACTGAGTGTTATAAGAATTTCAACTGATTAAAAATAATGGGAGAGAAAATATAGAAAACTACCTTTTTTTATTTACAAGGCAGCTGAGGAATATAAAATTCAGGTCAGAGCACAAAAATGTATGATATTACCGTAGTGGTTATTACTTACTTGATTCGATTGTTATACTCAAATTGTTAGCTTAAAGAAAAATAATATAATGGAGCCATAAAACTATATTTTATTAAATTATTTATGTTGAAAAAAGTGGTTTGATTTATTTAGGAAACTGAATGTATGAGTAATCAATTTAGGCTACCACAAGTTAATTAATAAGTTAAAATTGTTATTTTTTCCTTTTTTACGCTGGAAAGTGATAATGGCAATTGTAAATGGTTAAACTGAAACACTTAAGCAAATAATTACTTTATTCTAGAACTTCTACAACGTTGATTTTCCAAAGCTAACAGTTACTTGTGTAAACTGAAACATACATTAATGTCTGCTGACACAGTTGCTCCTAAAACAAATGTTGCCTCACATTAAAGCTTCTAGTATAACAGTGGAAATGTTAAAATGATTTTAAGAATGTATTATTTTGAAAAAACAATCCTGATAAAATATTAGAATAACAAAATAATTGACAGCAATTGAAGTTACATAGGTAGTTTTGTGTTTTAACTACACTACTAGAAAACTAGGTCTTCTGAAGAAGCCAACAAAAATGCTATAAACCAACAAAAACTCTTCAGATTAATAAGAAAGCTATGTACATTATGACCTCTTAAACAACTTTTTTTCATTTCAAACATTAGTGAAAGTTCTTTGTTTGGCTATGAAATAGTTACATAAATTTGTTAGATAACCACAAGTATGTTACATAAAAGCTAATGTATGACATGTATGAAGAGGTTTTACAATTATATTGGCTGTCAAAATACATCAAGTTTTTTTCCTTGAAAAGGGATATTAAATAAAAAATTTATTTAAGAGTACATATATGACTATATTTTGGGAAAATTTTTTTACGTTGATGGTGAACGTGTGAAGTAGACCAACTATTGTTTTCGGTTTCCCAAACCACCAGGAGGGGCCAAACCACCAGGGGGTTAGGGGGTATGGAATTTTTTGAAAACTTTTACTTAATTTGAAGGGTTTTCGGCTTTTAGAGTCCCTAAAATATATTTTTGAGTCCACCTTACTGGACATTTAATGTTCAGAAGTGAACTTAAAGTTATAGGGTGAATGGAAAATACAGGATTATATGCAACGTTGACGTTGACCACTTCTTCACTCAATGAAACGTTCACTATAAACTACAATTACCGCGACATTCAAATTCATATGTTTTCCTGCCGGTCCTAACCTCAAAAAACTGACCGATTGGTCAGTTTACTTGTGATTACAAGTGGTTAAAAAAGGGTTCACGCATGACCTTAGGTTAAACTGGGACACCAACATGCGTGTAAGCCACATGTGAGAGTACTTCTGTCTGTTAGTACAGGCTGTGAATTTTTTAAGGCTATTTTTGCAAACTGAAGCATTAAAATTAAAAAATAAAAAACTTCTCGGGAGGGGGGAGGCTTATAGCCTCCATGGCCCCCTCTCTGAAACCACCATTGTTCCCAAAGCATTTTTGGTCTACAAACCCAAAATCTGTGCAGAGCTCATCAGTGCTATCCAGCACCCCTTGAAGAATCCGTCAGCGCATCAGGGGGTGTTTTCCAGGACCGGGGTCACTGCCTACCCCGCCTCTATCCTGGTGCCAATTCCCTCCCCACTCACCGGTGTTAACCGTTGCCCCCGGAGGGTTTCAGCGGGGGGTGTTTTCCAGGACCGGGGTCACTGCCTACCCCGCCTCTATCCTGGTGCCAATTCCCTCCCCACTCACCGGTGTTAACCGTTGCCCCCGGACAGTCCCAGCAGGGGGTGTTTTCCAGGACCGGGGTCACTGCCTGCCCCGCCGCTATCCTGGTGCCAATTCCCTCCCCACTCACTGGTGTTATCTGTTGCCCCCAGAGGGTCCCAGCGGGGGGTGTTTTCCAGGACCGGGGTCAATGCCTGCCCCGCCGCTATCCTGGTGCCAATTCCCTCCCCACTCACCGGTGTTATCCGTTGCCCCCGGAGGGTCCCAGCGGGGGGTGTTTTCCAGCACCGCCGTCACTGCCTGCCCCGCCGCTATCCTTGTATCCCATGCTGACGAGCGTAGCAGACCCGCGATGCGACCCAGCAACGTGTGAAGCTCGTGCGGGTGTAGGCGTTGTACCTGCAACCGAATGGGCCTTCCATGAGCTCATCACAACCTGATAAAGCTATTTATTAAGGACATCATTTACCAGTACAATGTATGTTTCAATTATCAGTTAACTCAGGCATTTATCAAGACTTTTACTTCCAATGCTGTTTATATCTAGTTGGTAATTCAAAAGATATGCTGAATAAGTAGGCTGAAAATCTAACCTAATTTTTTAAGAAAATCAAAACCAAAATCATGTGTTCGCTCACTTTCCAAATAACTTCCACAGAATTAAATCAAACACTAACCCAAGTTTTTTTTTTTTTTTTTTTTTTTTTTTTTTTTTTTTTTTTTTATCCGATGAACTACATTGATAATTTTTTATTCAATAATATTATTTGCATGTAGCCTAGAACGCCACTGACTGAAAAATCTATCAATAAAATTGATATATCGCACTGGATCAAATATCAATGTATCGGATCAGATCCGATATTCTTCTAAATTTTCTGTGTAACCACCACTAAATATAATTTAATGGTTGAAAATACTAAATTGTTTATTTTGTTGAGCTCTTGTAAAATTTGTAACTCAAAATTATGTTATTAAAAAATTAAGGGTAAAAATGTTAAAACCCCATTTGAAACCTCATAAAACCCAGTACACAAAAAATCTCAGATGGCCTCCTATCTAAATATCAGCATTTGTTTTTGTAGTATTCCAAATTTTAGAGATCAAACGCACAATCTTTCAAGATATATACCACACTATATATATATATATATATATATATATTTTTTTTTTTTAATAAAAGAGGTTGACGGACCTTTTTTTGCCTTACTTTGACCCGTCCACATAGACTATTGATCTGTGCGTGGAACGTATTAGACAAAGTAAGGGGGTGAGCCGCTACAGTACAAGGTGAGAGGTACTGATAAAAGTCACTGGCAGAACGAACGCGGATTCGAACCCACAACATCGCTGCCATGGTTCCGAAGTCCGGCGCGCTAACCACTACGCCACCGACTCACCACCTCAAATGACTCACCTTATTATTAAATTACAAACGTTTCATCAGTTATAGAGCGGTTGGTGATTACCTCTCCCAGCTGTGCGGCCGCTGCACGTCTCGTCACTCCCGACGAGCCTGTCTCCAACAGGACAAACAGACGGTCCAACCTGCGGAACACAACAGCTGTGTTAATGGGGGGGAGGGGGTAGTAACAGACAGAGAGATGCAAACTCAAGGTCTGTAGAGGAAAAAGCATAACTTCTTCCTAAGGTCAGCTGAATAGCTATTTTTTGTGTTCCGGATATGAAGCGTCAAAACTAAAACGGAAGTCAAGTTACGTTATAATATTTACCATTAAACAGCTGATTGAAAAAGAGAATCAAGCAGTCTTGCCACGGATACGATATTTATCGTAATGACACCATATTACTCTATTTTACATTTGGATTATTAGTTAATAACAAACCATTAGGTAATGACCAAATCAACAGTTATCAATCAAGGTAAATAAATATAAAACCATAAATTCTACCCTAGTTTGCTTTGAAATTCCTTATTTTAGTAATAGTTGAGACAAAAAATGTCGAACACAAATGAGAAGATTGCTGTTTCCTGCAGCATTGGCCACACTTGCAAGCAACAAAGAGTAAAATGTTGATGTTTTAACACTTAACACACTTTTAACACTTTTAACAAAACCTCTGTGGTGACATCCACGAATGTAGCAGAAACTGACACCATTGCTCTTATGGGATGTAGCTCACCTGGCACTACAGTCATCTTGCATCTTGATCACATCCCACAGTTTGTTTGTTCGTTGTGTTGTCTGACTTGTGTCATCGACATGTTTCTTGTAAGTTAAGTTGATCGTAAGATGACTGTGGCCCTGGCCTACAGTCATCTTAATGCAAACTGTACAAATCTTACCATAACACAACACTTGGGAGAGTAGCTTAACCAATTACGAGATGGTTTCCGCTGCCAAAGAAGAACACGTGATTTACTAAACAATCCTTTCTTTTAACTCTCTACTCAATTAGCCTCAATACCTCAATTTACAAAAAACAAGACACTAGTTGAATTCAGCTGTGCAAATAAATGTCCTGGAGGTAGAACGGTCTGGCTAAGAAAATTCCCTTTTAATATAACTTTTTAAACTCTGGTATTGCCAAAAAAAACCTTCTTAGAATTTCAAAACGAAACACGCGTATCTCTTAAAGTCCCTCTCAATTTTAAAACTCTGAAGTTAACTACCAAACTACTAGCCAGGGCCTAGTCCCCTAAATCAACCAAGGTTTACCAAGCTGCTCACCTGACCTCTCCCGGGTCCAGGGTTTGCTCTGCCCTGATACAAGGAGTTAGCCTCTATCTACGACCGCATTTATACTCAGTGTCAAAGCACTCAGTGTTTACTTAAACCCCTTCCTACACAACCTTGACTGGTTGTCAACACACAGCCCTCTAATACTATGTCATTGTCATATCATTCTAACAAAAAATAAAAACCATATTCACAACCCCCTTTGCCAGTCAGACGATGCCCTAAGCGTCTCCCTAAACAAATGGTCAATTTTGTAAATGGGCCCCGTGGGCCCGAGCCCAGGGACGCAAAAGATTTCATGTTTGTTGGGAGCGCAAGCAAAAGAAAATATTTTATATCTCGTGCCATTGGAAAAGGGGGAAGGGTTCAAATATATCTTGCACCCATAGCACGTCACATACAAATCACGGGCCTGCCTGAACATAGTAATAGATTAACCTGACACAAAAACAATTCAAGCAGGTCTCAAACCAATATTAAAACATGAACTAGAATGAACTGTCTCTAGCTGTTGGGTTAAGAAAAAAATGGCAAAGAGTAAAAAGATCTTAAAATTATGTACACATTTCAAAAGTGCAATAATAAAGGGAAGTTTGTATTTACAATTTATAAGTTGGCCGCCTTATTTGAAATATGGTGGATAAAAATCAAAACTAGAAAATCACCACAATAAACAGAATAAAAAGTCAATGGTGGTTTCTGCTTAACTTTTTTCAGTTCCTCTTATAGTTCTTTGATAAAAAAGCTGGCAGACTTATGCCAATCACACTGTATACCAGCATTTATTTTTACTGAGATTGGCAAAACAAACTTAATGGGTTGTTCATGTAAGAAAGCTATAATTACAGGCTAAATGGGAAAAAATTGCACGATATTGTTTATTAAAAAAAATAAAGTGTGCCAAGTGAAAAACATTTTTGTATTTTAATCATGTTTTAAAGCTATTTATACTATGAATAATAAAAGATAATCTTTAAGAGAACTGGCTTTTATTTGCATTGCTTGGTTAACCCATGGACCAAAACTAAACTGGTAAACATTGCAACAAACATTCAAAATGTAAACAAATAAACAGTACAATAAATCAGCTGTTTAAAATATAGATGAAAGACAACTAAAATAATCATCTGGATCTTAAATACAACACGCTCCTTTTTTTTTTAAGTTCACTTGTAGACTACGTAATCTTGTAGATGTGCTGGAGGATTTCTTGTACGAACTGGTCGTGGTGATTTTGGCTTATTCTCACTTATGACGGGCAGTCGAGGGGGTTCAGGGGAAGCTTCTTTTATGTGAACACGGTCTCTTCGGTAAGGTGTCTGATTTACCTCGACAACATATGACCTGTTGTTGTGTTTATCTTGAACAACTCCTTTGTTCCAAGGACTATCATCCCCTTTTAACTTTACAAACACAGGCTGACCAATCTCAAGGTCTTTTAGAGGTCTAGCCTTCTTATCTACCCTTCCTTTAACTGTTTTTTTGTTATCAGTAATCTTCTCTGGAACTTTCTGTACAATTTCTGGATGCAGCTGTTTGTCTGTGAAAGGAATTCCACATCTTGTCCGTCTTCCCATTAGTCTTCGGGCTGGACTACTGCCAATTTTATTAGGGGTGTTTCTTTGTATTAGAAGAGCCTTATATATGTCTTCGTTGTTCTCGAGGGATCTCTTAATTATTTGTTTTGCTATTTTGACAGCAGATTCAGCCTTGCCGTTCCCTTGTGGATGATAAGGTGCAGAGGTTGAATGAGAGAACTCCCACTCCATGGAAAACTTTGAAAACTCCTGGTTTATAAATGGGGTACCATTGTCTGTTATAACGAGTCGAGGAATGCCATATCGAGCGAACTGTCTCTTACAGCATCTAATAATGGTTGTTGCTTCCATGTTTGGTATTTCCTCTATTTCAAAAAAATCTGAATAGTGATCTACAACCAACCAAATGACCCTCTTCTTTTTATTTACCTCAATTTCGAACAAATCCATACTAACTATTTCAAAAGGTAATTCAGGAACATGAACAGATTGCATAGGCAGCTTGTAGTTGTTTGCTGAGTGTTTGATACATGTGTTACATTTCCTAACTGTGTTTTCAAGTTCTGTTATAATTCCAGGCCAAAAAATACAGTCTCTTGCAAGCCGTATACTCATCTCAATTCCTTGATGTGCTTGATGAAGTCTTTTAAGCATGTCGGGGCGTAATGATCGGGGGATCACAATGCGATGTCCTTTGAATATAAGACTACCATCAAAAGTAAGCTCCTCTTTGTATTTATGGTATGATTTCAACTCTTCATTTCTTATAGATTTGGCATTTTCGGGCCAACCATTGAGAATATAACTTATTAGCCCTTGTGATATATCATCATCAGCTGTAGCTTTTTTAATATCCTCGAGTCTAGGGTCTGAAATAGGTAAGTGCTCTACATGATTTATATTTTCAATCTCAGAAGCCAAATTAATGAAGTAAACACTTTCAAATTCAACTGTTTCCTCATCTGGTAGGTGCAATCTGGAAAGAAGGTCGGCTATATAGAGTTCAGAACCGGGAACAAATTGTAATTTGATATTAAAACGCTGTAATGCAAGGAGCATGCGCTGCAAACGCTTAGGTGCTGACAGTAACGGTTTCTTCATTATTGTTTGGAGTGGTTTGTGATCACTTTGAACTATTACTTCTTGACCAATTAAGTACTGCTCAAAGCGCATGCAACCAAAGACAACTGCTAAAGCTTCTTTTTCAATCTGTGCGTACTTGCTCTCTGTTGCTGTGAGAGTTCTAGAGGCAAAACTTACTGGTTTTCCATTTTGAAGTAGTACTGCTCCCAATCCCGACTGTGAACTATCACATTGTAAAACAACTGGCTTAGTGCTATCATAATATTGGAGGATTGGAGCTTGAGAAACTAGTTTCTTCAGTTTATCGAATGATTTCTTTTCAGTATGTCCCCACTTGAAATTAGAATCAATTTTTGTCAACGATCGTAAAGGTTGAGCCACTGTAGAAACGGATGGTAGAAACTTTGACAAATAATTAATCATTCCTAAAAATGTAAGGACTTCTTTGACATTACTCGGTTCCGGCATCTTTGAAATAGCTTCAACCTTTGTAGGATCCGGCTTAATACTTTCATTTGTAAGAAAGTGACCAAAAAACTTAACACTTTTTTTGCAAAGAGACATTTTTTCTTTGTTAAGTTTAAGATTCTTTTCACGCAGTCGGATAAATAGTTGTTCTAGCTTTTCATCATGATCTTTTATCGCTTCTTCTTCTGTTTTTCCACAGCCATACACAAGTAAATCATCACACATAACTTCGACTCCTTTTAAACCCTCAACCACTTCATGTTGTACACGTTGAAAGATCTCTGGTGCAGGCGAGATACCAAAAGGAACTCTTTTCCATCTGTACCTTCCGAATGGAGTCCAAAACGTAGTGAGGTAACTGCTACGTTCAGCCAAAGCAATTTGCCAAAAACCTCTTCTAGCGTCAAGTGTGGTGAAAACTTTGGCATCTTTCAGATCAGGCATGATTTCTTCCACTGTTGGCATTTGGTAGTGTGGTCGTTTCAACGCCTTATTTAGATCTATAGGGTCAAGACAGATTCTCAACTTCCCGTTTTTATTAATCAGTAAAACATTACTGACCCAGTCTGTATGTTTATCAACTTTAGCTATAACGTCCATTTTTTCAAGCTCTTCAATTGTTTCTTTTAGTTGTTCTCGAAGCTTAACAGGAACCCTTCTAGCTTGTTGAATAACCGGCCTGACGGATTCATCAACTTCTAATTCCACTTCTCCAGGTATCATACCGAGTCCTTCAAACACGTCCAGATATTTACTAACTATCATTTCCGAACTCGATAATCCTTTTGCATTTGCTTTGTCAAGCTTGTTGATTATCCTCAAAAAACCTAGCTTAGAAGATGCTTTGTATGACAAAAGCGGAATTTGATCTTTGTCTACTACAATAAAACAAACTTTAAATAATTCATTATGACGATTAACTAGCAGTGTGACTTCCCCTTTTGGATTGGTAATACCATCTCCAAACCCTCTTATTTTGAAGCTACAGGGTTTCAGCTTCGGGCAGTAATCAGACAATAAATCACAAAGCTGGCTGTAACCAATAACTGAACACGTAGCTGCTGAATCTAGAATACACTCAGTCTGTTTCACTTTGTTATCGATTATAAACGAGATTTTCGAGGTAGCAACTCTATCAGCATGATCTTCTGACTGACTCAAACAGAAAATTGTTTGTTCATCACTATCAATATTACTTATAACATCAAGTTGTTTTATACTCCTAGACGAGCTTTTACAAACTTTCGCAAAGTGATTAAGCTTTTTGTAATTTGTACATTGCTTACCATAGGCTGGACAAGCCCTGGGCGCATGTATACTGCCACAATACATACAGGTACGATTGTTAGAGGTGGCATTCTGTGAAGAATACTCTGGTTTATGTTCAATCTTCTTTTGTTTAGAGAACTTTTTTAAGGCTTGAATATCTGCTGTTTTTTCTTTTAACAAGTCAGTCTTATTCGAGAGTTCATCCAATTGAGCTTTACTCAGTTCAGCACTTTTAATTTTGTAAATAGCATCTTGAAGCTTTAGGTGTTTGTCATCATACAGCTTTTCCCTGAGTTTGATGTTATTTATGGAAACACACAGCCTATCTAGAATGAATTCATCAGTCATATTAAAATCACATTTAGGACACTTAAAGTTGCAGTTTTTACCTAAGGACTTCAACCTATCCACATACTCATCGATGGGCTCAGCTTGGCCTTGTATTGACATGTTGAAAATAGCTCTTTCATACCTGGTATTTAGCTCAGGAACAAGATATTTGACGATCGCATTCAAAACAGATTCGCAGGATTCTTTATCTTCTTTTGTAAGAGGAAAGTTTTCATATAGTCTAAAACATTTCTCACCAATAGCTGATAAGAGTACGGCTATTTTCTCTTCTTCAGGTCGTGATACCAGGCCTGATGCTAATAGATAATTCTCCCATGAAGATCTAAAAAACTTAACATTAGCTTTCAAATCTCCTTCAAACTCAATAGGTCTTGGCAATGGTATATTAGGCAGATAAGCGTACTGTACTGATGCAGTTTGTGGCTTGCATTCACCTATCAGTGCAGTCAGTCTTTTTACTTGCTCTTCTAGCTCATAAAGTCTTTCTTGCTCATTCATTGCTTGTATTTTATTGAAAGTTAACACGGGTCCTAATGTTATACACCTGACACCATGTTTTAAAGCTATTTATACTATGAATAATAAAAGATAATCTTTAAGAGAACTGGCTTTTATTTGCATTGCTTGGTTAACCCATGGACCAAAACTAAACTGGTAAACATTGCAACAAACATTCAAAATGTAAACAAATAAACAGTACAATAAATCAGCTGTTTAAAATATAGATGAAAGACAACTAAAATAATCATCTGGATCTTAAATACAACAAATCAATTATTATATAGTAACACTGTTCAATGTATTTTACAATACTCTATGAACAGAGTTCAAATTTAATTAGAAAGTCAGTAAGGAAGAACATTTTTTGAAGTTAGTTACTAGGTGTTACCAGAGTGTGGCTTATTTTCCACATATTTTAGCATTGTGTTGGCAGTCAATTCAGGATGGCCACCATTGAAGGCAAAAAGGTAGTCAATACCTATAACCTTCTCGACCCAATCTCATTTGAGTCAACCTGAACTTATTCTGACCACCGACAACCCACTTCATGAAGTTAATGAAGTGTTCTTCATTCAACTTCATCTGGGAGTTTAGGCATATCTACAATTATTTTTCATTTATGTATGCTTCCAGTCAACGTAAATTTATCATACAAGGCTCGGATGCAGTTCCTTGATCAAGAATATCACCCATAGTTTGTTTCAAATCTTCCTAGTTCTTAAGTAGCAGATTTTTCCACTGTACCATTAAAAATCTGCGTTTGCAATCAAATCTCTCGCATGTTCATTACGCCTTCCTTATTGTAGGTTAAGTTTTGAAATTTAAAGCCTTGAGCTATAGCACTTTTTCACCTGATACATGCAAATCATGTTAAAAAATACCTTAACCTCTATTATAATGTAGATTTTAAAATGATCTACGTAACCTAAACAAATTTAATTAGGCTTTGAAGTTGTTCAGTTTTTTGGGAGAGTATGGTATTCAATTAGGGCCTAGTCCTAGTTATATTATACCATATCATTACTATTACCAACCTTGACATTAGCCCTTTTCCAGATGATCGTGTGGATTTCATTTTCATATACATTGCACATGCAACGTACACCCACCAAATTACAAAACCAGGTACTAATTACCTGACGGAGGTTCTGTGTTAGACCATGATTGTATGTTTGAATAACTAAATAACGGTAAAGCTCATATGGTTTTAGTTATTTTATTCACATCTGGTACTTTGTTTGATAATCTATTATTAATATTTAATATGCGACACGGTTTTCTGTACAAGAAACTCCTCCCACAGTTTTCAACCGATTTTATTGATTTTCGTGTCATTGGATAGAGCTCGGCATGAAGTTGTTTCTAAAGTAAATTAGTAAATATCTATTTACAGTTCGCAATTTTCCCATTTCATTTACATTGGTAAGGAAATTGATTGATTTTCAAGTAAACAGCAGTAAAGTGTAGACAATGGACATCAACGAAAGTACTACCAACCATATCACATAAATTGGGTTATGTTAAACGAAGGTGTGTACCTGGTTAACAAATTGCATTAAGTATGAATGTGGAAAATATTTAGAACAAAGCTGAGGGTGTTTCATGGAAATTGTAGAATTAACTGAGTGCTCTCAAATTAAAGATTTTGACCAAAGGGACTACAGAAAAACAACGGCATGTCCAAAAAGCTATGAGGAAATGATAAATAATGTGAAACATCCTTCAGAAGAAAAGCAAGGAGATAAAAAACATCACACTAACAGCACAACTTCTGTTTTTAGTTTGATTTTAAAACGATAACCAGATAACGCAAATGATTAAAGACTACTGTATTTTTATATAGCCTACTATATTAAATTTTTGTGTCGCTATTAATAAGAAAACCTGCTAGAAGCACCACTGTTTCTTCAACTTTTAATTGATTATTTATATTGATTATAGCTAATCAACCATGTTTCTATGTAATCCTTATGTTTCTTCAACTTTTAATTGATTATTTATATTGATTATAGCTAATCAACAAAATTGAATAGTTTTACAATATATAGTGTAAACGGTGCTGAACTGTATTGAAAGGAGTTTAATCGTGACATTGGTGTTGGTTGCCATACACGTTATCAATCTCATTTCCATTATAATGGTTTTATTAATAAACTATTCTCACTCAAATTATGATTCGATGGTTTTTATTTTTGAAACTTTTGCTTTCATTTCGAGATTCGGAGTTAAGTGGTTGAGGACAAAATATTAAAATTGAAATTAAAAATATTACTCGGAATTATTGGGCAAAACATGGACATTCAGCTAAGGGCTAATTCTTACTATTTGAATAATTTATAAATATAGCTGACTAGGGGCTTTAGTCCATATGTCACTATAGGTATTAAGCTACGCAAAAGACCAAGGTAATCTTGGTAACGATAGCAAAGTGTATGTAGGCCTACAAAAAACGTTTACCAAGAGTAATTATAGAAAAAGAAAAATTGTTAGAGGAAATGAATTGTTTTAACAGTATAGGAACTAAAGTGATCGATTTCGAGCAAAATGTACACTAGTTAATTAGACTAATAGTCAAAGTTTTAATTTTGATTAGTGATAGTTTTTATATTTGATTTTGATTCAGGTTTTTATATGCAGATGCTGTGGAAGGCATTTCTGTTGACTTAAGCTGACTTTCATTTGTTTTCAACTTGTTTTTATTATTTTGTATTTTTTATGTTCTTTTTTATGGGATCACAGTCTAGCTACTTTTTTTCAGGCCAGTGTAATTCCATAGTTATGTTGGTGTTGTATATATTGTTGTTTTTTACTGATGAAAATACAACAATGTTTATTCATTAATTCAAATATTTTTTACTTATTTGAAAGGAAATATACAATTAAGACTTGTTTGCATTAATGTCAAGATGTAGACTCAATCTTCTCTGAGTTGTTAAATAGTATGTGACTAAATGATACATTGATCGGCTTCACTTTTCCCTACCTGCGATAGCTTCCTTTGATCGTAGACCCTACATATGTTGCACTCCCCACATCACTTCTCATTTTAAGACACAATTGTTTTGTAAAGATTTACTTTCTTGTTTTGATGTGTATTTACATTACAGACCAATTTAATTTCTAGTCAATTTTCATTGCGGTTCTCTAAATAGTCCACCTTCAAAATCTGTGAAAAACTATCTCAAAATTGATTTTGTAGTTATACTCTAATTGAATTTATAGAATTGTTTTATAAATTTTTTAGAATGATAAAAGCTAGAACTTTGTGAAACGATATAAGGAATAGAAGGTTACTTATCAATGTAATTGGTCACGTTCACAAGCACCCACCACCACCAGGATTATGTTTTGTTTTTATCATGTGATGAATCCCGGTGGATCCCGATGGCTTGATTTTGCTATTATCTTAAGAATCCACCGGGATTTTAAGGGTAACATTCACACGCATCTGTTACTAACCGCAAAAATGTCAATCCTGTCTTTTTCCCCTACCTGGGATCATGGACTTGACCATTGTTAACACACTTTGCACACACCTGCATTCTCTACGGTTAACAGCCTGCCAGGAGACAAATTGAAATCTTAAAAATATTCTTGGGTTGTAAGGTACATTAAAATAAAAATCTTACACAAACCTAACCTAAAATGGATTAGGCCTACTGGGTCAAATCGGGGCCTACGAAAGCTAACGGGCCAGCATATTTCCCCCACCACCAAAGTCACGTGACTATTTGCGGCCGATCTGCAGCACAAGTTTCCATAAGATAACATTATGAAAACGTGACATCCTTCACTTATTTCCCACCTCTTAGGAATTAGATAGTAGGTTACTAGACAAGACATATATATTTTAATCTAGATTAAATAAGGAACAAAATGATACCATTACTGTAAAGTTAACAGTTTTCCTGATATTTTTTATTACGAGATAAAGTCAAAACTTAATTTAGTTTATAGTTTTGTTTACATTTTTCATCAGCTGTTTACATAAGAGTATATTTCGTTGAAAATAACAAAAATTTTAACTGGCAAACTACTGATTTAAGACGTTTATTTCACGTCTTATTCCTAGAAATATCTTCAAAAGCATTGGAAGAAATCTGTTTACAAAAAAGTCAATGCATCCTACAATGTTAGAAATTCAAGTTTTTTTTTTTACCCAAAAAGTGAGTTTTAAGTTTTGCAAAGCGGAACGTTATTAGTATCATTCAATTTGTAATTAAATGAGGTTTAAAAGGATATGCAACACTTATGACTTCATTTACGTGTATTTAAAAATACACGTAAAAACTGATGCCAAGTCAGGCTATTGCAATGCTTTCAAATGGAGATGACAGCTGAAATTCGGCCACATCTGGTCACGTGACCAAAAATGTATGCAGGCCCGTTAGTTATCGTAGGCCCCGGTCAAATTCAGAATTCGGTCACACCCGTCATTAAAAATTTCAAAATGCAATAAATTCCATATTCATACTTTATTTTTTAAGATTAATTTTTACAGCAAATTTGCCAATGAAATAAAAACATATATGTCCATTAAAAATGTCAATATGTGTTAATAGGCCAAAGTTTGGACAAAAGTACAGGATTATATTCAAACTTGTAAGAATGCCACATTTGTAGGCCCTAAACGGTCACCTGGATTTGTAGAAACATTTTTCTGCAATTCCCTAAAATAAATTTAATTTGTAACCGCAAATCGAAAAAGTTTGAAAGCGCTAAGTAATTGCATAGTAAAGTTTTAGTGTAAAATATTACTTCCAAAGTTTTATCACCTGCACATTGACTTTAATCCCAATTTATGGACAGACTGCAGATATATCCTCTACCACAAATGGACACTAACATTTATGTAGCCTACTATAAACATGCTTGTAAACATTAAAATTCTTTCTTTAAACTCCTAATGAAAAAACCCCTAGACACAGCAAATCTCTTTGACATGTAGCTTTCTATCCCTTAAAAACTTTCCAACATGTTAATGTTTATCAGAATATTATAATAATCATTAAACTATTTCCAGACTTTATTCCCACCCAGTAAATCCATAACTAAGGTTTTTTCTGATAAAACATTATTCAATCAATAGAATGAAATTGTTTTTCTGCTTCACTGAATTCAACAGTAAAACATTGAATTGAAGAACTAAATTAAATCTTAACAGTCTGCCGCGTGGCTTGACTGGTGGTGAAACTAAATCTTTATAGCCGGGACACGAGTAATTCTTAATTACTGAACACACATGCTCTGAAATGTCCCATTGTAATCACTCTGACAAAATGTGTTTTCATGCCACATAAATGTCAGATAGATAACATTTATTTCAGTTATAACTGTTGAATCTCATGGACTCTATATCAGCTAATAATTTTAAACGATAGAATTATCATCCGTTTAAAGTGAAACCTACAAACTATTGAATGTAAGCAAAATTTCTAGAATTTCAATTAAAAGAGATTTAACTTTTATCGAGGAAATACTTCAATTTTCTATAACAGTCTGTCAGTCGTGTGTAAAACACTTGTGACAGGTTTAAAATATGGTTGCAATATGTGCACACATTCACTGCTGTGCAAATCAGTGGAATTGTAGCTAAAACATTCTACATTGCCGTACTACGAAAGATAAAAATTAAATAAGTTTAAACTGATTAAAATAAATTAAGCTCTTCGATATCAATGAATTATTAATTTAAGAAGACAACGATGAAATTTTCATGCTTATATTCCAAGGTTTTAAATTTAATCTAAATTTATTGTGATAAATTTATGCAAGTATAAATTTTTATTTATTTCTTATTTTATGTGATCAATGGAAATGTAGAGGAGTTGTGATTCTGATTCGACAACCAGACAGTAAGGAAAATTTGAACAAAGTTTCATTTGTTCTTTCAGCATTAAGAGTCATCTTCACCCCTGGGCCATTAGCCCATTGTTGCGCAGTCAGCAATGTTAACCATACGGCTTTTAATGCAAAACATGGTATCGCATTCCCCTGTTTCGGACGCTGTTTTTCAACCGATTTGCTTTAAACTTGGTAAGTGTTTAGTTGAATAGTTGTACTATGTCGCTCATACCTCGGAATTTAGAAAATTCAACAAATATTACTCTTTGAGACGTCGCAAAGTAACTCAATTTTCCTTAGGAATGTTTCAAAATTTAGTAAAATTTTCAAAATTCCGAGGTATGAGCGACATAGTATAACTATTCAACTAAACACTTACCAAGTTTAAAGAAAATTGGTTGAAAAATGGCGTCCGAAACAGGGGAATGCGATACCATGTTTTGCATTAAAAGCCGTATGGTTAACATTGCCGATTGCGCAACAATGGGCTACTGGCCCAAAGGTGAAGATGACTCTTAATATTTAAGATGCCGCTTCCAATGATGACATGTAACCCACAAATCACAACATATAACATACCTTGATGTCATTTTTACTCCTCCCACTGCTAAATGTCTTCCAATCTAAACTCCCTGTGGACGGAATACTGTGGTTTCGCCATGTTCTCAAGCTAGACTCCCTGAAACATGCAGTAAATTATTTATCGACTAGAAAAAAATGTAATAATGTGATGAGGAAATAAAAAATCTTCCACAAGAAATAACAACATTATAATGATTATTACACAAATATTAAAAAAAAAATTACAAGTGAGAATACGTTACTTCCAGTGAGAGTATGTTTCATATACTTGAGGGCAATAAACGTTGAACTTAACTGCACACTTCATTGAATTTATATGACTAGAGCTCGTCATTGGTCGATATTCTACCAATCTCTCACTTGATTTGGACCCAATTACCTAAAAATATATTTTCCACTTTGCGTTTTACAAACATTTTTTACTACAACAGCTGTCAGATTCAACCAATTGCCCTTCTTCAAAAGATTAACATTGAAACTTTGAAAATGTGTAGGGCGTAGCCCTGGGGCCAATGTGAATTATAATGGGATTCTGCTTATCTGCAGGAAATATTTTTCAAAATCTATGCATGGATTTCTCCTACGATGCACACAAGCTGACAAAAAAGGAAGAAAAGAAACATGCTTGCCTATAAACATAAAGATGTATACTTTTCAATAGCTTAACATAATATTATTAGGTCCATAACAAATAGTTAAAAACCTATACAACAAGCATAATGACAAAAGCAAAATTTGTTTTAAATAACTTGAATTCAACATAAATTATAATACTGGAGGCAGGTACATATTTTTTCATGTTATAAATTAAGTGGTCAAATTTAATTTTTAAAATTAAGTTAATGATTTACTCATCACATTTATTTTTTCAAAAAAAAGTATATTTTGGTTTATTATCATAAACTACCTTCAGCTTATCAACAAAACTAGATAATAAACTAATTTAATTTAAGTTACTTTAATTTTTTTAATAATTGTTCACAGTAAAAATATTTTTATCTTTTTTTAAGAAAGGCTAAATCTGTAAGTGTGGTAAACTTAAATTTTGAATTTTCAAATACACGTAGGAAGTTAATGGTTTTTTATATCAATTGGTAATAAGAGAAATTTTTTTCATTTAATTTTCATTGCAGGCTATAGGCATAAAAGTAGTTAATACAAATCTTAATAATAGGTAATGGGAAGCTCTGTGCACATACAGATGTACCTAAAAATCCGTCTTTAAAAGAGAAGGTTACCTTCCAGTAACATACCGTGTCCAATAGTGCCCATAGAATGGTATGTGACAAAGAGGTATAAAAACAACAAGCCAATACATTTGTTATGCCAGACAAAAATGAGACATACTGCAAAGAAAGTGTGACAGTCTATCTAGTAAGATCTGAACAACAATTAAACGGGAGACATTCAAGGTGTATTTGTAGAGTGGAGGGAGGATTATTTTTAATTTTTATAAAATTGTATCCATCTTTATAGGCCCCTGCTCCAGAACAAGTACTGTTTGTACAGAACAATTTTTTATTTCTGCCCAACGATATTTTATTTTTTGTAGAATATTGCGGTTTTGGCCATGAAAGATCAAATGGAACTGGTCCCATAGCTAGCAAAATCAGGTTCCCGCCCTACAACCCTTAAAAGTTCCCATGTTATTCTTGTGGACATTTCAAATTAGCTGCCAAATTGAACCAAGAACGGCTGATAACTGTAGAAATAACCTAACATGTTATATTTCAACATGAGGTTTATTAAATTTAAACACAAGTCCAGCACTCCTTACTGCCTGGGGATTGAGCAGAGCGAACGAGCTCGTTGTGGAGGTGAGTGAGCAGAGCGAACAAATTTCAGTT
Organism: Neoaliturus tenellus; assembly: GCA_030545055.2. Classification (NCBI taxonomy): domain Eukaryota; kingdom Metazoa; phylum Arthropoda; class Insecta; order Hemiptera; family Cicadellidae; genus Neoaliturus; species Neoaliturus tenellus. Next base: position 34,884,078 of record CM061534.1, on the reverse strand, counting down.
TTAGTAAACAGAGCAAGTGCTCCATCCCATAGTACTTTTCTTTTAAATAAATAGTACCAGGGGGCCAAGCTTAGGGTCGGTTAAAATTATTACCATCACTTTCCTTTTCCATACCAAGCTCGTTCACTCCGCTCACTCACCAGGCCAAATTGTGCTGCACTTTGGTATAGAATAAATTTGTTGAAGCACAACTTAAAAATGTTATATAATGGCTAATTTATATTGTTAGAAGCTAATTTTTGTTCAATTTAGTAGCTACAAAAAACCCCATAAGGATAACGTGGGAAATTTTAAGGTCTCTACGACGAAAACCGGATTTCAGCCACAGGACAAACTCCAGTCGATACCTTGTGGTCAAAACCTGCATATTCAACCAAAAATAAAATATCCTAAGACAAAAATTTTTTTCCCTTTACAATTAATTAATAACTTAAGCCTACTTGTTTTAGAGTATAAGATTAAAATATCAAATTTTAGATATTTAAACATTTTTTTAACAAAGACAATAGTTTTGAGTTGATATGATTTACTTATGGTAGAGGTTATGATAATGTAACAAACAGTGATGTGGGTGAAAGATCTCATATTGTTGGGACAGACATGTCATGAAACAAGAGACAGAAATCAGAGAGCTTATTTTCAACTGAATACAATAGCATTCAAAAGTTAGGATCATTAAAATATCCATTTAGGTTACATTTTATAGACATCACTGTAAAAGATTATTTGTTACAGTTAGTTTGTAAAGGTTTAATTGTCTGTACATTTAGTTTTTTATTCGACATGTTATAAAATTGTTTTAATTGCTCAATAAAACTATTACGGAGGCAATAACAAAGAATCAATGCATGTGTGCGACAAATGTTTTCTGTCTAGTAAAGTAAAAAATATCAGCACACTTAATGGAAACATTTATAGGCTACACTCTATGTTTTATACCAAAAAACCTTTTAACCAATGTTTCTAAGGAATTCAAAATTTCTACTTTCCTAGGCATTCACAAGAAGTACTCTGACCAACTTTCGAACTTTAACAGGGTAGTCTACTTTTTGATAAAAAATATGTTTCAACATGTTCATTAATGGAGTTATACAGTATTATTATTTTCATCATATTATGATACTAAAATTGAGTAAATTAATATCAAGAATAAAATTAATATCAAGAAGAACAAACAACATGAAGAGTTGACGTTTTGTCAGTTTTATAATTTTCAGCTTATTGAAGTTTGTTCACTTTTTAGGGCTACTATTAAATTATACAAAATGAATAAATACCTGAGTACCCTTTTAAACATTTTTTTATTTCACTAATACGTATTTCGACACTTAGGTCATGATCACAGTATTAAGAGTATGTAAACAAATCTAATAAACAAACTGTAACATTACATCTGATAATTTTGAATTATTTTTCTCAAATTTGGATTGGTTGGTGTTTTATTTATTTATTAGGTCTCTCTCTTATATTCTTAATTTTTTCATATATTGGATTTATTTTTTGTGTCTGCATTACATTGAGTATATTTCCTTGGTTGTTTTGGGAATTTAAATAAATATGCAATTCTTCTTTAGCATTCATTTTTTCATCTTTCCTTTCAATGTCTAAAATTTCCAAACTTTCATTCATCTTCCCATATTCGTGATCCGATTCCAGAATGTGTTCAGCGAACATTGATCGTTGGGTTGTCAAATTGTTAGATTTAATGGCCTGGACATGTTATAAAATTGTTTTAATGGCATATACAAAATCAAATGTAAAGCATGTCCCAAATACTACATAGGCCAAACGGGAAGAAATTTCAAATGCCGTTATAAAGAACATGTCCAGGCCATTAAATCTAGCAATTTGACAACCCAACGATCAATGTTCGCTGAACACATTATGGAATCAGATCACGAATATGGGAAGATGAATGAAAGTTTGGAAATTTTAGACATTGAAAGGAAAGGTGAAAAAATGAATGCTAAAGAAGAATTGCATATTTATTTAAATTCCCAAAACAACCAAGGAAATTTATTTTAACAACAAAAGCTGTCTACTTACCATGTATATATGGTTTGCCTTTGGACAAAGTGTAATAAATATCTAAGGGAATTGCCTAAATTGAAAAGTTAATAAAGAAATTATTTATATTTAAATTAGTATATGTGTGCTAAATTTTGATTTGTAATAATTTTGATGCATATATACATGATAAATGTAGACATCTTTCAAATTTATTTCTTTGAAATTAACAATTTACGACTGATTTTTGCTGAATAAGTGGTTGCTCAAAATTGCAACTGAATTTTTAAGAATTGATATTACTAATGTTTGTTCAACTGACTTAGAAATTTTGAAAGTTTTTCTAAAGTTTATAAAATCTTTAGTTAAGGTTCCTCTTGAGCCAAACAGGAGTCCAATCACTGATATGTTTTTCACTTGATAAAGGTTCTCAAAAAACTTCACTGTCGGTTCGTAAATAGACTTTTTTTCAGTATTAACTTCGTTTGGTTGTGACGATTAAGCTTCAAACCGTACTGTGTGATCAATTATCCACCCTTTATTCATTTTTCGGTTTATGGCCATTACCGAAAAATGAATACGGTTTATTACGGTTTAGCCTACGTACTTAATACTATAAGCAAATCAGTTCCAATAAAATGTCTCGAGCTAGGAAAACGATAAGCTGGCTTAACAATCACACTACAGGTGGACAACCAAGAAACAAATACAGACAGAAAAAGTCACGATAAATTCATCATGGAAAAAGTAAAATACAGTTCGGTATTTTTATGCACCAAAAATTTTAGGCCATTACAACAGCTATATTGAAATTAAAGAATTTTTGTTAAAACCAGTAAACGGGCTAGTGAGTTTACACCAATGACCAGAGCCTTTTCATAGTTTACAGCTGTTTTAAAACCCATGCCTAAAAGTAGAGTTCTGCTTTTATTTTTGCTCACTTTTCATTGTTTTTTTGTTAGCAAAATATCAACCCATAAGACCAAAGTGAAAAATTACAAAAACCTAATTTTAAACACAAAATTAATTTTCCTGGGGTTGAGGCTGTTTCTAAAGTTGTTTTTGGGTCAAAATACACTCATGTCCAAAGGTGAAGCAAAATTTATTTGTTTGATTTCGAGATAAAATGTAAATATATCGCTACAGACATTCCTCGTACTAGATTTTACAGTGTTGTATAGTAAATTGAAAAACTTACATGTATACCTTAAAAACCTAAGGACCAAACATAATATATTTGTTTTAACTAAATACCTATAGCCAACTTAATTTACCCGTTTCAAACTGGCCTATTGAAAAAAATTAATTTAATTTTTTTAAGATGTTGACAAAATTTTACGTTTGGCATTTAAGGTGATATTGTATTTAAACTTACCAAATGATAGTAAATAGTAGTGGTAGTAAAATGGTAGTAGTGATATTATATTTACCAAATATTATATAGTCCAAAATTTATAGGAATGGGTTTATTGAAATCAATATGAAAAGCAATATTTACAGCGTACCGTATACAACATATTTGTTTCGGAAAATAAAGATTATTATTATTATATTATCTTAATTATATTAAGATTATTATTATTATCATATTATTATATTATTATGTTGAGTAATACGTACGACTAAAAATCCATATCTTGACACACTGAAAAAATTTTGTGAAGAAATGTACTGCCTAAATAAGATTGGACTGCCTCAAAAGTATGACCAAATTAAACTAAGTAAGGACATGTGTTACACGATGTAAAAAAAAGAAAAAGAATTTGAAAATGGGGTGAACTGCCTCACAAGGGTTAGGTATAACTTTATTCCAGAAGAAATAATTAATGAAGAAAATATTAATATACATAAAAATACTATATTATAAAGAGCTTAAATATCCTATACTATAATACGAGGAATCTCTGAAGGGATGTGTGTTCCATGATCTCGAAATCTAGCTGTTAGATTTTGCTTAAACTTTGCATTAAAGAGTGTTTCGGTCCAAAAATAAGTTTAGAAACAGTCTTAATCCCAGGAAAAATAAAATTTTATCTAAATTTAAGTTTAAAAATTGTAATTTTTAACATTGGTCTTATGGGTTGCTATTTTGGTAACGAAATAACAACTAAATGCAAACAAAAATAAAGGAACATTAATGTTAAGCAGACCTTTTGAAACAGCTGTTAACTGTGAAGAGGTATAGTTGGTTGTTGGTGAAAATATTAAAATTGAATCAAAACCAACGAGCAAGGCTCGGTTAACCTGGTACTAACAAGTATAAAGAGAAGTACAAAATAAATTAAACTGGCATAAAAATCTATTTTTACAGTATTTCATGTTTTTGGAAAAAGCCAGGACTGTGAAGAAAAAAATCCTCGGTCCTGGCAAAAGCTATAGAGATTAAGTTATATGGTAGTGAGATCTGGTTTTCCATAGTAGACAATGTTTTGTATTCCTAATTTTATTTATAGGTACTAGTACAATGTAATGTACATTACAAAAAATAGCATAATATAATGAGAAAGAATACACTGAAATCTGTGGAATTCTTAAATGAGCAAGAGGCACTATATCCTGCTTCATTAAAATATTATAGGAAAAATTCAGTCTAGAAACTAAATTACTGTACAGTGTCACTCTTTCTGCTACCAAGTATTCAGTCAAAATATTGAAGAACCATTTGTACAATATAAAATCTTAGTTATCTAAATTTTTGTTAAGTATTCTTTGGCAATTTAAGTTATGTAAAAAGATCAATTTTGAGTAAAATTGTCTTCGTATATGTAATAGGATATTATAAAGAACAATCATTGAATCAACATTTAACCATGGTCCATACAATGTTGAAATTTTGGCATGGACATTACTCTTGAGCAATGGAGTCTTGCTAAAACTCAGTTTTGCAAGATCCCTTCAAGGAATCCACATGCTTTTATTTAATGAACCTATTTGAAAAAAAAAAATTTAAACAAAATTTAGATTTTTTTATTTTTACTTAAAATATATTACTAAGCTAATTGAAAATTTATGGTCAATGATATTTAAAACCAAATAATATATATAAGTGTGTTAATCTATTTTTAATGTACACCAGAAAAAGATTAAGAACAATAATATTTATATGGTGGACTGGACAGGGCAATTAGAGTAAAAGTGACGCTCTTAACCAAAGACAAATTAAGAAGTTGGAAAATGAGTTTTAACAAAATAGTTTCAATACCACCAAATTCACGAGCATTTCCTAATTTATAGGACTAAAATGATTTTGCATCCCTTCCCTATCCCACATGCATGTAATCAGTTTTATATTGATAGTTCACAATTTTAAAACCTTTTTTTAGAGGTTGGCAGGTTTTTTTGCCTCATTTTGCCTCCCATAAAGACTATTCACCTGTAAGTGGATCATATTAGACAAAGTAAAGGAGTGAGTGGCTACTGTATAGGTGATGGTGTTGTTAAAAATATTCTAGAAAGCGGATTTGAACCCACGACATCGCTGCCATGGTCCCAAAATCCGGCGCGCTAACCATTACACCACCTACTCGCCCACATCAATAAACATCGAATATGGGTCATAAAAATCATTAGAAATGTTTCCCAGAAGTCAGCATTTTTTAACATCACTGCTACCTAAGAAAAGAGAATTATGCACACTTTTATACTGAATATTAATAAAATTTAACCACAAAGCTTTATATTGTGGAATTAAATCATTTTTATCTTAGTGTGAGGTTAAATTAAGTTTAATTTAGAGTAGTCTAAGGACTATAAACATTTACTTTACTAATTAAAAGTAAAAAAGAAAGGCAAAAATTTGCATTTAGTCCTTGGCTGTAACTTAGTTGATAAAACCCCTGCAGATGACTCAATGATAATAGAAGGAAAATATGGCACTTGTTTAAATATGTCATAAAATCTATACAGCTGATAAGTCTGCATAGAGCAACAAAGCAAACAATGTACAGTGCAGTTTGCAATCCATATTGAACCCTGGTATTGTGAGATGACAATAAATAAATCACTTTACAATATTGGAAACAAAATTTAACAAAATTCAAACATTAAGATATGAGTAAGAAAAGTTTGAAGAAACTACAATGGAGAGCCATTTTTATAACCAGACCATTTTTACAAGTAAGGAAACTTTAACATTATAAATTGTGTAATTAACTAGATGAAAATCTGGACCAAACAGTCAAAGGCCTATCTAAAATACAAACATCATCAATGATAAACATTGCTACTTGCACCTGATAACAGGGAGTGCATAGATAAATTATTAAATGAATTACGATGGAGAAATAAAGTCACACATCCAGCCTATCTTTAAACAAACTTGAGTGCATCTATTTGTCATGCATTGCCTCGGAACAACCATACAATCGCTTTTTAAGTATTAAAATTTTAAGACAGGTTAAGATTTATTTAGACAGATACCAATTGAAATTTGAGAGAAAATAAAAATTTTTGATTTTTTTTCTTTTTAATCAAATTGGAAATTGATTAACTTTAAATTATTAATTCTATCACTTTGACATTTAAAAGTCCCATCTAAAATAGTAGTAAATCTCATAAAATATAATTTAAATATATGTAAATTATTAAACGAAAAAAACCACTAAACTATTAAGCTGACATAAGACCTTGTGGCAGACCCATTACTTGTTCAAAAGCCTCTTATACAACACTTCACAAAGTAAATAAAATATTCCTTGAATAAACTTCCCCTACAGCTACCATTTGTCATTGGACTATTAATTAATGATGTTTTCTAAAAACTGGTCAACGTTAGATAGTAACATGACCGGGGTTTGTACCATTTCCTGTCAAAAGATAAAAAATGCCATTGGCATTTAGTAGATAGGCCTACACACAAAATAAAAAATTACCGTACAGTAAATAGGTAAATAAAAAATAATAAAAAATTGTATAGTTCTTGATCACTAAAAATGACCGACTTGTTGTTAAAAGTGTTAATCCTAATTCCCAGGTTAAACTTTTAGAAAAATAGTAAAATTAATAAATTGGCCTATTGATGAGAATCAAAAAGGAAATGCAATCAGTCAAGTATGAGCTGTTGTTCATTGTGTTCCATGCAGCTATTCTTATGCATAATATTGACTTCTTCAACTCTTTTGGCCTGCCCTTCAAGCCTGTGCTGACAACTATCAACATTACAGTGTGGTCCCACGTCTACACACAATGGGCAACTTTTTGTCACCCTACATCGACCTCTTCAACACATCATCATCAGTTGAGACTGACAAAAAAATGTACCTGTAGGCCCTCTAAAGGCGAAACTTCGTTATCCGTCTCCACCGTTATTATCGATGTGGAAATTTCGATATTGCGATTGAAACTGAGCGATGAAAACAATCGAATTAACAACGATACTGAGAAAAGATATGTATCATAATAATAATCTAACCTAACAGTGTAACCGACAACCGTAAACCTCCGTCACTTTAATTGACAGCGATGTTTATAACAACTAAATCAATGGTGTTTGGAAACATTTAAAATGCATATATTCCCTCAATACAATAGCAAAAAAAACCTTTCTGATTTGTATTTGGCAGTATTAGTGTGACGCCATTTTAGATCTGCTTAAGTCTGCGTCTTCTCACAGTTTGAATTTAGAGATACAGCTACACAACAAACTTGGTTAGTTTATTTTGTGTTGTTCTTTATTACAGGTTACATTTTTTAGCTACAATTTTTACTTTTTCTTTTGTTGTTAGGCCTATTTACAGTTACTTATTGGAATATATATACGGTATTTGTTTTATTACCGTATTATTTTAAAAGGTTTATTTCATTATATTAAACGAGAAACTAAATCAGGTAATAAAATCGTATTCGTACCGTACTACCGTGTAATCGTATCATCGATATAATAGCAATATTATCGCAATATCGAAATTTCCACATCGATAATAACGGTGGAGACGGATAACGAAGTTTCGCCCCTCTAAAAAAATCTGAAGGCCTAATTTTATTTTATTTATTTTGTTTTTAATCTGTTAAGTTATATCTGTTGGCACTTACTGCCACTAGAAAATTATGTTGCTTTAATTAAAAAAAAATAGAATTAGGCCTATATTTTTCCTATTTCATGCTATGCCAGATTGATTTACGCTAGGCCTAGTAAGTGGGTTGAAGTTATTGAGTATAAATAGGCTATTTAGTTTTAATAACAGATCTTATTAATGTATATGATACCCAAAAAACCGACTTAGAAAATTGCTCAATAGATTGACCATATCAGCAAAAGATTTGATCATAGGAATCATAAACTATAAATTAGGACAATACAAAATCAATAACATAATGCTATTTTATGACAGGGCCCCCTCTACACAATTCAAAACATAACCAACAAAAGTAAACAAACACGGCATTTGTAGTTCATCTTACCCTAGCTCATTCCGTGGAACTAAATGCTCAAATTTCAAAGATACGTGTACTGCAAGATAAAAATTTTCAATTTTAATAGTTTTTAACACAAACCAGTCAAATAAACAATGAAATCCACGGAGAGACAGACTCTCCATGACATCCTCCTTTATACTGACAGCCATATTGCTGATGAGTCCAAATTTTATGCAACACTTGAACCCTGATTGGTCCATTCCACGACTAATAAGAAAGTTTTTGTCCAATCAAATAATAGTTGGACCCCCACATCTTTTTGGCCCTAATTAATTTTTGTACTATATAAAAGTACACAACTCAAGTCCCGCTGAGAAAAATAAACTTAAAAACCCCTAAGTAGTTATTTTTTATCTTATAATCTGCAAAAATTATACCTAAGCTAGCTAAACCTACTGTACTTCGAGATCGGCAATTTACGTTTTACCATTGATGTGTACTTATCAAATAGTCAATGTAGTCAATTTGATAGTGTGTACTATCAATAGTCAATGGTTTTACGTTTAGTTTGATTTGAGCATTCCATTGCACACGACATTTTATAGGGTGAACTATGTCAATTTTATCATAAAATGAAAATTTACATTATTTAACATAAAGAGAAAAATACTAGTATGGTGGGATGGCGGTAACACGTCTCTGGTGGAATTTTATGACCTATTCTTTTCTTTTACTTACTTACTATCCTCTTCACCGCCACTGTCCTTAAGACTGGGGGTAGGTCTTTGATATTGTAGAGGAAAGAGGATTATTTCTCAAGCAAACAAAACATCAAAACATCACCTAAACTTTCGAGGCTTCCGCTCTCAATGTCCTTTTAGTTCATTTTATATTTTTGTACTTATAAATAAATAAATGTACATCGGTCCTTTTTATAAAATCCTCAAATAAATAACTCCCCGTTAAAACAAGATGGCCTGGTTGTTGGGCTATTAATTAATGATCCTGACAAATAAAACAGCTGATATTTGTCAGTAACAAAGCCACACCTCATCTGATCCATCACAATAATCACACTCACCGACTCACCCCTTCAGTCATACTCACCTTAAAATACGCACCACAGAGGGCGTCGGTGTTTCAAAATAAAGTAAAGTAAACCATTGACTACCTAAACACAACTTATACTATTAGCTGTTTTTTGCCCAGCCTGCAAAAAAATATAGCTTTGCAGTGATCCCATAAGAGTCAAATGATCCATTTGAGCGCCATTTTCTGACTTTGGCTGGAACAAAATTGGAGTCAGGATTTTCTGATTTTAAATCCCTAAAATTGAAGAGGACTGCAAATAACCTGTAGAAAAAGAAGGAAGACTTCGAGCAGCCTACTCTCTTTCATTGTCCATGTTTCGTTACTAGCAAATTTGCTCATCGCATATACTGTCAGATATAAGATCAAAAAAGCTATATATTGAACCTTTTTAAGAAACTCACCTGGTATATAGTTGTCATGCGCATTAAACTTATGTAATTTAATTTTTGGTCCAATAAGTCTTTATCACAAAATATAACTGATTTCATTGGTTGTTGTTGATGATAGTTTTTCACTCTACTCTCTTCATTCTAAGACTAGTAGATCATTTCTAGAGGTATAAAAGCTTGTTTTCAAACGATGAACCACTGTTTAACAGTGATATAGAACCTCACCAGAGCTAGAGGATCTTGCTGATGCCTATGGTAAATCACAACTTGAGAATAGATTGCGGTGTTGTCAGTGATTGGTTGTTATCACCAAACCCAGTAAGCCAAGGATATATTTATCAAGACCAAGCAAGACCTGTATGGGACATCATGATTATTTACCAGGAGTGGTTGAGAGTCTAAACCCTTTATGCACATTATTTGCCTTCTGTTCTACAGATATCGTCTGAAAGCTGTCTGGTTCTTTTGCAACTTTGCTGTTAAACAATCTGATTTTTCATGGAGTTCTTTAACAATTTGGCAATAAAGGGGATGAAACTACAAATTTAAGGAAAGTGTTTATAACCCTGGTCCAGGAATAGATTCACATGAAGGAGGTAAAGTCAACATTCTACACAAAAACTTGATTCATATTCAACTTAAAATATGAACCGGTAGTGTCAGCGTCGTGGGAAGTAAATGGATGAACATACGGTTCATACAATTTTTTTATTATTATTAAATTTTTGGTTTTACAAGTACAAATTTGTATAAGGTTATTGTTTGAAAATTTTCCAAAATGAGAAGATGCATAACTCTGGCCTACAAACCTTACCTAAAAAAAAACAAAATTCCCTTAAGAATACAAAATTGATATTGATATATACTTTGGCTAAGTTATGACGATTTTGTAAATTGCTTGACATTGCTTTAATGCTGTCAACAATAACCTAATGTTTGCCCAACAAGATTCCTTGAACAAAGTTTAGTCTAGAAGTTATCAACTAATCCAAGGACTCAGAAAACACCCTAGTTTGCTGCAGAAAACAGGGGCAGCAGAGGCTGAGAGGCAGACCTGTTACTCGGAGAATTTCCAATGGAATTTTTTTTCTATTTCCTCATAGAAACCATGGGATTGAGTATGTAGGTTTGCTGCCATATGGATTTGGAAGTAAATATAAGTTAAACCCTACTTTGTGAATGTACGTACCAAATTTGATCAAGCTATGGTATCTTTTCATTTTCCGCACAAACCCCAAGGGGAGGAGTATGTAGGTTTGTACCATTTTGGTCTTTGTAAAAAAATATAAGTTAAACCCTTCCTAATAAATTTACATACCAAATTATCAATATCAAGATATGTTGATAAATAAGTAATATAGAAGGTTTTGTTTATTTCCCATAAAAATAACATGGGAGACATATTTTTGAATTTTTTCCACAACCATTTATGTTGAAAAATTCAAAATACTTAATTGTTTAACTTTAGCTCTTTGAAATGGTTTATGTTAAAATTTATGAATTTTAAAAATTGAGGTAAATAAATGCCAAAACCCCATTTTTGACCTTTTTAAAACCCCACAAAGCCCCGTTCTCATGGTCCAATTATTCTGCTATGCAAACTCAAATGTAAATATATTCAATGTAAGTAAATGCTGATTTACACCCTTGTAACAAATTTCATAAAAATTAGAGGTTCCGCTCAAAAGTTGTCATGTTGACGTACACACATAAATATGCAGTGGAAGTTCTCTTAATCGACCTTGGATCAACTGCCTGTCAGATTAACCGAACGTTTTCCAGGAATATACAAACTTCCGCCCGGCGAATCCTACCGTGACTACTACTGTAATAGTGTATTCGTAAGGGAAATTCGCTAAAAGGTAATGCTTAAGAGACAGATCACCCTTGTGACTGCAGGTGTTCCAATGCTAAGCTGGCTTAACAGTTTATTTATATTTTCATTTCAAATAATAATAAAAGTTTTTTATCCTTATTGTCTGTTTTTAATAGAGAGTTTTTGCACCTACGGAAAATAAATACAGTAAGCGCTAAACGTTATTTTAAAAATGGCAGATTTAGGTACTTTTGCTGTTTGAAGCTACAAAAAAAACATTGAAAAGTGATCAATAGTAACCATTAGACACCACTCATACAGTTGAACTATCCTGTGTAACGTAATATACGTAAATTTGCCAACTTAAAAATAGTGTTTACCGTAAGATTTACCGTATGTTGCAGAAACTCTCTAATATCAGCAACCACTAAAAAGAACTATAAAGGTGATTGCTTTTGATTTCCATAAAACTATCAACTTTTAGAAAATGGTTTGCTTGCGGGGCAAAGCAAGGGACATGTAACTTGATTGATACCATCTATAATACTGGTATTGCCTCTGCAACCACTCTCTAGTGGTTTGCCCATATGTTCTTGTGACGATAAAATGTTTTAGAAGACATATACAAATTTTTTGCTTTATATATTTCTTACAATCTTTTATTTTGAGTAAGCAGCAACAAGCAACTGATTAATGAATAAATTAAAAGCTTATACCATTAATATACCTTATTTTGCATAAAATAATAAACTAAATTAAAACAAAGGTGTAAATAAGAAAGTTTTAAACTAACAAGTATTTATTGATGGATGTATAATGTATTACAATAATATTGGTTGACGAATACGTTTCCTTCACTATCTTCACGTTCATTGGACTCCAACCGCTCAGTGGTACTTCATGTGACGGTGGGCCTCTGTAAAAATAGCAATGTAATTCATTATTGAGCTACAATGAATTTACCTTTATAACTACCGGTACCCTTATGTACAGAAGTTGCCAAAATTAGAGATTCTGGAGGCAGGTTGTCCCGGCCCGTCCTAATCCTTTGTTTACAAAATATCACCTATTGTAACGCGGCCGACCGGTTAGGCACAGGAAGGCCGCTAGGAGCAGGGGAACCCTCAGAGGAGCATCCAGCTGTGACTCCTCTTAGTCAGAGGTTTATTCCTTTTTTAAATGGTTATAAAATATTGTAGAACTATGATTCAAATTTCTTTCTAATTGTCTATTCAACATGAAACAAATAAGCCGTCAATTGTTATTCTACGTGCGGCTCGATTATTGGACAATTTAGGCAGTGGTCAAAATTCTGAGAACTCCCCAAGACCCGGGCGGCTTCCGGTGCCTAACTGGTCGGCCGCGTTATAATAGGGGATGTTTGATCAACAAAGGATTAGGACAGGGCGGGACTACCTGCCTCAACATGCAGCCCCAACAGTACTAGAGGTCTGCGGGTAGTGATTTTTCAAGTCGAGTTGGGTAGTAGATTGACATCAATTTTCGGGTCGGGTCGGGTTACAACATTATAAGTTAAAGAAAAATTCGGGTCGGGTTCGGGTGTGTCAGTTAAAAAAATCTTGGGTCGGGTTCGGGTAGTTTATTAATACCACTAGGCCTATATTGATAACGCGTACTGCACCGAATTTGTAACGAGAACCAAGGTACACAAAAATTGCACTGTACCGACCAGAAAATTGTTGTACAAAACATTAAAAAAATAAGTTCTCGATTTGCATTATACATGCTGGTACTTATATTCGGGTTGAAGTAATAAAACATCTTTCAACACTATTCAATATATTTACACTTATACTATAATTGTTTACAAGACAAAAGATCTTATAATGGCGATCGATTTCGACCAGTCATACCAGTCATCATTAGGCCCAAACCTAGACTCTCCGAGACCCAGTCTAGGATTGAGCCTGATGATGACCGGTATGACTAGTCGAAATCGATCATCGCCATTATAAGATCTTTTATATAGAGGGTGATTAAGACCACCCGTGCACTATTTATAACAGGTGAACGGTTTGAGTTGAAATCATGAAATAAAGTTTTTTACCCCTAAATCGCATATGGGCTTTCCAATAAAAATATTTTCATCAATGCCAGTATACAGGGTGTTCAAAAACTGGACGTCACGGGTTCGAATCTCAAAATTTTCTTAAGTAAGCATGCAAATTTTTTTACATAACTTTAACCGTATTAGTGAAAGGAGCATTTTTGTGAAAACAGAATGAATTTATCTTTTTTCGTTTCAAAATGGCGGCCTTTTTTGTAAGAAAAATCAACATATACGGAATAACCTGTAATTCTTGTATTATTTGTCATAAATGACTCCTGATTCATATACTTATTTGAAATGAGCTAAGCTTTGCAATGATATGTCACAAGACCACATTTATTAAGAAACTAAAATTTACAAAATTTGATAATTTTGAAAATTTTAACTTAAACAAAACTCAAAAATTTGAAATGTAAACATATGTCATATTGTATATCAACTTAAAGCTCTCGTTGAACTGAACAACTTTGTAATTTACACTATTATGGTATCTCTTGTGGTTTTGTAGTAATAACGAAAAAATGCATTTTTTCCATATAACTTGCATGTTAAATTAATGTTAAGGCAACAATCAAAGAAGGACTTCCATACTATAAAGCCCTGAACAATTAACTTGCAAATCATATGGAAAAATGACATTTTTACGTTATTACTACAAAACCACAAGAGATACAATAATAGTGTAAATTACTAAGTTGCTCAGTTCAACGAGAGCTTTAAAATGATATACAATTTGACATATGTTTACATTTTGAATTTTTGAGTTTTAAATTTTGAAAGTTTTTGTTTTTTAATAAATGTGGTCTTGTGACATATCATTGCAAAGCTTAGCTCATTTCAAATAAGTATATTGAATCAGACGTCATTTATGACAAATAATACAAGAATTACAGGGTATTCCGTAAATGTTTATTTTTCTTACAAAAATGGCCGCCATTTTGAAACGGAAGAAGATAAATTCATTCTGTTTTCACCAAAATGCTCCTTTCACTAATACGGTTAAAGTTATGTAAAAAATCTGCATGCTTACTTAAGAAAATTTAGAGATTCGAACCCGTGACCTCCAGTTTTGGAACACCCTGTATACTGGCATTGATGAAAATATTTTTATTGGAAAGCCCATATGCGATTTAGGGGTAGAAAACTTTATTTCATGATTTTAACTCAAACCATTCACCTGTTATAAATAGTGCACGGGTGGTCTGAATCACCCTGTATATTTACCGTCTTGTAAACAATTACAGTATAAGTGCAAATATATCGAATAGTGTTAGAAGCATTTTATTATTTCAACCTGAACAAAACTTTCATTTCATTAGAAATTTACTTTCACATGTAAATGAGCTATTTATAAATTTAGTTACCATTTTTCATGCTTTGCTATTTATGTAATAATTTTTATGCTACTATGTAATTGGATCTTGCATGTATCGTAACATGGAAATAATGATTAATTTTAAAAAGAACTGAATTGACTACTCTTTTAACTTTAGTATTTTACTTGGAAAGGGTACTCACTCATGGTCTTGTAGTTGAAATAGTAGAACATGGCACTTGAAGCCACAACGAGCTGCAGAGGTCCAGCGATGCCGGCGTACTTGGGGTGGTAGTACTTGTGTGTCCACCGCCACCAGGCTGCAACAACAACGCAAATTAAAAATAAAAAAAATCCTAACCATGGATTAATTATTTTAAGTTTAATCAGACTTTAACCTATCGCTTTAAATGTTTAAAACTACGCCACATTTCTGGAGTTAAGTCAATTTACACTGAAACAAAAAACCCTACATTTACCTAACCTACATTTTTTAATTTCTTACAAGAAAATCTTATTAATCACTTTTCAACGCATAAGACGATGTCAAATTAGATTTAAAGTAATACGATTTTAGAAGTACGATTGTGATAAACAAGTCTTACAAATAAGTAAATTTGTTTACGTAAATTTACCTACCAGCACTACAGTATGAGGCTTGTTTTAAAATAACATTACCAAATGTAAAATAACTGTTTAAAACTTGTTATAATTTGTAGTTCTGCACTTTTAATAGGCCTACATGTTAAGACTATTTTTCATTCTCTGAAGCATGGGCGGAGTTTACCTCTGATCGCTGGGGGGGTGGGGGGGGGGGGGGGCACTGGGGGTCAGTGATAAAATACATGAAATACCAATATCCTCTTCATTCCCGTTGACACACAGCCATCTTTAACCAAGCAGCGGTGTTCAAAATTTGAAGTAAACACTATGGTAAACAGTATGGTGGATAGCACAGTCTGATACAAGTATTTTGGGGATACAAATACAGTCATGACACTCGGTCAGTTTTTATGGAACCCAGGAATGGGGGACTGCATTATTGCTCCCATTGTCTATAGACTCCCAATAAGTGATTACCTGTTTGAACTGTTTTAATGATTTATTAACTAAAGGATTGTCCATGTAGAGGATGCACGACATTTTGATTTAAAATATCATATACAGGGTGTCTTTAAAGTACGTCACAAAACTTCATAATATATGGTTAATTGGGTCAAAATAAACAAAAAGGTTCATTCAAAAGGTATATCCTAAAATGCATATTTACCTAGATATCCGCCACATTGTTTTTCCACTTAATAACCATGTCCATAAAAAATGCATTTTGTCTTACTATGTGTATTTTTTAAATAGCGGTCATTTTAAAATTATAATCTCAAATATCTTGAAACCTAAAGGTTTTAAAATTTTACAAAATACAAAAAAAGCTCTAAAATTCAATTATTTAATCCATGATAACCCTACCAAGGTCAAAAGGATCTGACAACATATAATGGGGTTATTGTGATTTTTGTATTTAAATAACCATAAATCACTTTAATATAATACAAAATCAATGTATCTCGGTTAAAAAATCACAATAACTCCGTTTTTCATCAGATCCTTACGAATTTGATATCATTGGTTACTGGTATTAAATGTTAAAATTTTTTTGCCCCATGTACATTTTTGATAAAATTTACCGGTTTTAATATGTTTGGGTTTCAAAATTTAAAATGTACGCCATTGAAAAAGTATTAGTGTTATTATAAAGGTCCATTCCAAGAGTGTACCAACAACAATCCGTCACCGAAATAAAAATTATTAAATGGTATAAGCAAAATGGTGGATATGTAGGTAAATATATTTCATGATATACCTTTATAATTTAAACTATTTTAATTCTTTTGACCCAATTAATCATATTATGAAGCTTGGTGATACTTTAAAGATATCCTTAGCAAAACCCATTTTTATTATGCAACAGCAAGTAAAACGCACTATTTGAATGGCAGAGGAGTTGTCCTCCGCCAGCATCTACCGATAGACAAGTAAATTAAGTCTCTGCGGTACTAGGGACCGCTAGTCTTCCATGCTGAACACTTATTAATCAAGAGTATGGTATACCATGACACTGATGTTAAACTCTGCTGATAGTAGCCTACGGATGCATAAAAAGTCTACTGACATAAGAATGTATAGAAAATTTACAATAATTACAAATCATGTTAATTTTACATCTTTACTGATTCAAAGTGTAAAGATACACAAAGCTATTTTAAGATACATTTAAGCGTTGTAGTCGTAGCGGGGCACGGCGCCTACCCACCTGAGTTTGACAGTCAGTTTTTCCAACTGTATACTCTAAGGCCTAAGGTTAGGCCTATATTTTCCCTTAGCGATCTACGAAATATCCTTACTTAGTAGTTTGCACACACTGTAACAATTTGCGAGAATCTATTATTGTTTAATTTACCTTTCATTATACATTAACATAGGTAGAATATGTAAATATAGAAAATAGTGTTATTTTTACAGTAAGTTAAAGTGAGATAAAACTTTGAGCCTTAGCTGAATGGATAAATGCTTAGCTCCTATAGGCCTAATTTGTTTTTTGCATTAAATTTTTGAAATTTTTGGTGGGGTCCATGCTCTGAAGGATCGTTCTCTTTTAGGTACGGTATGAAAATATTTTAGTTACTTTTCTCCTACACTGTTGATATGTTATATTGATTTCAGATATCCACATTGATTTATTAAAGAAAACGGTTAAGATTTATCTTTGGGGTTTTGCAAACACCTCGAGATAGCATTGTTGACAGATGTGACCCGGTCAAAACGATCGTAAATCCTAGATGTGGATTAAGTGATGAGCGTTATTTTGTTAACTGTTAGTTAACAATTAATAACCGTTATAAAAGTTAACAGATTTGCAAAGTAAACGGTAACAGATACTGACTAAAACGTTATCCACTCAAAGACAATGACTTATGGAACAGAAGCGACTAGCATTAGACAGTTCTGTAATAACAGAAAACTGACCGTTCTCGTAGCAATGACTAGAAAGAATAACAATCATTATCTAGTCAGTTCTATACGAATGAGATAACTGGATGGCTGATAACAATATTTGAGTACGTTTTGAAACTACGATGAAGAAGAACAAGACCTGACGTCCTGGCTCCTTATTCACATCATTCCACTGGACTTGCACTTGGTCCATTGCCATCCTTGGAACATCTTAGAATATTATTATGATGTGTTTGTAACAATTACCTTGATTTACTGTAGTAATAATAATAACTGTATTCTTTACTGAGTTGATGAATTGTTCCTCAATAACAAGTTAGGCTTAAATGTTCTCAGGGTCGGTTAGCATTTACAGTTATAATAGAACGGTTAGAGAGAACTGTTATTGGCTAGCAACTATGGGGAAAGTTCTTTGAGAACGATGTTCTTAACTGTTACAAAATAACAGTTATAATAATAGTTACAGTAAACAAAAAATCCCGTTTTAGCTCATCTGGTGCACACCTCGACTGACGGCTGCAACCATGGCCTGGGGCGACTTGTTCCTGCGGCCGAGCCACTCCCCGAGCTCCCCCAGCTTCACTTGGCCGAACGGAGTGTCGGCTGAAACAAGGAATGAAAAGTTATGGACAGTTTCTTGCATTTGTGGCTATAAAATTATATATATTTAAAAGTGGTCCAGAAAAAAGTCCTTAGAGCATTTTTGACATAGAATGATTAGCTGAATAATAAGTTCTGAAATCATTTTTAGTACCAGGTTAACCGAGCCTTGCTCGTTGGTTTTAATTAACTTTTGTCATAGTGTCAAAAAAGTAATTAAGTTTCCACCAACAACCAACTATACCTCTTCACAGTTAACAGCTGTTTCAAAAAGTTTGCTTAACATTAACGTTTCTTTCTTTTTATTTACATTTCGTTGTTATTTCGTTGCCAAAATAGCAACCCATAAGACTAATGTTAAAAATTATGATTATAAAACTTAATTTTAGACAAAATTTGATTTTCCCTGGGGTTGAGGCTGTTTCTAAACTTATTTTTGGGCCAAAACACTCTTAAATGCAAACTTTAAGCAAAATCTATCCGCTACATTTCGAGATCGTGGAACACACATCCCTTCAGACATTGTGCGTATTATAGTATAGGATTTTAAACTGCATTCGGTTTTAAATTTAAAGCTACAAAGGCTTTCTTATGCCAGTTTCTACGACTTAGCCAACCCCTACTGTGACCCCCTCAATCTATTCTTTTATTATTAATGTAAGGTAATTAAGGTAAATTAAGATTCTTTTAGACTACGAAATGGTAAAAGCAGCAGGAGTGCACGGGCTTCATTGGCTACAAAAAGCCTTAAATACAATTTGGCGAAAAAAAAATAAATCATAGAGGATTGGAAGAAAGGTGTTATAATAACTCTATTTAAATAATATTATTGAAGTGTAATAATTACAAAGGTAGCCTATCACTTTGTTCTCACATGGACTGAAGATTCTGGGAAAATCATGACAAGCAGCCACGGAGAGTCAACTAGAAGAACAATAAGCGTTTAAAAGAAACCGTTCAACCACCGACTTGATTTTAGCGAATTTCCCTATAGGGAATACGCTATTACAGTAGTAGTCACGGTAAGACCTAAGCCCGGGACCATGATACTTTTTCGTTTTGAGGTCCCTAGAAGCCAAAAACACCGTTCGTTCAAATTGATATATATGTATATATATATATATATATATATATATCTATATATATATATATATATATATCTATGTGTCCGTTAACACGATAACTTTTGAACGGAACCTCCGATTTTGATGAAATTTGGTACAGGGATGTAAGCCAGCGTCTACTAGGTTGAGTTCGCGAACCAGAATGATCGGACCATGGGAACAGGGTTTTATGGGGTTTCAAAAGGGTTAAAAATGGGTTTTTGGCTTTTTTTACTTTTATTTAGAAAATTCAACAATTTTAACTTAAACCATTTAAAAGAGCTTAAAAAAACAAACAATCTAGTATTTTGAATTTTTTACCCAGCTTAAATGGTTATGGAGAAAATCCAAAAAGTATGTTTTTCATGTTATTCTTATGGGAAATCAACAAAACCTTCTAACTTGCTTATTTATTGACATATCTTGATAAAATTTGGTATGTACATTCATTAGGAAGCGTTTAACTTATATTTGCTTAGAAAACCCATTTGGCGGCAAACCTACGTACTCACCCCTATAGGGTTTATGGGGAAAATAAAAAGAACACCATAGCCTTATAAAATTTGGTATGTACAATCACTAGGTAGGGTTTAACTTATATTTACCAACAAAACCCATATGGCGGCAAACCTACATACTCTCATCCCCATGGATTTTATGTGGTAATAGAAAATATACCAAAATTCCATTGGAAATTCGCTGAGTACGCAGGTCTGCTGCGACGGGGGTATTTACTCTTAGGAGAATGATCGAGAAACACATGTAAATAAACTACTGATTATGGTCTTTTTAGACGTTGAAAAGGAAAACGACAGTGTTCCGTGAGGTAAAATATGGCGGTGTTTGAAGCAAAGAAATGTTACAGAGAATCTGATACAAAAAGGAAAGATGTTTTATGAAGAATGCCAATACAGAATTTGCTTATGACATGGTGATCTGGGGCCACACAGAACCAATGGTTGAAGAAAAACTCAATATCTAGAACAACAAGTTTAAAGAATTGAAACGTACAATAAGTTAAGAGAAAGCAGTAGTTTTAACAATTGGCAATAATTCAAATTCAACAACCCTCAAACTAGAAAACAACACGCTCAAAAATGTAGAACACTTTAATTACTTAGGCAGCACTATATATAAAATTGGTACAAAAACTTTTTAAATTACAAATAGATTAAGTAAAGCAGAATTATTCTACCATCAAGTAAGAAGTATTTTGTAGGATTACTCAGTTCCTAGGAAAGCCAAATTAACAATGTACAACACCTATTTCTTACTAATCTTAACTTACAGCTTAGAAACATGTAGGCATACATTAAATAAAAAGGATTAAAGCAGAATCCAAGCTGCAGAAATGGAATTCCTAATAACATCCGTACAAAAAACAGGTTAAATAATTTAGCACCGGCAATGTTTGAAATCGTAACAGAAACGTTAGAAACATTTTCCTTGGAATGAGAAACAAATGTAAATAAATAAAAAAAACTACGAAACTAGTTTAATAATCTTTATTAAACACTTTTATTGTATATAATTATTGGTAATCATGTTATTATAAATACATATTGTCGTTTAAGAAACAACACTGTCTAAGTGACAAGATGCACACTTTTCAGGAGAGCCAAAAACCTCGCGAGGGATATAGACGTTGTTGTATTATGTGAAGAGTAAGATATAACTCTGCCTTTCCTAAATAAACAATTTAAGCTATGAATTTGCCTCTTAAAATGTTTGTTTTATAACCAAGACATTACTAACAATATCTGTGATCTTTTAAAATCAATGGAGATTAATTAAACAGTAAATAAGTTTCACTTTATGCAGAATGATATCCATCTCTTGTTGACTACCATGCTAGAACTGGTGGACATTGTCAGTGTTTTTTAGTCGGTAAGATAAGCGGTGTTAAAAGAAATACAATAGTCAGCGAATTCTGTTGGATTTTCACTAAACTAATCGCAAGGGTAAAATGCATATATTTCCATAAATATACAAAAATCTCAATTTTGCCAAAAATGTCACTTAAGTTTTAGGCACTGTTGTTTCTTAAGTGACGATTTCTTGCTTTAATATCGTTGATTCAATTGTATTAAAATATAAAAAATCTTTGCTAAATGTTAACCATTGATATGTCTAATAGCGATGAAGTAGGATAGTGAAGTTTCCTACCAGTGCGCATGTAGACTACTGGTATATTTAATTCCCGAAAGCCAACAAGGCCTAGTAAGTTATATTATAACAAAAATAAAATACGGTATCAGAACTTATGATAGGCCTACTCTACATAAAACAATACCACAGGTATCAAGCAAATTGTCAACTTCAGGATGTGACGGTCGGTATTACCCGATTCTGAGAGAAAATCCCCAAAAATAGCCCGGAAAGACCCCACCCCACTAAGTTAAGGGGTTACAAAGATGTTCTTAAACCTGCAGTGGTGACGAACGGTCTCTGAGACCATCCAAATTTCAGTCTTAGTTCACCAATTAGGTGATAGGTTGTGCTTGCTGTTGCACGAGTCAACGAACTCCATTTGGTGTACCTTCAGCTGCTGGGGCATTATTTTGAGATTAAGTGGTGGTGCACGACAGCCATTAGCGGTCCCATACACTGAAGTAACTAAAAACGTGAGCGGTCTGGTGTACCAACATCCCCACTCGTGTTCTGGCTACACTAATTTTCAGTCAGTTGGACCGCCATCACCAGTTCATACAACCGATATACCGTAACACATTACAAACACATAGGCCTAACATTGAGGAACATTACACCTAATTAAATGGATTTATCACAGAATAAGTTTTAAATAACAATTTTTTATTGTTTGACATTCTCATTTTTGCTATGTTTACAAAGATTTAACAATTTACGGTCTCACAGACCACCGTCACCAAAGTAAGGACTTGTATTTGTCATAGTATATTTACTAAAATAATACTTTGGGTACAATACTTTTCAAAACCCTTGTTTTTCTCAAAAAAATTTTCAATAGATTTTTTATTTTAACAAATTTTAAGTTTGGGCCTTTGAAACTATATAAAAATTTCAAAAATATTTGGTTTTTATATTTGGTTCAATATTGCTGTATATTTTTTAAAATGTCAAGTTTTGGACAAAAAGTAGGTAATTAGGCCTATGCATACATAAAACTTTTGTGTCCCACTTCAAAGTGCGTTTTCACCAAATACCCTGTATATTTACTACATCTTCTTAGTACTCTAATATTACTGCACAAATTTCGTCCAATAAAAGTTCCAGTAGGCCTATTTATAAAAATTACTATAACTTAAGTCAGTCTCCCAGACAGACAGTGGCCAGAAATCTGTCTCTCGCCGGTTATCAGCCGCTCGTGCTCAGACAGATGTGAGCGGCACAAAGTTCAATTGGGGACGGCCGGGACACAATTAGTGGCAACTGACAATCTATTTGCACCTGCAAGGTATGGTCGGCAATCGTCACCAGTTAAAGTAAAAAATCACTGCAAGGTTAAGTTGTACACTTTTTTCGGCTGTGTGTAGTTTGTATTGCTTATTACTTGCTTGCTTCGCCTAGGTTGCTTATTACCTAGCCTACTACCTAGGTCATAGGCCTGTCTTAGGTTTATTATTCATCAATATTCATCAAGACCATAAGCCATCATTGCAACTATCAGGTATAATTCCATCTCATAATTGTAATCAATGATTTAAACTGAGGCTGCATTAGTGTATAGGTCTAGTCAGAGCCGTCTTTAAAGTTAACTACTGAACATGAAAAAATGGAATAGGCTAGGACAAGCAAAGGTCAAGTTAAAACTTAATTCTTACTAGGTAACCCATAATGTATAAGAGAAATTTACATATTTAGGTCTTACGTTTTCCGTAGTATCGGGCAGGATCATAAGGACCATGAACTTTTGGGTTGTATTCCAAAGGATAGTCTCCGATGCCCATTTTTAAATGATTAATTAATTAATTACAAGTACTTCACTAGATTTAAGGTGGAAACGAAAATGGAGCAGGCAGCAGACGGAGTAGAGCAGAAATCGCAATCGCAGCAGCAGAAGCAGGAAAACAGGGAAATAGAGAAACATATGACAAGACGATCAGTGTTGCCACTTTAGTGAACGTTTTGTTACTTTATTATTTGAATGCTACCACTATTGACTTTAGATACTACATAGTCAATGCTGTACTATAATATACCATATAGTCAATAATACTATATAGTCAATAGTCAATGCTACCACGTCCATATTAACAGTTCTGAATTGGGTCTAGTTGGCTTCAACGTATATATAGGAATGACAGATCTCCCGACACCAGTTCCAAGTCCAGTGGTGGTGGCGTGCTCATTGCTACAAGGTCCTCACTTAGAGTCCATGTCATTGACCCCCCCTCACCTGATATTGAATCCATGTTCATATCAATTGCAACTAACGATTCTCCAATCATGATCTGTGGTGTTTACATTCCACCTCAACAACCCATTGATGTCTACAACAGCTTCTGCTCCCAGGTTGATGAAGTGATGTCCTCCTGCCCTACCCTTAGTGCTGCTTTCATAATTGGTGACTTCAATTTACCTGATGTTAGCTGGGCTGCACCTGTACCTTCTTCTAATAATGTAAAATCCAAGATCATCATTGATATGGCGTCTACCTATGAACTCTCTCAAATGAACACCATAAAGAACTCAAGGAATGTCATCTTGGATTTGATATTTAGTTCTGACTCTTCTATTTGTGTGATGCCAGCTCATGACCAGATTGTAAAAGTTGAGCCTGCTCATCCTGCAATATGCTTTGATGTTAAACTTCCAAAGTTAAAAACGAATAATATTCATTATATGGTCCCTGATTTTAAACGTTGCAACTTAGAAGAAATATACAATAATCTGCACAAACGCCTAGGACTTACTGTGTTCACAATACAAAATGTCCCTGAATTCTTTGATCAGCTGATGGACGTCATACACTCCACTGTGCTTGAAAATACCCCTATGAAGACAGTTGGCAAAACTCTCTTTCCCTGCTGGTTTTCTGACGAACTAAGACAACTGGTGATGAGGAAGAAGATTGTCCACAAGCAATACATGGCATCATCTGATCCAAATGCCTATACTGAATTCCGCCGCCTTCGTTCAACATGCAGACTTCTGAGGACCAGATGCTACAATGAATATGTCACCCACATCAATAACGCTGTACCCCGAAATATCAAATCTTTTTGGAGCTTCTACAATAGCATAAAGGGTTCTTCTTCTGGACCTGCTGATGGGACTTACTATCTAGACAACAAATCCGAGTCTTCTCCTACTGGAATCTGCAATCTTTTTGCTGATCACTTCTCCTCGGTGTTCACTCAGAGCGACAAATCCCCGCCTTCTTACCAGTATGACACCACCTTGAACCTGTCTAAATGTTTCTTGAATGAGTTGGATGTTGAGCGAAACCTTTCCTCCCTCGACCCAAATAAAGGCGTTAGGCCGGATGGTGTTCCACACCACTAGTACTCAAACACTGCAGTAAATTATTGCACCTCAACTCACTATTGTCTTCAACAAGCTTCTCGAACTTGGTGTCTTCCCTGATAAACTCAAGACCAGCTATGTTGTCCCTATACATAAATCGTCCAATGTTTCTGATGTAAGAAATTATAGACCTATTGTAATCCAGCCAGCATTGGGGAAGGTCTTTGAATCTCTCGTGCTTAGTTATGTGAGTTTCCACTGCTCTAGTATCATGAACAACAAGCAACATGGTTTCTCCCGTGGAAGGTCCATTTCTACCAACCTGGTTCTCTATAAGCATGACATTCTTACCTCATTTAGGAAAGGCAAACAAGTGGACAGCGTGTATATCGACTTCTCTAAAGCCTTTGACAAAGTCAACCATAACCATCTTCTTACTAAACTTGAAGCATATGGGATTTTGGGTAACCTTCTCCAGTGGTTCCGGTCATACCTGATGGATCGGACTTTGATTGTTAAATTTCTTGGAGCCAAATCTAAGCCTTTCACTGCAACATCAGGAGTAGATAGAAAAAGCCACTTTCAAAACCGGCCACGTGCCGCCGGAAGCCATGTTCCGGGGCAGGTGTCTTCCGGTCGAATATTAAATGAGGTTGGGGGAGGTGGGGTGAGGGTTTGAAGTAGATTTGCGCATAAATTAAAAGTTGGTTCAAAACTGAAATTCAACAATCGGTGGTTGAACTAAATTTGCGCATAAATTAACCGGGGTTGAATTAAAACTTCGCATAAAATATTGGTTAGTTCAAAACTGAAATTCAACAACTGGGGGGTTGAACTAAATTCGCGCATAAATTAAAAGTTGGTTCAAAACTGAAATTCAACGATTGGGAGTTGAACTAAATTTGCGCATAAATTAAAAGTAAGTTCAAAACTGAAATTCAACAACTGGGAGTTGAACTAAATTTGCGCATAAATTAACCGGGGTTGAAGTAAAACTTCGCATAAATTAAAAATTAGTTCAAAATTGTAATTCGACGGTGTTAATAAAAACTCTAATAGTTGAACGAAAATAAAAGTCAGTTCAAACATAGCGCAGCCATAACAAGAGAGAGAGAGAAGGTAGATAGAAGTGTTAAGTTCCGCGGATAGAACGAGAATGAAGAATGAAACATGACGCGTCGAAATATATGCGTGACTGTAGATGTCAGTTAATGGGGGCCTAGGGCTTCCGGCCTGTCGGATGGTGAATTAATCAATGGGGGGAGTGGAGATGGCGCTCGGTTGAACTAAAATTGCGCATAAATTATAAGTTGGTACAAAACTGAAATTCAACTTGATAATGTGGGGTACGGAAAGTATGTCGGGGTTGAATTAAAACTTCGCATAAATTAAAAGTTAGTTCATGTTAGCTGAAGAGTGTACAGGAGAATGAAACAGGAACTGTCGTGAGCGCGCTTATATAAAGAAGGGTGGGGGTAAAATATGAAAACCTGCTGAACACAGTCGATAGGTGTAACAAGTTCGAAGTTGTGGAAACGTAACATCGAACGCAAAATGTTGTGAATAACACCATCGTCAACGCTAACTTGCAAAGTTCTAGCAGAGTATAACGGGTTAAAACTTAATTTCTTCCTTACTTTTGTTAAATTAGTTTTAATCTTTGAAACAGAAGGTTTGGAATTACTTCGTAATATATGTTGTGTCCGCAAAAGTTTCAATTTCAAACATTGCGTATCCATCACAAGAAGTATATCAGATGTGTAGAAGTCAGAACAAGACAGATGAATGAGATATAACGTCGAGCACGCGAAGGTGATTCAAACAGGACGACATGTGCTAATGTAAATGAAACTCCAGGTTAGTAGCAATTAGACTTGTATAATGAAGTTGGCGAAACGTATATGTAATGAGTAGGAAGGATGCGAACAACACAAATGCGAGTTAATTAATGGTCGCGGTGCGATGAACAATCTTCTTTTATAACGGTTATCGCGTGAGAAGATCGGTTCCGCATGAGCGCCCAAGTGGAACCTCCCGTGTTCACTCAAGCGGAACCCCCCCCCCCCCCGGTGACTAATCAAGCGGAACCCCCCCCCTCATAAAAAATGGAGATTAACCCCCCCCCCCCGGTGGTCACTCAAGCGGAACCCCGCCGGGTCGATGACCGGTCACGACCGGTTGCTAACCCCATCTAATTACCACACTTCACATCCCAACTGAATTAAACATGGCAGCCACCATGGAAAATTCTAACCTCAAACCTTGGTTTTACGTCACTGCGCATGCGCCGCTCCCACTCCTTCGTTTCATTTTTATGCTGCTATAACTTGTACTGGAGTGAGCCAACTTCACGCTACGGCGCCTAGTCATGTATTACTCACTTTAGCGCTACTGTGAATGCGCCTAGTCTGTATTACTCACTTTAGCGCTGCTGCGAATGCAACGAGTTCTCCGGATCGGAATCACTCCTCGCTATTGCGCATGCGCCGAGTCCTGTATTACTCAATTTAGCTCTACTGTGCACGGAAAGTTCTAACCTCAAACCTTGGATTTTACGTCGCTGCGCATGCGCCACCCCCACTCCTTCGTTTCATTTTTATACTGCTGCGAACTGGAGTGGATTGAAGACCGTACTGGAGTGAAACAATTTCCCCACCACTGCATTAATTACCCCCACCACTCGAAAACCCGAGGAGCGATACGAGCCCGATTTTCGCGTCAGTCGTCAACGAGTTTTCATAGCGAAAAGTCGTTGGCGACTCGGTAAGAGGTTCAAATATATAGTAGGCCTATATATATATTTGAACTTCTTATACTACGTTGCGTTCTTTAATGCAATGTGGTATGTGTGTGTGTGTGTGTGTAAATATTAGTTGTAAGTTGCACTTAATTTAAGAATTAATTTGCGCATTGCGATGTTAGTTATAAGTTGTGTTTAGCGTTAAGGTGTATTAATTTTAAGAATAATGATGGTATTTGGTTGTGTTGAATTATTTGATATTTAATAATGATGTGTTGTTAGTTTTAAGTGTTGGTATTTATAATTAATGTTGTTGTTTTGCCTTTCAGCTAGATGATAGGGGGTAGATTAACTGTAAATTCAGAAGTTCCGTTGAACTTCACTTAGAAGGGGTGGGACATCCGCAAATTGCGGACTAGGTTTTTGCATTTTGTTTAGGAATATGATGGGTGGGATTAGTTGGGTGGGTGTTAGAGTTGCGTTTCTGCATTAGCTGTTCCAGTTTCCCTTCGAATTCACGGTTACGGATGGACCCGGACCGGCCCGTTACGGATGGACCCGGACGGGCCAAACAAAATTGCGTCGATGTCCCTCGCAGAACGTAACTAGTGGGTTGGGAGTGGGAACCGTTAGGCAAACAGGGTGGTGGGAACAGTTACTACTGTTCCCATCACCTTGGTTCTTTATAAGTCTTAAATGACCTTGACCCACTTTCGGAAGGGTCAATGACCGACCCCCCCCCCGTGTTCACTCAAGCGGACCCCCCCCCGTGTTCACTCAAGCGGAACCCCCCCCCCGTGTTCACTCAAGCGGAACCCCCCCCCCGTGTTCACTCAAGCGGAACCCCCCCCCGGAAAATTAAAATGCCTATAACTCGATAATGGATTAACGGATTAGGACAAGCGATACATCATTGAAAAGGTATATGTAAGACGAACATTTTAGTCAAAGAAGAATTTAGTTATCTTATTTTAGTCAAAAGTTATGCGAATTATTTGAAATAAATACCCCCTCTCTTTCCTTCCCTCCCACCTTCCCCCACTTAACGGTTGTTAACCCTTCTCATTAGCATACCGTTATAAAAGACGCATCGACCACGGCTAACATTTCATTCTGATTCCAGACGTTACGCTGCGAACTGCGAATAGAACTACCACGATGTCATCCCTGCCGACTACAACTTCCACTACAGCCTGCTCTTCTATTACAAGTTCAACTTCTACTTCTACTACGGCTTCAACTCCAGTCAAGAAAACTCTTCGCTTGAAAAATGCTCCCGACTGGTATAAGTGCAAGCTAGAGCGTTGTGTTTCTCCTCCATTATTTTTAACACTCTAAGTCTCGTGATCTACTTTTCTGAGGCCGTTGTACAGTTATATGACCTCTCCGACTTGCATTGTTTGCCGGTGTAGCTTCATATAGCGTGCAAAGAATGGTTCCTAATGAAATCTCATCAGCATTCAAAGACAGAGACAGTTGTTTTGCAAGTTAATTAGTATTGAAATAATGAAGTAGGAAACGTATATGTAATGAGTAGGAAAGATATGAACACCGCGAATGCGAGTTAATTAGTGGTTGCGGCGCGATGAACATTTGCCTTCATTATCACATAACGACTATCTCGTGAGAAGATCGGTTCCGCATGAGCGCCCAAGTGGAACCTCCCGTGTTCACTCAAGCGGAACCCCCCCCCCTGAAAATTAAAATGGCTATATCTCGATAATGGTTTGATCGATTACGACAAGCGATACATCATTGAAAACGTCTATGTAAGACGAACATTTTAGTAAAAGAAGAATTTGGTTATCTTATTTGAGTCAAAAGTTATGCAAATTATTTAAAATAGATACCCCCTCTTCTTCCTTTCAACCCACCTCCCGGATCAATAATCGGTCACGGCCAGCTGTTACCCCTCTCATTAGCATACCGTTATAAAAGCGGAGCAAGCGTTGTTCACTCCTCATTCCGCTTCTACACGCCACTCTTGTTGTTTCGTCTCTGCTCTTTACAATATTACTTGCTTTAAAAATGCCTCCTCATCTTAGTGAAAATTTCAGTTCTTCCGAAATTTCTGATGTTTTTGAACAACCTGAAGACACTTTAAATAACGACAGTGAAACTGAAGATGATGATGAAGATGATTATTATAGCGTTAAAATTAGTGAAGAACTGAAAGTTATAGCAATTGATCCACAATTCCCATTCGATACAATAGAAAAATTCATGTCTGAAGCTCATAAATGGTTGGATTCAGGATCTTACGTACGAATCGGCTCTTTTATATTGTATGATGATTGTAATTCTTTTCTTGTAACACCAAATGATAGAGACCGCATGCTGCAGTGGGCTCAAACAATGAAGGAGTGCTACGAACAAGGTGTGGATGTTGGCGGCTATTTTACAGCGCAAGTGGTTTAATAACCAAATTACCCTTCCCCCACCTTACACCTTATCCCTTCCCAATCCTTATTCCTTCCCCCTCCCCATTTTTAAAACTCATAAAAGGCGGGCTATGAACCTCCAGGTTTCTAGTCTGTACTTGCACCTTGTGCCGTCAAGATGCTTACCACTTTGTCTTTTAATAGTATTACAGGCACTGAGCGGAAATTCTATAGAAAATTTTGTTCTCTACTTGATAAACCGCAAAAACTACCTCCAAATACTTTCACCTACAAGCTACCTCTTATGGACAAGGATGATGTAAGCAAAATACCATTAGTTCAAGCGAAATTTCTGGAAGAAAAAAATCTTGTTTATGTAAGAGAAGTGTATCATAATGAATATTCAAAAAGATTGGCTTACGAATTCATTAAGGAACATGCAGGACGTGAAAAAGAACAGTATCCAGGACCATTTTATTTATATCTTTTTGAGAATGGAGCTAGTGTAACGGTAGAAATAAGTATCAAATTAATGTAATTCTTCCTATCAAATTTGTGGGGTGAGGGTTTGAAGTAGATTTGCGCATAAATTAAAAGTTAGTTCAAAACTGAAATTCAACAATTGTTGGTCGAACTAAATTTGCGCATAAATTAACCGGGGTTGAATTAAAAGTTCGCATATCTTCCTATCAAGTTTATGAAGTTAGAATTTTGTTTTGCTGTAAAGTTATTGAAATAGTATTTGTATAAGGAAAATTCATATTGAAATACATGTTGTAATTTAGTCGTAGAGATGTGTACTGTACGAAAGCTGGATTTATAGTGAGTCGGCGCGACAAATGAACTTGTATTTATGCAGATTGTTAAAATGGAATAAAGAGATGATAGTAGCAAAACGCTCGAAGTAGAAAGTGTGAATAATGTTATATAAAGAAATAATAGTTAAACAAGGAAAATATTGAAAATTAAAACTGGTATTAAAAAATATGAACGGACAATCAATTTTGTAGAAGGTTAATATTTTGTTGAAAACGTTTGATTTTCTTGGATAGTGAAGAAGAAGAAGATGAAATAGTGGTAGGGGAACCGTTATAAAAGGAGGATTGTGAGAGCCCATTTCATTTCTCTGCGAAACTTCGAAGAGTAAACATCTCAACATGTATCATTGCGATAAATGTTCGGAATCGTTTCACGATGAAATTCTATTAGACTGTCATAAAGAACTAATTCACAACAACGCAGAAGAAAAACAAGAAGAACAAGAAGAACAAGAAGAACAAGAAGAACAAGATGAAATATCAGCAACATCTTCAACTACTTTACCGAATCTACAAGTATTTGCTTTACCCGGTAAAGTAGTAATGCATCATAAGATTCAAAATGAAAACTTGAACTTAGAAGAATTTATTAGAGAAGCAAAACCAATCGTAAGTAAAACTTTAAAAGAAGAATTGAAAAGATTGAACTTTCTTAAATTTGGTTTACTACTAGAAGCTATGTTTATAAATGTAAAGAAGAATTATCACCAAGAGGATTCATAACAAAAAACCGAACCATCATGGAAAGTTCAAACATTGATTCAATAGTAGAGAACTGTATAGAAGAAATATTAACCAAAATTCAGGAACACGAAGGAAGAGGATCTGGATGGAGTCTTACAAGCATTGAATTATTAGATATAAAAGTACACAAACATGGTTATGGATTAATGGGATCTAGTTATATTCCTTTGCCACAAAGAATCAAGGATACAAGATCGTGTATTAATGTGAAAAATCAAGATAACGAATGTTTTTGATATGCTATGACATCTAAGTTTGTACCAAATCATTTCGATACACCTAACCAACACTATGAAAATCAAAGACATAGGTACAATTTTCAAGGAATTACTTACCCTGTATCACTAGGAGATATATCAAAATTTGAGAAGAAAAATCCCGGTACGTCTATCAATGTTTTTGCATTAGATAGTTCAAACAAAGTGTATCCTTTACGTATTGCAAAAGAAGAGCTACCAGATCATACGGATTTACTACTACTAACGCGAGGAGATGTGTCTCACTATGTGTACATAAAGAAATTCGACTCACTTGTTAATAAGCAGCTTTCTAAAGATCGACACAGAAAGTTAATTTGCAAGAGATGTTTCAATTTTAAACGAGATGGACTACACGGAAGAGAATGGTTACAAGAGCACAAAAGACTATGTAACAATAATTATGAAGCAAAGATTAATTTACCTTCGGAAAACAGAGCATTCGTTACATTTCAAAAGGTTTATCATCAATACCGTATCCCTTTAGTTGTGTATGCGGACTTTGAATCAACACTTGTTCCAGTTGAAGATGAAAATTGTGAAGCAAGAAAAAGTGTCAAGTATCAAATGCACAAACCAAACAGTTTTTGTTTAATGGTTAAATCAACATTATCAGAAGAACATTTGAACAAATATGGATTAACTTCAGAACCTCTAGTATATCGTGGTGAAAATGCGGAAAAAATATTTCTTGATCACCTATATTCAATAGCTGGAAATACACAAAGATTATATACAAATATTGTACCAATGAAACCGATGGACGAAGAAGAAGAAATTCAACATGAAAATGCGACTCACTGTTTCTTGTGCAAAAATGATTTTACTATTGAGAATTATAAAGTTAAAGATCACGACCACCTCACAGGTTATTACAGGGGTGCTGCTTGTAATAAATGCAACTTGAGCTATCGTTTACCACTATTTATCCCTGTGGTTCTGCATAATCTTAGTGGGTACGACGCTCATTTTATAATACCTGAACTAGGAAGAGACGACGGTAAAATCGATGTGTTAGCTGAAACTTCAGAAAAGTTCATAAGTTTTTCCAAAGAAGTTGGAAACGTCAAACTAAGATTCTTGGACTCCTACCGATTTTTGCCGTCGAGTTTGTCCAAACTTTCTGAAAACCTAAGGAAACAAGATTTAATCGAAACAAAGAAGATTGTAAACAGCGACAAACTGGATCTGGTACTTCGAAAAGGTGTTTTCCCATATGATTACATAGACAGTTTAGAAAGATTTAATGAAACATCACTACCTCCAAAAGAAGAATTTAAAAGTAAACTGTACGACATGGATATATCTCAAGATG
Source organism: Neoaliturus tenellus (assembly GCA_030545055.2). Classification (NCBI taxonomy): domain Eukaryota; kingdom Metazoa; phylum Arthropoda; class Insecta; order Hemiptera; family Cicadellidae; genus Neoaliturus; species Neoaliturus tenellus. The sequence continues at coordinate 34,850,616 of CM061534.1, read as the reverse complement.
ATTATGATCACGCATGCAAAGTATGGAACGAATTAGGATTTAGAACATTGGGAGAATATTCAGATTTTTATGTTAAATTAGATGTGACTTTATTATGTGATGTGATGGAAGAATTTAGAAATACGTGTTTTGCGGCATATGGATTGGACCCTCTTCATTCGTACACTTCGCCTGGACTAGCGTGGCAAGCCATGTTGAAAGAAACAAATTGTAAAATACAACTTCTTACAGATATAGATATGGTTTTGATGTTAGAGTCAGGAGTTCGAGGAGGATTGACGCAAAGTGTAACACGTCATGTCAGGGCAAACAACAAGTATTTGCCCGATTATGATGCATCAAAACCAACAACATTCCTGGGTTATTTTGATGCAAATAACTTATACGGATGGGCAATGTCGAATCCCCTTCCATATGATAATTTCAAATGGATAGACCCAGAATCAATTGGAAACATAATGGATATACCGAAATATGGAGAAACTGGTTACATATTTGACGTCGATTTTGAATATCCCGAACATCTTCACGACGAACATTATGATTTACCACTTCTTCCGAAGACCGAAATTTCTCCAACTGGAAGATGGCCAAAATTATTGATGACTTTAACCAACAAGTCTCGGTATGTTTTACACTACTGGATGATACAACAGGCCTTAGACTTGGGATTAAGAATTACAAAAATTGATCGAGTACTACAATTCTCTCAATCTTGTTGGTTAAAACCGTACATTGACAACAACACAAAAAGAAGAGCCGGCGCTACATCAAGTTTTCAAAAAGATTTCTTCAAACTAATGAACAACGCAATATTTGGCAAGACTTTGGAAAACAAAAGGAAACATAAGGATATCAAATTGGTAACTGATCCAGTAAAATTACAGAAATTAGTGCAACAACCAAACTTTGGTTCATCTGTAATTATTAATGAAAATCTAGTTGTTATTTCCATGAACAAGAAGTCAGTTCTAATGGATCGTCCTTTGTATCTAGGAATGTCAATCTTGGATATTTCCAAAACTCACATGTACGAGTTTCATTATAAGAAGATGGTTAACTATTATGGAAGAGAGAACATTGGTATTGCATATATGGATACGGATGCACTAATTTACTGGATTAAAACAAATGACATGTACGAAGATCTACGCACTTTTATGTATAAAGATGATTTCGACTTTTCCGATTATCCCAAGGATCATCCAAATTACGACTACGACAGAAACAAGAAAGTATTGGGAAAATTTAAAGATGAAACAAATGGTGTGCCGATGATGGAAATTGTAGCATTAATGTCCAAACTATATTCATTTCAACTGTACATAAGCGAAAGGAATCAACATCAAGTCACGAAAAAGGCCAAAGGAATAAAAACCTCTTTCCTGAAGAAGAACGTACAGTTTGAACATTATAAAAGATGTTTGTTTGAAAATGTTGAAACAACTGCAACGTTCAACACTATTAGAAGTTATAATCATCAACTCTTTAGTGTCAAACAAACAAAGTGGGCATTAAGCTACAAAGATGACAAGCGCCATATTTTAGAAGATAAAATTAATACTTTACCGTTCGGCCACTACTCCCTGAACCCTATCGACCAGTAAACCTATTCTTCGTCCTCTACCTTCTTCCTTTTTTTCCTTTCCGTAAAGAAGAGGGGACATGGCAAGCCCAATGCCATGTTCCCTCTTTTTTACACTAATATGAAATGGCCTTGACCTATATTCAAACTATATAAAAGAGAATGAACTGTTGTACGGATCAGTATTTTTACAAGCGATGTGCAAGCAACACCTGAAGATGGAAAGTGTGAAGGACAAGATTGTAAATGAACTACATAAACCAGCAAGAAGAAGATTTCCAAGAAGAAGTACAATCATTAAAGAAATGAATGATCTTTACCAAGCTGATCTCATTGAAATGATACCGCACAGTAAATTAAACAAAGGTTTCAAATATATTTTAACAATTATAGACTGTTTTACTAAAATTGCTGACGCTTTACCATTGAAGGATAAGACTGGTAAAAGTGTTACAAAAGCTATGGAAACAACGATACAAAGAAATAAATTCAAAATCAAACATCTACAGACCGATGATGGAAAAGAATATTTTAATAAAGACTTTGGAGCTTTGATGAAGAAATATCAAATAAATCATTATTCTACAAATTCTGAAGTTAAAGCTTCAATAATTTAAAGGTTCAATAGAACATTGAAAGGAGCGATGTACAAACAATTTTCAAAACGAGGATCATACGTGTGGTATGACATATTACCACAACTTATAAAAGAGTATAACAACAAATATCATCGTACCATCGGAATGAAACCTATCCAAGTAAACAGCGCTAATGCTAAGGTTGTATTACAACGCATCAGAAATAATACAACACCTAAATTGGAAAAGTTGCAACCAAAAAAGTTTAAAGTCAACGATAAAGTTCGTATAAGCAAATACAAAGGTGTATTCAGTAAAAGATATCTACCAAATTGGACTAATGAAGTATTTACAGTTTATAAAGTGCAACCAACTATACCTGAAACTTACTTATTAAAGGATAACAAGGGTGAATTACTTCAAGGTGGATTCTACGGACATGAATTGTTGAAATCAACAGTCGGTGATGTATATCTTGTTGAAAAGGTATTACAAAGGAAAAAGGATATGGTTAAAGTCCGGTGGTTAGGATTCGATAAAAGTGAAGATTCTTGGATTCCTTCAAAAGACTTGGTATAGTAATTTAATAGCTCATTGTGTGTTTAACCTTGACACAAGATGGAGATTGTACAACAAAAAGATCGATTTAATATCAATAATATTGATGAATTGACGGTTGACAATGATAAGTTAAATCATGGTAAACATGGTGAATTACTACCGAATACGATAAGATGTTTAATAACTGGTCCTTCAAATTGTGGAAAAACAAATGTTGTTTTTAACCTTATAACCAATCCTAAAGGATTGCGCTTTAACAATATATACATTTTTTTCAAAATCATTGCAACAACCAAAATATCAATTATTGGATAAAGTACTTGCAAGTGTACCTGAAGTGAATTTCTACAAGTTTAATGCCAGTGAAACAATTATGCAACCGAATGAAGCAAAACCATTTTCTATTTTTATTTTTGACGATGTGTCTTGTGAAAATCACGACACCATAAGGAATTACTTCGCTATGGGAAGACATCATAATATCGATAGCATTTATATTGGTCAAACATACAGTAAGATTCCAAAACAACTCATAAGAGACAATGCAAATATGTTGATCATCTTCAAGCAAGATGAAACAAATTTAAAGCATATATATAATGATCATGTAAATGCGGATATGCCATTTGAAAAATTTAAAGAGATGTGTGGCAAAGCATGGAATGAGAAATATAACTTTCTCGTTATTATGAAGGAAGAAGATATTAAAAATGGTAGATATCGTATAGGGTTGGATAAATGTGTATTTATGCGTTGAACTACCGATGCTACATCTAGTTACACGTTGAACTTCACAGTGTAAACATGGTGAATCAAGAAAAACTATTGAAAGAAATAAAATCACTCAGTGATTCTATTAGGATGAAGAATCGTGCATTGAGGATGGGTTTAAGTGAAAGAGAAGAATTTCTAGAGACTACATTTAAACCTATTACGGAACCTTTAAAACAGATATCAGAAACTATTGGTAAACCTCGTTATGAAGGAGATGTTTTACTACCAGTTTCTAAACAAGAAGTACAAGCATTAAAAAAAGAAGATGATGATGATTCATATACAAGTGCTAGTGAGCAAGAAGAAACAAAAGAAGAAGAAGAACCAATTGTTGAAAAGGAAGAAGAACAGCCAATACCTGAAGCAGAACAATCTATTCCAAATTTAACTCAATTGAGTAGCGATATATTACAACATGGACCTCTTGGAAGAAAATATATAATGAAGATGCTACATGACATGAAATCAAACCCGAATTTGAGTAGATCACACGTATACGGAGCAAGAATTGATGGGAATGAATTAAAGATCGGCGATTCAAAGCTTGAAATAACACAAGACGATTACATCATTATTGGTGAGCATAAATATAAAGGAACAAAAGGACTTTATGAATTAATTTTTAAAAACATACCACTAAGATATTCATCCAAAGATTTAAGTGTTTTTAAGGAGATTCTACAAAATACTAACGCTCATAAAAGAAACTACTTAAAGGATGCAATGATTAATCGTTCACGTGCAACAAAATATAACATTGTTATAAAAAAGTTGTTTCCTCCACGAAAATTTCCAACATTACGTACTGCACCAGCGGTGAGACAACCACTGAAAAGAAAATCTTTATCACTTATGGATTTATCACTTCTTGAACAACATGGTAAAAAGAGTAAAGGAGATACTTCAACATCTGGCAAAGGATTGATGAAAAATCTATACAATACGAATGTGATTTACTACAACGACATCAATAAATTGGTTGATAGAATGAGACTATTGCATGAAGCCATGGAAGCCGGTCATACAGGTTTAAATAATGAATGGGTAGCTCTGATTGACGAACTCAGGAATCGCGGCATAATCGTATAATTGTCCGCGGATATATAAGAGTTGCAGGCGTATAATGTGTCAGTTCTAACATGAGCGTCGACAAGTTCGGACGGTACTCCGCTTTAGGAGTGCAAGTTGGAGAAAACAGAAAAAGAAGTGGATTACCGCAAACACCCGAAGGTGACTATAACATAAATAATAAACGTTTAAAGTTTGTTAGAGATCCAGAAGAAGATGGAGATGCAACAAATTTAAAAACAGTAAAGGAGGAAACATCTACAAGTTTAAAACTCGACAACAACCAACTGTATGATGCAAAATCTCACAGAGTTATTAATGTGCAAAACCAGTCAACAATGGAGATGTTGTTAATAAAGGCTATTTTCTATCTGCGATGGAATACGCTTTACTGTTGGAAAAGACTAAAAGTGGAAAAAAGTACAATGCTTTAAATTATAAAATAACTAATGTGGCAGATCCAACCGAGGATACAGATACAATCAATAAGCGTTATTTGCACTCTGTAATACCAGAAAAGAAAAAAGATGGATTTTCCTTCTATAAATACACTATAAACGATATTGGATATCCTAAAGAAGAAAGTGATGGTGTTAATATAAAATACATTAAAGATAATTGTATTTTATATAATGGTGCTGTTATTGATTGTCATGGAAAAGTGTTGTCCAATCTGAAAGATGGTTCAACTCCATCGGATGCTGCTACCGTGAGACAAATGAATGAAAGCTTGAAGAAAGGAACATCCGCTTTTGTTAAACAAAATCAGGTGGTGTCAAAGAAAGGTGATGAGTTTATGCAAGGAAGTGAAAAGTTTACCTTACTACAACTACAAAATAACAAGTGGGATGGAAAAAATAAAAGATTGTCAAATATAAGTTTAGGCACGGAAGAACATGATGCTGTTATTTTAACACAAGTGCCACAACTATCAGCTACTGGTGTTAACTTTATATGTGGAGGTAGACGATTAACCCATGTAAAATCTGGTAAAGATGATAATGATTGTGTTGTTGTGAAACAAACTATAGTTTTAGATAAAATAAATAACTTATATGATGGAAAAAATAGAAGAATATCTAACATATCAGCAGGAATAGCTCCGAATGATGTTGCTACTATTAATCAAGTTATAGCAACCTCTAATAACGATCCATCTGTGTATACATGTAATGGTAAACGTATCACAAATCTTGATAATCCAACAGACTACAAAGATGCTACTAATGTAGAGTATGTAATGAATCTTGTAGGTAATGCAGTTGTTGATATGCACAATCATATTATTGGTAAATCAAATCACGATAAAATCGAAGGTGCTAAGAGAGAAAAATGGATTAAAGATACAATCATCGATATATACGGGTAAAGCTTGTGAATATTTAAGTATGGATTCACAAAAAAAGGATTCATTATCATAAAGTATTTCATAGAGTGAAGACGTTGGTTACATAAAACAGCATAATGAAGACCGTATCGCTCAGTCGTCGTCAAGACAGCGGCAAGAGAGGACGTGGTTTAACATCAGCTGCATTATCCCTGCTCAGACGGATTCCAATTGGTGCTGTTGTGAATCGAACGATAGACGCTTTACCATACGAATTACATCTGCCCGGAGGTTATCAATATTGTGGACCTGGAACTAAGTTGGCAAAACGTTTAGCAAGAGGAGATCCTGGAATTAATAAATTAGATCAAGCTTGCAAAGAACACGATATAGCATATTCAAAGTATAAAGATTCAACAAATAGATCAATAGCGGATAAAATTCTAGCGGAAAAAGCTTGGCAAAGAGTAAAATCAAGTGACGCAAGTATTGCAGAAAAAGCAGCGGCTTGGGCAGTAACTACAGCCATGAAGACGAAAGCAAAGTTAGGTGCTGGAAGACGTCGCAGAGGAAGACCTGCAAAAAGAAGCGCTCCCAAAAGAGGTGGAAACATTAAAAAAGGACATCGTAGAACTCGTAAGACAAATGTAAAGAAGACTTCTGTTTGGCAAATGGTAAAAAACGGAGCAGGTTTATACCTAAGACCATACCGTGTGTACTAAATAAAAAGAATCAATTGATAATTCCAAATAAAGCCTTAACAAATCATCAGTTAAATGATTATGTAAAATGTTTAAAAATACCATTTTTTCGAGGAGTTTTTATGAAAGATGCATTACCAACTAAAATATGGGAAAATGAAACTGGAATAGTAAATTTGGATTCCACCTATGGTCCAGGCACTCATTGGGTATGCTATAAAAAGCTCAGACAAACCGTTTACTACTTTGAAAGTTTTGGCAATCTACCACCGCCGAAAGAACTGCAACATTATTTTCGAAACTCCAAAAACATTTTTTACAATTACAAAAGAGAACAACCTAACAATACTGAAATATGTGGACATTTATGTTTGGAGTTTCTAGCGAAGAGTGTCAGTCAGCTTTAAGATGTCATCGTATACAGTGTCACTGAGTGGAAATTCATCCACATTGAAAAGTACGCTGTTCCCAGCATTGCGTCTATCCAAGGAAAGATTATGGGAAGCGGCATTACTTGATTTGACTACCTACAACTCAATTCCCAATGTTACGGAAGGAAAGAACAATTTACTACATTATTATGAAACTAAGGATGCTTCAGGAAAATACTCAGAATTGAAAATAATTACATTTCCTACTGGAGCTTATGAAATCGATGATATAAACCAATTACTACAAAAACAACTCGGAGAAGAAAATATCACCGTTAAAGGAAACAATAATACTTTAAAAGCAGAAATAACTTCAAAATATTATATCGATGTCAGCTTGGAAAACTCCATTGGCAGTTTACTTGGATTTACAGATACCAAAAAGAAAATATTAACTCCTGGAACTACTCATTCAGGTGATACAACTGTTACAATATTGAAAGTCAATAGTATAGATGTAACGTGTAATATTATACACGGATCGTATAGAGAAGGAGTGAATCAGCATATTTTACATACATTTTATCCAACAGTGGCTCCTGGTTTTAAAATTGTTGAGAAGCCACAAAACTTGATATACCTACCGTTAAACACCAGTTTCATTTCAGACATCGTACTGAACATATTGGATCAAGACGGTGTTAGTGTTGACTTTAGAGGAGAAACGATAACTATACGGATACACATCAGAGCGGCAACATAAAGGTCAACATGGGATTATCATTTAAACCGCAACGGAAGAGTCGGGAGCTCAGTAGCTCCTCGACATTGGAAGAGTTAACATCGGACAACATTCGTTTTCTACAGAAGATTGGATTGAAACTTAACAACGATGGATATCCTGGATATATCTCAAGGACCGACATTCGACGAAACACTATGGGAGAAGGAATATCACACGCACAACCCTTACACTTCATCAAAATTAAACAATAACGATGAAATAAGGATTCCCATTCAACAACAAGATATTTACACATTACCGTGTGAAAGTTATTTGTACATTGAAGGACGGGTATTAAAATTGGATGGAAAAACTGCTTCAACAGTTCCTTTTATAAATAACCCGATGGCATATCTTTTTGATGAAATAAGATATGAGATATCAGGGGTGACAGTTGATTCGACAAAAAAGGTTGGTATAACAACGACATTGAAAGGATTAACATCATTAACACCGCATGAAAAGAATTCAATAGTCACCGCCGGATGGGTTGCCCCTGATAAAGACACTATAACACCGGATTCCAACGGTCACTTTGATTTTCATGTACCTTTACGATTGCTTTTGGGATTCGCTGAAGATTACAAACGAGTAATAATAAATGTCAAACAAGAATTGGTATTACTCAGATCTTCAACTAACAAGGACTTGATACTTGCAGACCCTGCAACTACTGAAGATAAACTGGAATGGCAACTACAATTAGATAAAGTTGTTTGGAGAGTACCTCATGTAAGATTGGCTGATGAACATAGAATCGTATTATTGAGAAAGTTAAAATCTGACCGTGATATTGTGATGCCATTCCGAAGTTGGGAATTCCATGAATATCCTACACTACCTCAGACCGAACGACAAACATGGACCGTCAAGACATCAACTTACTTGGAACGAGCAAGGTACATAATACTCGGTTTTCAAACTAAGCGAAAAGATGTTATTACTGCAAATGCCGGTCAATTTGATAACTGTAAAATAAAGAATTGTAAATTTTTCCTAAACTCTCAATTCTTTCCGTATGACAATTTGAATGTCATGTTCAGCAAAAAACGTTTTTCCATTTTATACGATATGTATGCAAGATTTCAATCGTCATATTATGGAAAGACTAATACTCCACTATTATCACCTGACCAATATTATTCCAAGGCTCCGATAATTGTAATAGATTGTTCAAAACAAAATGAATCGGTAAAATCATCAAGTGTGGATATAAAAATTGAAATGGAATTTGAAGAACCAGTAGCGGATGGAACTTCAGCATACTGTCTTATTCTACATGATAAAATAGTTACTTACACACCGCTGACCGGAATCGTGAAGAATGTACTTTAAAAAGAATTAGTACAACGACTGCAGATTTTTGAGGTTAGAATTATCTGTCTCAATTTTTGAGGTTAGAATTTCGTTTGTGAAAGACAAGTTAAAAACAAACATTTATGTGAGTGTATAAATTTCAAGGATTCGACGAAAAACATAAAAGCGAGAAAATCATGAGTGGAAAATTCATTATATCTTCGACCGTCGTATGGGAAACATCGTTCGCAAGATGAGTTCTACTAACGGAGAAGAAAATACACCTCTAATGGATGAGAATAGTTCAGATATAGAAAAACAAGTTGAACGAGAAATGGACGAGTTCCTCAAGTTTAACAAACATAAGAAGAGAGAAGAAGAAAAAGAAGAAGGAGAAGCTGAAAAAGAAAAAAGGTTGAAGTTAACATTACAACTAATATTTTAACAGAAGTATTTCTTCGGATTTTCTACCCCATTTCTTCATGCATGACGAAAAGTATTTCAGTTGGAATTTTAAAATCATTGGATTATTCACCGATTGTTATTTTAAATCATGGAAATAAAATGGTTACATTCACTGAAACTTCTTGGGAATCATTTATGAAACATTTACATCTTTTGGAATGCTATTTGAGTAACAACACATTTGGAAGAAGAACAAGATTAAGTTTATTGGAATCAAATATTGAAGTTGATATAGTGAAACATCGTGGAGGACAAATGGTTCGCTTCAGAGATTTAACTAAACATGATGTAAAATTACATTTGACTAAAGAAGAATTTTACACTTTAAGTTGTACTACCGGTCCCGTCACCAGATATTTGAAACAACTAATATTTTCAAGTGCAATAATCAAAGACTATCTAATCGATACATTGGACAGACAACCTTTCGTTCCAATTTTATACGGTCCCGTGGATACTTCAATTTTTAATCGAATACCTCAAGAAGTGGACATGTGGAGACAATTGAACAACTATCACACCAACTTTAATATCGACGAAGAAGCGCAAGAAGTTAAAGAAGAACAATCGTGTTTGTAATACAAGTCAGTTGCTGACGAGACTTCATCATGAACAAACGGGTTTCGTTTTCTAATGCGCCACATATAATGGAAGTTAAAAAAGGTATAATTGAATTTCAAGCTTTTCGAGGAAATGATGGAAATTTTATTATAAAAGAATTAGTAATTTTGGATATGAACACATCTGTAGTTTATCATTACTTATTCAAACCTCCATTACCATTCAATAGACTAACAACTAAAGCGAAAGTTACAAACAAATGGTTGTACAAACATTTTCACAACTTAAGATGGGATGAAGGTTTTATTAATTATAACATGATGCCGCACATTATGAATCATTACTGCAAAGAGTTCAAAACTATCTACACAAGAGGATTGGAAAAAGCTAATTGGATACAATCATTTACAAGCAACGAAGTGATAAATGCAATAATAGATAGAGATTTCCAATGCTACTTCAATGAACTTTGTATTTCATCAAAGAGTTTTAAACATCGAAGGTCACAGTGCGCTTTGAAGAATGCCTACCGCTTAAATAATTTCCTTCAACAGAATGGTGGGGGTTATGTCGGTAATAAAAGTGAGAGCGCTACCATGACGCAGCATGAGTATTACTCGAACCTCCGAAGAGACAACATCTCCGACGGACATTATTATTAACAAGAAGATTAACAAGAAGATTAACAATAACATCAAGATGGCATCGCAGAACTTTCTTCAAAATTTGGTTGATCAATTCAACGCTCATTCTAAATCAACAATCTTACCGACGAAGAAATGTTCTGAACTAAAAGAAGAAAAACATTACATCATACATACAATCAAGAAGATGGACACTTCAATTGGTGATGCTATTAATTGGACATTGAGCGAGGCGCCGTATACAGTTGGTGACGAACCGAAGTTTCAAATCTTCCTACCGAAACGGTTTGTACAACTTCTACAAAATGAAGATCTTCGAGTTATTCAACCTGGCGCACTCTATTTAGTTTCACACGGACCGAGTGGAAACAACTCAACTGAACTAACTATTCATGTAACACCTACTACTAACTAGTTTGTACATAACATTGTAAATATATGTGTTTGTAATGGTTTCTCAATAAAGATGATATAAAACAAAAAAGAAAAATAAAAGAAGCAACATATTGTTATGTCTTTGTACATAGCAACATGTTGCTTTTTTTAAAAATTCCACGGGATGACCTTGATCCAATTTTGTGTGATAATAAAAGTGAAAATCAACTTGTGAAATTCATTAGTCTACGACTAGCTTTCGTACCGTACACATCTCGCTCTCTATAACTAAATACAAAACTTCAACATGTCCCTAAAGGTCAAGTGTGCATCTTACGATACCAACACCATTACGAGTTTTGAACAACTTGAAGATTTAACCAACGAAATGCGAGTTTTACTTACCGGTGGTTATCACTTAACTGTTGATGTTAGTGCTACTAATGTAAGGATGTTTACTAAAACAAAATACTGCGATGATGAAGTATTTCTTTCTACACAACCTACAACATCTTCATCGCCGACTGGTCAACATAACATCAAGTTCCACAAGTACTACCAATGTTAAATAACTTTTAACAAATAAAACTAAGGAATCACGTGATCAATGTCAAGTTGATAAAAAGGGTGTGATACTTGGATAACTAATTATTCGCTTCCCAACTCTCGCTGCGTCAACACCTATTTTTAAAGATGTTATACAGAATGATGATTGAACTTGATGGAAAGATCTATGGAAAAGATTACAACACCGTTGAACAAATGACTGAAGATTTAGAAATATTAACCCGAGAAGGATATCAGGCTAAATTAATTTTAAAATTTCCTGAAGTACATCCACTATCGACTGAAGAACTTATCGCTATGGCTAAAGCGGAGAGAAAGAAAAAGTCTGAAGAAAACAAACAGGAGAGAGAGAAAAAGTCTGAAGAAAACAAACAGAAACAAACTTCTTAAGTATCAATTTTCCTTACATTAGTAAGGTATAATTTTTTAAAACTTCGTTTGGATGACCATGAAATTACCCCCACCACTTTTTGTAGTACATAAAACTGACTATTCAACACTATACACTCTTATTCTTTCACTGGACTCAGCAGCGTCAACATGGAAAAACAAAATTACAAGTACGAACCTCGTTACTGTTGTGAACAACAGTGTACAGATTTAGGACCAATGATGGTGGACGGGTTAGCTTGCACTAAGTGTGAATTTTTCGGATCTTGTTACTGCAAATGCAAAACAAAACAAAACAACTACCGCCACCGGAATTGCGAACTTTCAAATTTTACAAATCAAGATATTTTCATACATGCTGTCCTCAAAGATGTTTCAAATTTCATCCTCTCGATCTAGCTCATTGTCAACGCACCATGTCTCATCAAGATGATTTTTGTACACATATGATAAAAAGATGTAAATACAGGTCGGATTGGTATTCAGATCCTGTTGAACCATCGAATGTGTAATTTCAGTTTTACACTCTTTTTTAAAACTTCAATTGGATGACCTTGAGATTTCCCCCCACCATTGGTTTTTTTTTAGATTTCCCCCACCATAGGTCTTTTAGATTTTCCCCCACCATTAGTGTAAGTTTTGTATCTTATTGAATCCACCTTTGAATTATTTCACTTCCAACATTCTAACTAACAACATGGGAACACCTTTCGTCAGGTTTCATCATATAATAACTGAGAGGGAAGAAATGGAAGAATTGTTTCAAAACTTGCTTGCTATAATGGATAGATATTATATGAGATGGATCAGAATTGATGTTCAATATTTACGTCCTGGTGAATTATCTTCATCATCACAGAGTGAGGAGGACGAGGCAAATACTCCAGCTAAGATATTTGAATTAAAAGACGAAGAAGAAGAACTTAGCTTTTTATTTAATCATAAGCTCGCCGTTAAATAAGCCCCCTCCCTTGGCGGCGTTCCTCATTTACTCGCCGACTCTAAAACGATGAACAACTCTCCATTGGCACGGATGAATTCTAGTTTTGAAATAAACTCTAAAGAAGAGTTACAAGCTATTTTTAATATTTTACAAGAACTTGTAGATAATTTTACAACTATCAAAATGAATTTGGAAATAACATACGATTGTCCTATTTGTGATAAGGTTGAAAGTTCGGACGAAGACAGTTTACTAAATCTAACTCCTGCACCATCTGACACTACTGACGGTAATAATGAAGAGCAAAATCTTTCCCCCACCACTTCTTTGTAATTCATCTTTCCCCCCACCACTTTTTTATTTAACTAACATTTCTCGCTTTCACTCCTCATTCCGTCTTCGACTTTTGTACTATCAACATAACTTCTTTTAAAATTTCAAACACTAACACAATCATGATGGATATGATGGATGAAGTTCCCTTTGTAACTAGAATGGAAGAGGATAAATTGAAATTGGAAATTAAACGATTGGAACGGGAAAACAGACTCGAGATATTACGTTTCTTCAAACTTGCCAAATACGTCATCTGGGGACTCTGCCTTTACCTTATCCTCGTCGTCGGCGTTTACTTTTACAACTCCGTATTTCATCACAAAAATTCAACCTGTATTGCACATTGATTGTATTTGTTTTTGCACATTGATTGTATTTGTTTTTACGAATAAAGTTCAAAAGAGTCTTCTACCTATCCCGCTATCACCGAGTAGTTCAACTCTCAGAACTATTTCCTGTGGTAGCGGGATAGGCTTTTTTAAAACTTACTCGGGATGACCTTGACATACTTTCCGTACCCCACATTATCAAGTTGAATTTCAGTTTTGTACCAACTTATAATTTATGCGCAATTTTAGTTCAACCGAGCGCCATCTCCACTCCCCCCATTGATTAATTCACCATCCGACAGGCCGGAAGCCCTAGACCCCCCATTAACTGACATCTACAGTCACGCATATATTTCGACGCGTCATGTTTCATTCTTCATTCTCGTTCTATCCGCGGAACTTAACACTTCTATCTACCTTCTCTCTCTCTCTTGTTATGGCTGCGCTATGTTTGAACTGACTTTTATTTTCGTTCAACTATTAGAGTTTTTATTAACACCGTCGAATTACAATTTTGAACTAATTTTTAATTTATGCGAAGTTTTACTTCAACCCCGGTTAATTTATGCGCAAATTTAGTTCAACTCCCAGTTGTTGAATTTCAGTTTTGAACTTACTTTTAATTTATGCGCAAATTTAGTTCAACTCCCAATCGTTGAATTTCAGTTTTGAACCAACTTTTAATTTATGCGCGAATTTAGTTCAACCCCCCAGTTGTTGAATTTCAGTTTTGAACTAACCAATATTTTATGCGAAGTTTTAATTCAACCCCGGTTAATTTATGCGCAAATTTAGTTCAACCACCGATTGTTGAATTTCAGTTTTGAACCAACTTTTAATTTATGCGCAAATCTACTTCAAACCCTCACCCCACCTCCCCCAACCTCATTTAATATTCGACCGGAAGACACCTGCCCCGGAACATGGCTTCCGGCGGCACGTGGCCGGTTTTGAAAGTGGCTTTTTCTATCTACTATCAGGAGTTCCTCAGGGCTCTCACATGGGACCCTTACTATTTACCATCTTCTTAAATGACCTTGTGGACTGCATTGACGTGGAGTGTCTATTGTTTGCTGACGACATCAAGATCTATACTTCAGTGTCTTCGACCGACGACTGTAAGAGACTCCAGCGCTGTCTTGCCAATATTGAGGAGTGGTGTATCCAAAACTGCATGAAGATAAACGCATCCAAATGCGCAGTTATTTCCTTCCATCGTTCTAATGAGGCTATTCACTTCAGTTACTCCTTGGATGGATTCACCCTAAAGCGTGAGACTTCTCTTCGTGACCTGGGGATCATCCTCTCTTCTAACCTCAGTCCGGAAGATCATATTGACACCATCATAGCTAAGGCTTTACAAACTCTAGGCCTCCTCATAAGAACCTCTAGAAGAGGGTTGAGTATTGGGGCCATGAAAACTGTTTACATAGTGCTGGTTAGATCCGTCCTAGAGTTTGGCAGTGTCGTCTGGTCTCCTCATCAGATTGGGCATATCCAGCGTCTTCAGGCGGTTCAAGACCGGTTTCTTCGGATTATTGCAGTCAGGTTGGGTTTTGAATACCGGACTGCCCCTCTGGATGTCATCGGTGAGTTGGTTGGATTGGAGCCGTTGCTGAAGAGACGACAACTATTGGACTTGATGTTCCTACAACGTCTTCTTGTTGGTGATATGGACTGTCCACGCCTACTCAGTCTGATCGACATCAGAATCCCAAGTCAAACTCGCTCCTTACATCTGTTTGGTCATCGGGCGCACTCTACTGGATATGAACACCATAGCACCATCCCTAGACTTCACAGAACTGGGAACTTGATATCACCTCTCCATGACTTCTTCCATGAAAGCAATAATATATTGAAAATTACTTTTAAGTCACTCTAGGTTCTAGTTCTCATATTCACAATTTTTCAAGTTTTTCTTTTCGAGTCATTGCCGTATTATTGTTCACATTGCTGAATCATTGTTAAATTTTTCGTTTTGTATATTTATCAGAATTAAAATGTATTGTTGACTATTGTATCTGTCTGTTGAACTTATTGTATTGTTAATTTATTGTTATTGTTAAATTTTTTGCTATTATAAATATGTGCATTGTTAGTTATTGCCATTTTCAATTATTGCTATTGTTAACCTATTGTCAACCTATTGTTTTTGTAATGTATTGCCATTGTTAATTTTATGGTTAATCTATTGTTTCTTTTGTTATAGGCTATTAGTTATTGTTATTGCGAGCTATATTATTGTTAATTTATTGTTTCTTTAAATATAGGCTATTAATTATTGTTATTGTGAGTTATTATTGTTAATTTATTGTTGTTGATTTCATCTCACTACAGCATGAACTATCTAATTATGAAATTATGAATTGAATTTATTATCATCTCTGTGAATTGGCGTTTTGCCGTAATAAATAAAATATAGTACATGTACTAGAGGTGGCCGTGATGATACATATCAACTAACATTTAATATAACATTTTAAATGAAACATGCCTTAAAATGAGATGAATTACCTATAGAAGTTGTGTTACTATTATTTACCATATCACTCTTTAAAAAGCCATAACCACACTCTGATGTAGCAACTGTTAAATGCGGTGTACCTCAGGGGTCGGTGCAGGACCCATTTCTTTTTTTAATGACCAATGATTTGCCCTCAAATATCTATGTCAATTATTCTCTTGTATTTGCAGATGACACAGGTATTATATTTACATTGTTTGTATGCCATTTGTTCTTGTGGCGATTATGTCTTTTTAGTAGTAGCTCTAATGTAATAATCTTTGTATGTTTTTTTTTTTTTTTTTTTTTTTTTGAGGGAGAGGCGGAAAAATGCATTACGCACACAGGTGGCCAGCCTGTAGTGTGGGGCTCCCCTAAAAACGGGTTTACCCACTAAAAAACCTCCTCTACTCTTTAGGAATCTAACCTGGAATTGTTTGTCACATTACGTCAGGCTAGGCCTAAATTTGGCTTACGCCCGTGGGTCTCGCTCCTTATCCAGCCGCTCGATCAAGGGATCTGGGCCACTTCGTGGTCCAGATCGGTTTTCTTTTCCAGGAGGATGCCCCGGACGAACTGTGACAAACAATCCCAGTTGCCCTCATCCTCCAAAATCTTTTGGCAGACCGAGTCCACCGAAAATGCACCGAAAATGTGGCCTCCAGGCGGGGCCCTTCCCAACGGGGACAGCGGAAGAATGTGTGTTCCGCATCGTCGGGAACACTCGGGCAATAAATGCAGTCCGGTGAACCGGTCTTTCCCATCCGGTTCAGGTACGACCGAAAATAGCCGTGACCTGTCAAAAATTGGGTCAGGTAGTAGTCCACCTCCCCATGCCGCCGTTCCAACCATGGTTGGACCTGCTTGATAAGTCGCGCAGTCCATCGTCCTCGGGTGTCGTGCTCCCAGCTGTGTTGCCACTGCTGGAAGGTTCGGGAGCGCTCTTCTGTTCTTGCCGTGTCCTTGCCGATCTCGCCTTGTCTCTGATAAATCGCTTTCCTCTCCCCTGCCAAGAGCTTGACAGGGATGACTCCGGCGACCACCAGGACGGCAGGCTCGGACACTGTCCGGTAGGCGGAACACACCCGGAGCGCAGCTTGACGCTGAACCCGGGCGAGTCGCAACCTGTAGCACTCCTTATCTAGAGCGCCTGCCCACACCTCTGCCCCGTAAAGAAGCACGGACTGGACCGCGGACATCAACAGACGTCTTCTGCTGGATCGGGGACCCCCGACATTGTCCATCAGCCTACTAAGGTAAGTCACTACCTTAGCGGCCTTTTCCGCCGTACGGAAGATCTGATCAGTCCAGCTTAACTTGGTGTCCACCATAACCCCGAGGTATTTGGCGGCACGAGTTGATGTGACCACCTCCCTTCCTACTCGAAACGGGACGACGGTGTCGATCCTCTTCTTCGTAAGAATCACGATCTCCGTCTTACTGAGAGCAAGTGAGAGACTGTGATCGGACATCCAGTTGTTGACCACCCGCATAACTCGGTTCAACTTCAGTTGGGCCAGCTCAACGTTGCGTGCAGCAATGAGAGCTGCGACGTCATCGGCGTACCCAACCAAAGTGGTTTCCTCAGGCATCTCGGACCTCAGGAGGCTGTCATAGGCAACGTTCCAGAGATCCGGGCCATGTATTGAACCTTGTGCGGCACCAGAAGTGACTTCCATCGTCCGCGTTCCGTCCCTCGTGTCATAAATCAGGCTTTGAGAGCGTAGATAATCTTCGATGAGCCGCAACAGATATGCAGGAATACGAAAGGTGTTGCGAAGCGCATCCAACATATCGACCCACCTCGCCGAGTTGAAGGCATTCTTGACATCAAGCGTAACAAGAAGCACTACTCGGTGGGAGAAATGGTTGTGGCTCTCGGCTCTCTCCACAGCTCTCTGAACTTCGGTGACAGCGTCGATCGTTGACCGTCCCTTTCTGAAGCCGTACTGACGGGGGCATAAGTCCCCGGCAGCTTCCACGGCAGAAGTCAGGCGGGAACGGATCAGCTTCTCGAACAGCTTCCCAGCCGTGTCCAACATGCAGAGAGGCCTGTGGGACGACGGCAGCTCGGGATCACCTTTGCCCTTGCTGATCAGTACAAGCCTGGCTGTTTTCCAGGGAGCCGGAAACACCCCTTCTACCAAACAGGCATTGTACATTCTCAACAAAAAGTCAGCGTTGATTGAAAATACTTTCCTTAAAGCCTCACTGGGAATCCCATCCGGGCCAGGAGCCTTGTTGCTCTTCAGGGAGTGAAAGGAAGTTTCCAGCTCCTCGAAAGTGAAAAGTGGAACGTCCTCTACCCGTCCGAAGTCAACCGGCGGTCGCTGTGGATGTTCAGGAAACAACGCAGCGACGATCCTCCCCATGGTGGCACCCTCCATGATGGAAGGTGGAGAGCGGGCTCCGAGTTTCTGTGTTACAAGTTTGTAACCCAGGCCCCACGGGTCGGAATCAACGTCGTCACGAAGTCTCCTCCAGCTATTCGCCTTGCTCCTGTTGATCGCCTGGCGGAGAGATTTTCTCGCAGCTTTATAGGCCTCCGACTTACGAACTCTGTCTGCGGGAATTCTCGCTCTAGTGGCGGCTCGTCTAGTTCTTAAACATGTTCTTCTGAGTTCCGCAATCTCTTCAGTCCACCAGTAAACGGGTTGTTTGTCGCGTCGGGGTTTCCTTCGCGGCATAGACTGGTCGCAGGCCGAGACGATAAGTTCCATCGTGGATGTTACTAGTGCCTCGGCTCCAGCCTCACCAGGATTCCCCTGCGCTCCCCGAGAGATGACTTCGTTGAACTTGACCACGTCCAGTTTGTTGGTGTTCCACCGGCGTGGCCCTTCCCGAGATGCGGAAACTCGACGATTTGCCTGATCATGCAGGTCAAACACGATGTATTGGTGGTCGCTACCCGTGTAGTCCTCCACAACCCTCCAGCCAGAGATCCTCGGAAGGAGCGACTCAGACGCAAAGGTGACGTCAGGGATCGTGCCTCTCTGCCCGGGGTGCCGAAAAGTAGGTGTGTCGCCCTGGTTGAGGACGACAAGACCGGCCCTGGCGATGAAATCCAGGATGTATTTCCCCCGGGAGCTGGTAGAGGGCATTCCCCACTCGACGGCCCTGGCGTTGAAATCGCCACCAACGACGACATGCCCGGTGGGGCCGAGAACGCACTCCTCTAGGCTATCTATCTTGTCGCGGAAGTCCTGGACGGCCTCGTTGGGTGTGAGGTAGCAACTGAAGATAGTCACGTCCCTACACCGAACCCAGACGAATCCTCGGCCGCGCCCGTGATTCCTCACCAAGACATCTCGTGTATTACGTGCCCAAATCTTTGTATGTTCAATGGTCTCAGCTTTAAATGATGCAAATGTCTGGTTTGAATCCAATGGTTTATGTTTAAATGAATCAAAGACTCAAAACATAATGTTTACTCTTAGTAAGAAAGACCTGGGTCATTTCAATACTAAGAGCTCAGTTAAACTATTGGAAATCTGGCTTGATTCCACTTTGACTTGGTCCTCTCAAATTGATGACTACCTGTGCACTAGACTAAGTGCTGTAGGGCGTTGTACATTTATTTCGAAGACTCAAGAGCTTGGTACCCAAGTCATATCTTAAGGTGGCTTATTTCGTTTTTTTAAGAGAATTTTAAACTATGGACTTTGTCTTTGGGGAAATGGCAGTGACATAAATAAATTACTGTTATTACATAAAAAAACTGTAAAGATATTGTACGGTGCCATATTTGATGCCCGCTGCAGACCCTCCTTTAAATCTGAGGAAATTCTTACTGTTGTAAATGTATGTACATTTTTACCTGTCTGGTACGTGTAAAATCAAATCTGCATCTGTACCTTTGTATAAATTATGTTCATTTACATGAAACAAGAAGAAATACATTTCTCGATGTACCTTTTGTACGATTGTATAAAACCAAAACATGGTGTAGCATTATTAGTTTGAAAATTTTTACCTCACTCTGTCCATTCTGTAAACATAAATAGTAATTACTGCTTAATTACTTTTAACTCGGGTACATTCAGCACACAACATCATAATGACATAGATGGGGCCACGAAGAAGAAATCTACTGTGGATCCATAACTATTTCATGACTAGTGGCATTGACTATGTACACTAATGTGAATAAACCTCTCATCCAATCCATTTAGTTTGAGACAAAAATTTGGTAGTTCGGTGTACGCCGCACCAGAGTCGCTGTCATCGATGTTGTTATTATTCAGCTGAATTTACAGTGCTGCCAAAACATTTTACCAAAACATGAACTTATTTTTTAGTTATAAGATGTTTCATCCTTGGTTAAGAAGAGTAGCAATACTGATTTATCTATCATATGTTACGTGTACTTCGATTTACGCCGCACGAGATCGCACCACCGTCAATATGCTTCACAGACGCCTATGCTATGAGAAGTCTACTCACGTAGTGTACAAAGTCAATGGCACAACTCTCTTTAAGAAGTCCGTGGATTTTTTATCTTCCCCGTCTAAAACAGATTCTGAAACATGACAGAAAAACACTTAAGAATATTTCAGATTTAACAATATTACTTTTAAAAAGAACTAAAACGTTACTCGTAGAAAATGTTTTAACGACGGGGTATCATAGTAGCTACGCACGTAGCAACTACAAAGTGAAAATAAACGTAGCAACTAAAACTGAATGTTCTCATAGCAACTACGAAAAGGCGGGAAAAATGAAAATTTAAATATTCGATTAGTGACTAATAATAGGTTACATACCTCGTCTTACAGTTCAAATGTATCGTAGCAAATTACGACATGTTTCGCCGCTACTGCGGCATCTTCAGGTAATCACAAAAATGTATCATCCGAAAAGGAGTCGTTAATAAGTTAAAATTGACGAATACAACACAGTCACAATAAATAAATAGTACATATACGACACAGACACAGTTAACATTCCGGGTAGGCCTACCACGCACAAGTACATCGCACCACGACCGGAACGGAGAGCAGACTGGAGTTTTTCACGTTACCCCTCCCACCCCTTTCCTGTTATCAGCTGGACAACGGTCGGCTTGACTTTGGGCTGTACTATTGTGTGAAAGTATGGCATTGAAGATTGAATGGGATTTGAAATTCAACTGTTCATTTAAAATTAGATCTTTTTTGTCTTTATTCTTAAAGTTACTACTCGACAGAAACCATAATATGCATGATATAAACAAAGGATTAGAAATATTGCATATTTGTGGCAAAGGAAGTAGGCTCGATTCAATAGAACAGTATGAAATTTATAGTAACTTTAAGAATAATGTGGTTGCTATGAGCGTAGCTATTATGAGACCCCACGGTTTTAACAACTAAATTCAATTTATGCTTTATACATTATTACATATTTTCCTTATAAATTGTTTACCAATGATGTTTCAAACTCTATGGCTAAAACCGTTGCATCCCTTTCCGCCAATTATTAGACTGAGATGTTATGTTTTGCCGTCGCCATTACAACTACACTACTGTCACTGTCAAAGTTATATTGGTTTGTGTCGTTTGTTTACTAAAAAACCTCATATCGTTCATTTAATTTTAAATTAAAATGGAATTTATATCAGAAGAAAGTGATACTATATTCCCAAGTGTAGAAGAAATCAAGTCATATTTTCCTGAAGATGTGTGGAGTACTATGGCTGAGTATGAACAAAGTTCCTACAGAAACATTTTACACAACTATAATGTGATGAGATCTATAGGTAAATTAAATAATTTAAATATAGGTAATCCTAATATTTACAGATGACTTTGAGGAGATAAATCCTTAAGCATAGTTATGAGATCCAAAGAAAGTAAAACATTATGGCCAATTGAATTTTAAGGCCCATCTTTTAAGATTTCGATTTGTTTTCAAGCACTCCCTAAGGAAACCCCTGGGGTGTTAGGGAATCAAAATCTTATCGTCTCAAACAGAGCCTCAAAATGCCATTTATGTGCTAAGTAATAGGTAGACTTTTTTTGGCAAGTTGCGCCCAAAGGGCTAGGATAACTTATAACTTCGAATTGTAAAATTTTATTCTTTTTAGGTTGATAGCTTTTAAAGGCTATAAGTCCTTCAAAGGAATTAGAGCTATGTATATCCTATAGGCTGTGGAAACTGTGATGCGGGCTAGCCTAGGCATAATCATTGTAAAATTTTATTCTCTTTAGGTTGACGGTAGCTTATAGGCTATAGGCCTAAGCTTAAGTCCTTCAAAGGAATGAGAGCTTTGTATAGCCTAGGCTGTGGAAAATTATTGAAAACTGCCAGTAACTAAACTGACAGACCAATATAACTTAATAATAATTCATTAAACACTTCAAATAGGCCTAAGTTTACAATGCCAATAAGTTTAATTTTAGCCTCAAGGCCTATTGTAAATTTAAAATGTACAATTCCAGATAAGTGCAAAACTCAACATATAAACAAACTTAGGCCTACAATGGTTCGCCAGTTCATAAAACCATACAATTATTAAATTAACCAGAAGAGAGGCAAATACGGTATGTTAAAATTATGATATTAAATTGCATCTCAACACCCCTCCTCAGTTTAAGTTAATTATCATACATTTAGCACATCACAAAAAAATTATAACAGTCCTAACGGGTTTCTACCAAAGAAAATATACTAATAGCAAATTCTTTCTCAAACTGTTGAACTAATGAGGAACTACAAGTTTCAACATTCGAAAATTAACGGAACTGTTCACCCGTCTTAGTTGCCTGTTTGGTATAGCAGTTTCAATGTACTGCTTCGTAGAACTGGTTCCACCTTGACCATATTCTGTGTCAACACGTTGACCAAAAAGCAAGCATATTTGGAAGATTGGTAACCATGGCAATCTGTTGTGTAAGCCCGTGATTGGAAGAGGATCGGTTTTGTACCATGACAACCTACCGTACGCATAGTGGGCAGAGACGTACAGGTTGAAGGTCAAGAGAGGGGTTGGCAGGAAAACTAACCGAAGAGATTTTAAGTTATGATTTCAATTTCTGTGCAGTCTTGTTCGGGGCTGTGGGTCCCAGTGGGGCCAATGATAAATAACGGTCCTGCATACATTTTTGGTCACGTGACCATATGCGGCAGAATTTCAGCTGTCAACTCCATTTAAAATCATTGCAATAGCCTGACTTAGCGTCAGTTTCACTTGTACAGTTTAAAATATAAGTCAATAAGATTTGCATATCTTTTTAACCCTCATTTAATAACGTTATGCTTTGTAAAACTTACTACTCATTCTTTAGGTAAAAGAAAAACTTATATTTCTACCACTAAAGGGTGTGTTGTCTTTTTTTAATCGTTTTCTTCTTATGTTTTCAAACATATTTCTAAAAATAAGACATGAAATAAAAGTCATATTATTATTAGTTCTTTGCCGGTTAGTCTTTGTATTTTTGATAAAAACAAGTTAAATTGTACATTTCAGCTTCTAAAAGTTCATCACCAGCAATTCAATACAATTTTATGTCATTACGTCCACAGCTGATGAAATGTGTAAACATGAACTGAATAAAGTTTTGACTACATCGCAATAAAATATCTAAGAATATTATTGAATTTTGCAGAAATGGTACCATTTTGTTCCTTTTTTGATCTAAATAAGAAATATAAGTCTTGTTGAATAACCTATGATCTAATCCCAGAGATGAGAACGTAAGTGAAAGATGTCACGTTTTCACAATGTTACCTTTGGGAAACTTTTGCTGCAGATCGGCCGCATTTAGTCACGTGACTCTTGAGGGGTGGGGGGCGGGTAGTATATAGGCCCATTAGTTATCGTAGGGGCGATCGCTGAATTATCCGGCAATCCTCACTTGTTTATGTGACGTTCAAGGTCATTGCACCCCATCACCCTATCCCCCGCCGCACCAGCACTTTTTTATAGGCCTATTCCTATATGTTATTTTGTTAAAATTTGGCCTTAGTAGTCATTATTATTATTAGTGTTTTGATTTTGTTGATGTAGGCTAAATTAGAGCCTATGTTAGGTTATTATTGTTTTCAATATAAATACGGAAATAAAAAGCTAAACAAAGTAGGAGTAATTAGTTACAGTGATTGTCTCTTATTTAGGTGTAGGCTAGATTGAATCAATAGTTAATACAATAGACATATTGATTGGATCAATCGATATTTTCATTCGACAATATCATAGCCCAGTTATTAAACTTCACCCACATATTCTAATATGTTAAGTACACCCTATCTAAGTAGATGGTCTTGGCTACATTTTTGTTATAAGTGTAATTGATTGAAAATTCGACTTTCAAAAGTTATTCAAGTTTTATATCTATGTTTCAGAATTATTGAAAAACTAGGTGTTAGCCCTAAATGTAAAATTTTAAGTAATCACATAAACAAGAAGGTCTAGGCCTTCAGAAAATTAGGTAACTTAAATTATCTTAGTGAGAATTGTATACATACCTTCAAAGCCTGAGCCTCCTTCTTCATCGATGACCGGTAGTAGTAGACTGGATGGATTGTGTTACAAATTTAAGAACAAGTAAATTTAATTAAAATTACAGTAATATTTAAAACTTTATAACAACTTCACTAGCCTATTTGAGTTTGGGCGGCAGTGTCGGACACAGACAGTACACAAAAGGTCACAACAAAATAAAATTGTAGAACCAATAATTACGAACAACATAAACAAACTAATAATGTATCACTGTAAAAAAAAAAAAAAAAAAAAAAAAAAAAAAAAAAAAAAAAAAAAACTAGGTAATTATTTAGGATAAAAGCTAGCGATTTAGAATGGTTAGATGGAAGATGGCCGCTCGTGGACAATAACGGCTGGGAGAGAGAATTGTGGGTAGGGTAGAGGGTGAGGGTGAGGGGCAAACCTTTCTGAAAGTGGATTGTCCACTTTTACGTTGCCCTCAAATTAGCCGCTTTTAAAAAACTCTACGCAAAAACTGGTCAGTCAGATTTCTTGCTCTGTTGAAAAGTGAAAGTTTTCAAGACAAGCATCTAACAATTGTAGCACAAAGTTAGCCGTAAACATGTACTTGCTATCTGGGTATGGACTCGTCTTGACATAGTGACAGATGAAAGCACTAGTGTAAAACTTTTAGGCCTTCACATTGATGTGAGGTTGAAAACTTTTAGGTTTTACAATGTCAGATTTGTTAAAACCAACCATCTAATATCTGCATAAATATTTTTCTGCATGGTTCAGGTTATCCTCATTCCTAAATTTTCTAGTGATTTTTATTGATATGGTAGACCTATTTGTGCTTGTGTGTTCACTAGTTTTACTGTAATGACTTATGATGGAAAATACCCTGGTATTTAAATCCATGGGGTAGATATCCTGGGTACTTACCCGGGCAAATACAAAACATTTATAAATACAGTAGAAGTCCTCTAGTCCAGCCGCCAGATAATCTGGCCGTGGTATTCCGGAAATGAAATTTTCAGCCCCGGGTGTTTCCCACAGAAAAAAATAGAAAAGAGTCAACTTGTCCCATATTATATCACTAAAATATATTATTTCAATTGACCATTTTCACACTATTCAATTTCGGATGTCTTCTAAAACTTTATGTTAGTGTTCTATTTTTGATCATTATCTTTTAGTTTTTTTTTTTTTTTTTTTTTTTTTTTTGCTTTGTTTTGATCATTAATGTAACTTGGAAATTAGGTCATTAGACAGATTCTGTTGCTTTTACAGTCATATCATTTTTATACGTTAGGGCCTTTATTGACAAAAGACCAGTATTATTGTCTGTTAGATGCAGGTTCATTGCTAGTGACCGCTTGTCCGTTTTCCTAACATCATTTCGGCGCTACAATATTCCAGCTGTATTCCAGTTTACAATAATTAAGAAAAACAATGATCACTCCTTACAACGTTTTATAAAACATATTTCCAGTTGAAAGGGTACACCACTAAAGAGATTTGGTCAGACAGTGTCATGTCAGGCTTAATCAGTTTGAATCGAGATTGTGATCAGTTGTTGAAAGCAAAGGTTCTCTCAAACTGTGTATAACCAAGCCTAGCATAATCATTAGTGTCTATGATTAAAATTTGTACAGACAACCTAGCCTTAAAACCAACTTCTGTTTATTTCTGACCATCTGAACATATAAAATAACTTCATAAAATATTCTTAAGCAGTTGGAGAACGGTTAGTTTGGCTGTGGCCATCGGTTGAAGAGGTCACTTATCTTATTCTTATAATGCAAATGGCTCATAGGAATATCTAAAGGCATATTGTCAAGTTTTCCTTTTTATTTCAGTGTTATAAGCTGACTTTAAGTACTAATTAAGTTGACTCTTAAACTAATAAACATTCTGTAAAAACGGAGTTCACTTTATAAATTTACTTCATTTGAACGCCAGTGAATAGATAATAGCTGTGATATATCCAATTTATCTGTTTCAGGTCTGAACCCTAAAAAGCCTTCATTCATGGCTATGTATCAAAGGAAAGCCTCAAAGAGAAAAGTTGCAGGTAATCCTCGTAAAGTACCAGCCAAAAAACCTCTTCTAGCAAGTGAAAGACCAGAAAAAGTTGTGAAAGACAAGACTTCAGCCCAGAAGAACATGACAGATCCAAAATTATCAGAGGTAGTCTAAATTAATCTAAACCTGGTATCATATGGTCAGTGTCTGTTGTCAGACAAATCAAATTGTGTACAATATACAGGCAGAATCCACTAATGTGTTGGTTGCTGAAAAATACTTCATTATGTTCTCAAGGTTTTGTTCTACTGAGTTAAAAAAAAAATGCTACCTAAACACAAACTTTTATATGGTAAAAGATGCTTGAAAGTAAATTTTCTCAAGTGGACTCTCAGATAACTATTGAGTGTCCATGGCTGAGGAGCCTAGTTATCCTCAGCAAAATTAACACAACCATGCATGGTGCCGTGCTGGAGTGTCTTTCTCTCCGGTGCTAAATTGCTGTGACATATCTTTGAGTTGAGTTGACGTATCGGAACATCCACAGCCGGGAATGTGTTAAGTAGGGAAAAAGTAGGGAGTAGGGATCCCCAAGAAGGAAAAAGATAAAACACTGACGTTAGTGTTATTTCTCTTTTTATCGGAAAGCTTTTGTTTGCAAGCTTGGCACTTTGTAATACAATGTAACAAATTCCATAATAAAGCAAAGTATGGTAAAACAGCACAGTAAAATCAAAGTCTTATACCCTGAGATGAAGAATGAGCTTGCAACAAAGTTTAAAGTACAGAATATAAGTGATATTCCTTTTAGCGAATTTCCCATAGGGAATAAGCTATTACCGTAGGTCTCATGGTAAGACCTAAGCCCGGGACCATGTTACTTTTTCGTTTTTAGGTGCCCAGAGACCAAAAATAATAGTCATTAAAATTTATATATATATATATATATATATATATATATATATATATATATATATATATATATATATATATATATATATGTATATATATGTATATATTTATATATTTATATGTATATATATATTTATGTGTCCCTAGGCACGATAACTCTTGTAAAAACGGTCCGATCGACACCAGATTTGGTAGAGATGTGTAATCCTACGTTTATTCGGATGAGTTCGTAAACCAGACACATCGACCTACCGGAAGGGGTAGTTTTGGGGGGTTTTGTACCCCAAAAATGGGGTACAAAACATTTGCATTTTTCATATGTAATTTTAAAAAATTTTAAATTTTTGTTTTGACCATTCGATTTAGCTCAAAAAAACACACAATTTAGTACTTTGAAGCTTTGCTCTATCTTCATTGGTTACCGAGATATTAAAAAGTCTAAAGACAGTACATTGCATTTTGAAGCTCCAATGTTAATCTTATGGAGAATAAGGATGTGTTAATATTTCACTTATTAACCAATATTTTTGGATGAAACTTGGTATTTAGCATCATTTGGTTGATATTCATACATTTATGGTAAATAATCTTGGTTTTTATGCTTACCATGGCAGCAAACCTGCATACTCTTTCCCCGTGTTAATCATATGGAGAATAGGCAAACTCCTTTATTTATGGACAAATATTGATCAAACTTAGTATATGGCGTTATAAGGTTGAAATAAATTGCTTTATGCTAAAAACCTACTTTTAGTGTTACCCATAGCAGCATACCTGCATACTCTTTTCTATTTATCATAAGGAGGCTAGACACTTATTTCCCTATTTATGAGCATGTGATGACATTTATTTTACAGGTTTATCTGGTCAAAATTAATATTACTAATTAGGAAATTCGCTGAGTACGCAGGTCTGCTGCGACGGGGTGTATTTCACTTACATAAAAGTAGGCCTATTCAATAATCAAAATTCATTCTGTGCCCAAAATAATTAATTTTATCGATGGGCCATAGTGACAGATGGGAGTATCTTGTTACATTTACTAATTTAAATTTGAGACAATGAGCCTAATTAGGGCTTTGTATGAAATTGGCCTAGTATGTTTTTATTTGCATTTTAAAAAAATTCTTTAAAAAATCTTTATTAATCACATAACATTTTCTTGCTCCAGCACAGCTGGTAAAACATGTGACAAGTCAGTGGTATAATAAACTAAACTAAAGAAAAATTGATATGCAATCTTTGTCATAAAACTTGAAAGTACATACAAAATATCACAGTTATAAAAAGAGTCAGTGAAGAAATCGTTGACACAATAATATACTTTATTTTTATAGAGGAAATTCTTAAATGGATTAAAACTTTTAATATCCTTAATTCTATTAGGTAACTTATTATAAACCTTTTTTCCAAAATATTGAGGCAGTTTCCAAAATATTTTTCTGCTACTGGTATTTTTAGGTAGGCTTTTTATTATAACAAGAAATGTGTCCTTGGGAAAGTTTTTCATATGAATTATAATTATGAATGAAAATGGTTCTAAAATGTTTAAATAATTGAAATTTGTACCTTGGCGCTTCGTCTCCACACCGAATGGCCCTCAGCGGTAGCATAGATGAAATATAATACATTATTATTATGTATTATATTTCATCTATGGCGGTAGTTTCCTTATCAGACCCCCCTCCCCCACTGTTTCTTAAAAGAGAAACTAATTTAACTCCTAGTTTTACTTAGCATTCCTTTAAGTTTGTCTTTTTAGTCTCACATTGGCCTTAATGAATTTCCTTAAGAGCTTAAATAAATTATAGGTTTTTGCGTAGAAATATTTGTCTGTGGAGAATAAACTTGAAGGCATGCCTCCGAAAGTTGAGGGGACTCTAATTAGTGGTCAGCAACCCAGTTACCACTCATCTTAATTTATGTGATGTCCATTAATAGCAACCTATATTTTTTATGTCTTTGGTACGTTAACAGATATTTTTGTTTTAGGAGCAGCAGCAGAAAAAAAATCCCGTGTTGTTCGACAGCAGTCACCGTTGGGAGTAAGTTCTTTGATAGTTTTAAACCTATTTTATGGTAAGTTAAATTCTTTAAATGCTTGCAAGACTCGTGTCCTTGAGTTGGGTTGAGTACTGGAGAGTTGGTTTCCTAAGAATTTGAATGGTATTACGAAGAACCAATACATGCTCAATAGCCAAAGTGCCATACAAAGTTGCGAAAGATATCATATAACTTGATGGTACTTGAAGTTAAAGTTGTCACGTAACTTTACTCAAGAAAATTATTATACTACATTTTTAAATACAGTAACAATAATGTTTATCAGAAGTTGTAATAATAGTAAAGAATAAAGTTGTTGAACTAAGAATCTATATTATCAATTGTTGTTTTTTACACTCTCTCAATATAACTATATCACAGGCATTTTAATAAACTCTTCCTCTGAACTATAAAAATACAATTCTGTCTAATACCATGGGGTTAAACTCACTCAATTTACAATGGAGCTAAAAATTTATAATTTCTTTGCAAATTTATATCAGTGATTTTGTTAATACAAGGGCATATATTTTAGCAGACCTATTCTTAGTTTTACATATAGGGCATATACATCGTTTTGCAAAAATCTCTAAAATGCTTGTATTTGTTAAAATTTGTGTTTTCTGTCATTTCTGAACTTTTCCGGTATGTATTTAGTTTTTTTTTTTTTTTTTTTTTTTTTTAATATATGACATTGAACACACATTGGATTAGCCTTGTTTATGTTAGCTACAAGAAAGGGCGTGGGAGTCATTTACCTCCTTAATTAACTTTCTTATATTTTTATGTTATTATGTTTTCTTAATGATTGCAGGAGCATTAAATTGCATTGTGTGTTCTCTGCCGTTCTGGAAGTGTACAAAAAATATTATGAGACTATTAAACGATCACAAAAGAGAAAATTACTTGAAGATTCCAGCTGCGCGAAATCCAACTTTAAAAATCCTGAAACTGTTACTATTGCAAAGAACAGTCTGGAAGGAAATATTTGTACCAGAAAAACTGTAGAGGAAGACAATGGTGAGAAACGCCTTAGAACTGAAGAAACCTCACCCAAAGGTAAGTCTGATTTATGTTTGATTAAAAGTCATGAATTATCCTTTAGGAAAAACTATTAATAGTTTCTGCTCAATATAAAGAATCATATACATTCATGTGGGGTTCTAGTTGGGAAAATACTGAACTGGACTGTTGAAAGAGTTCCGCGGAATAACCCAGAATAGCACTAAAATTTTAAGATTTGTTTTATTGCACACCTGCTTTCAACTATCCACCAAAAGCGTAATGACACTGTGTAGACAATATCAGTGATAATGTTTTTCAAATAATTGTCAACTAAATTTACATGAGTCAAAAGGAATTAGCCCTTTAACCTATTTATTTATTTCTTCCAACGGTATAACACCAATTTGAGATTGATAACAAACAAGAAGCAAGCAAAAGACAATTAAGTACAGTTGTTCGACATATCCTGCACGTTGGCATAAGTTGCACCGCAACAGTAGTTCGACGTACACGATACGTTCTCTGACAGTCCGTCATGTGGTGTAACCTGTTGGTGGTTTTACAAACTACATCGGATCCAGACGATATCTAACATGTTGTCCATTAGTTTGGCGATCGATAATGAATGATCGAGAGAGAGGAAGATGTTATTTACAAACTTGGAGGTTTTTTACCTTAACTCATTAGGCTTTTTTATGGGAAATCAACAAAACCCTGTATCTCGCTTATTTATTGGAATAACTTGATAAAATTTGGTATATACATTCACTTGGTACGGTTCAACTGATATTTGCTTGTACAACACCCATATGGCGGCAAACCTACGTACTCGCTCCTATGGGGTTTATGGGGAAAATGAAAAGAACACCATAACTTGATAATATTTGGTATGTACATTCACTAGGTAGGATTTAACTGATATTTGCTTACAACACCCATATGGCGGCAAACCTACATACTCACCCCCATGGGGTTTATGGGGAAAATTAAAAAGTGCCGAATATTGATACAGTTTGACATTTACCTAACGTAACTATTACATTTCCTAACAAAACTAACATTTTCTAACAACATCCCAAGGCAGCAAACATACATTCCCATTCCTATGGTGCTTATGGGGAAAATACAATATCTCAAGATCGTTTGGAAATTCGCTGAGTACGCAGGTCTGCTGCGACGGGGGTATTTATTTATTTTTTTTTAATTCTTTACAAGATTTCTTTAAATAACAAGAGTACATAGAATATTTGGCAAAAGAGAAAAAAGAAAGATCTATTTACGCAAACTACAAGACCCCCTAAGGTGCTGGGACCCAGGGGCTCCTTTGTGGCGTGGACGAGCGCCCCTGATATGCGGTAAAGAGTGTCCTGATTAACGGTCAAGAGCATCACCCCTGACTGGCAGTAAAAATCGCCCTCTAATGTACGGTAATTAGCACCCTTGATCACCTGATGCATCACTGTCAGTTAATTGTCATATTTAGTGTATTTACTTGTTTTATTAGACGTTAGTAATTAGTTATTATTATTTTGGGTTCATTTATAAGTTAATAGTTCGTTTTCAGAATTTCAAGATAGATTTTCATCATGTTTATTGAAAATGTGTGTTTGTTTACGTAAATACTTAAACTTAGATTAGTGTGAGGTTACATCAGTGAATTGTGTCAGTATTCAAATTCCCTACGCATAAACATAATTAATTGTGATGAATTTCAGGTATTTGTAGAGATTTAGTTTATTATTAAGGCTAGGAAAAATGAAATTGACTGGTGATTAGTAGAAGATTAGCCACTTTTGCCTGAGCCCAGTGAAGTAGGGTACCGTGCATTACTATCCATACATTGCTAAAATATAAAGTAGGCCTAGTTATAGTTATGTATGTCCTAAGATCATGATACTTTCACCAAATTGTTCAGAAATAAGTACACTACGGTACAATAAAAACACAGTATTGCATCCCATCCCAATTTTATATTTTTTCTTTATACTTGATTAGAAGTTAAGTTTTGTTTTTTAGCCGTTGCATCACCGTACAAAACTCAATTGTTGAAAAATGTTGAAAAAATATATATTGTTGAAAAAAAATTAGGCTTGTGTGTTTATTGTAGTGCATTTATTTCCTAATAAGTTAGTAAATAAATCATGTTGATAGGATGCATAGAACCAGAGCATTGAATTTTTTGCAAAGTATTTCAAAACTAGGGGTACGTTGCTGTAAAGAAAGTACGGTACCGCAAGAGGGTCCGGCCTTGCAATAAAAAGCCCCGCGTTGAAGCGTTAATCCAAACACTTGTTTACTGTGGCTCTTTTACTGTTGTCACTCTCAGTGTTATGTCTACCAGGTGGTGATAAGAGACGTGAGTTGCCGACCTCCGAGAGTCAACAAGGGAACATTCCTGTTATGATTGCTGATGCGCAACCAACCAATGAACAACCACAGAAGACAATAACCGGTAGGCCTGCCAAAATTTTGTTAACATTCAATAGTTAATCAATTGTAGTCATGGTATATCTAGATATGCCTACTTTATGGTTGGTGAATTATACTTTCAAGATTCTATGCTCAGGAATCACTTCAGGCATAAATAATGTTATGAAAATAGTTTAAAGGGTCATTCCATATCAAATCAACACAGTCATTCAACCTCACCATCTCATATTTTTATTAAATTTGGTATATATGTTACCTTAAGAAAAATACAAAATTTCAACTCAATATTCCGAACGGTTTTAAAAATATATACCTATGTAAACAGGGCCGTATCTAGGGAGGGGCATGGGGGGCACGTGCCCCAGGCGGCAGATTTTAGAGCAGCGGAAAGAGCGGCAAAATTTATACATATTAAATTTTAAATCATACAAAAAATAATATTTTAAAAACAATTAGGCCCTACAATATTTTTACATTTTAAACTGTTATCTCTCAACTCCATTGAAGTTTTACGAGACGTGTACTGTACCTGTAAACATGACAACAATTCTATAGTAGGATTCACGAAAATAGTCCAATGAGAGGAGATACATTGTTGCCAAATATATTCTGAAACAGAATATATACTGTCGTACTGTATGAGGGGGAACACAGCTGTTAAATTTTCCATCGGACTATTTTCGTGCATCTTACTATAATAATGTATTTCGTGTGGGAGTAAGTGAACCAAAACCACTAAACGCCAGTATCTCGACTGCCAAACAAATGACCAACCATGTGATGCGCACGCACTCTTCCCCGCTCCATCCCGTGACACCATCACCCATGTCAGTGTTTCCAGACTGTACGGTAATTGTGGGGGCGTACGGTAATTTTGGCCCTGTACGGTGTACGGTAATAAGACTGACGTAATGTTGAAATGTACCCGGTTTTTTTTGGTGGAAATAGCAAGTTTATTAGCTAAGAGAGAATTTCTATATCAATAGATAGTACTAAACCGAAGGCTACATATACAAAAAATCATAACAAACTTATAATTTTTAATGTACTTCAATTAATTTTATAATCTTAGGAATTTAATTGAGGTTGGCAGCACTATTATATTCCACAGCAATAAGCTCGATTGAAATTAGCGGCAACCTAACCTGAAATTTAAACAGTGTTTATACTAATTAAAGGCTATAGGTTATTTCCGTTTAAGAGCAGGCTACTGGGCTATTGTACCGCAATATTGGTTTTATTATCCATTTTAAAATAATGTTAAAGCGTATCTCTAGGACCCCATTTTTATTTTCAATTCAAGTTAGGGCATATACTACATGTTGTTTACTCAGAATGAAGTAAAGAGTGAGTTTTCAGAGAAATTTTGTGTAAATATTACAAATTACAAAAAATGGTCAAACTAACAAAAGGTTAAAATATTTCTGGCAAAAATCCTTCTTTACTTTATTATACGTAACAATAGGAATTCATCTAAATCATATTGAAAAAAAATAATAATAATGCTAAAGAGAGGAGTGTTAAACAATATTCGTAGGGAGATAAAAACGAAATCATATCTGACAGTGCCACCGGCTCTAAAAAAAACAGATTTACCATTTGTACGGTAATTTTCAACCAAATTCCCCACAATTCCTTGTTCAGAATTTGGTAGCACTGTCTGTGATTGACTCATTGTGCCAGTCGGTATTAGCAGTCTGTCGTCTTTTATGCAACTCTAGCCTTTAAGATTGCGTTCGGAATTGTGATGTGATGTCAATGCGAAACTAGCGTTTTTACAATGATAGTTTGTAAATAAAAGTCATAAAAGCATAATCTAAACACTAGTGTTACATCTGTCAAACGTTAAACTAATTATCGATGGCAAAAAACAGCTCGGTGAAGCCGAATAAAGGAAACGAGCCAAAATGAAGAAGGAAAAAGAAGGTGAACTTTTGCAGAAGAAAATTCAATCAAAAGGCATACCCGCCTTGACTGTGTTAATGTTGACCGTGTGGAAATTACATGATTTCGCCTCATGTTTTAATTTATAATATTGGGAATCTTAGTTTTAAGGGGTTGTGAGTATTTGTTAAGACACAGATTTTTTTTATTTTTGAACTAACTAACAATTTAATTTTTATGAATTTTTTTATCAATAAAGAATAGTGTTTCCTCCTTTTAAGTGTCGGTGTTGTAATTATGTAAATAAAAGTTCCTTATCATAAGACTTTTTAGTTTTACTTTCTGACTACATATAAGTAAAACCTTAAATCAAATCACTAATAAAGGGAGCGGGCTGGCAAGCTGAGGGTGGCCAATTAGGCTTTGCCCCCCCTCACAAATCTCCTAGTTCAGGCCCTGTATGTAAAATTCCAAGAAAAACGGAAACTTTGACCTGCCGCGTTATTTTTAAATTTAAATTGCAGCTCTTCTAGACAAGATAGAGAGTTGAAATTGGTGTCATTTTAAAGCAAACTTTAAGACCTTTCATATGACATGCAACTTAATACGGGTTAAAATTAAAAGTTTTTACCAAAATTTGAATTAAATTTTCAAATTTGATTTTCTCAAAATGCGCATTTTTAAAAAAAATTGAAAAAATTCTATAGAGTTTATAAGGTTGTTGTTAATAAGTGTTCAAAAAATTATGATGGGACAGCAATGGGTTCATACTTAAAATAATTATTGAAAAATGTACCTTTTGCTTGTCCACCATTTGTCATATAGTTTTCGGGCGTTGTAGGGTGTACTTAAGTCTTTAGTAACATGCAAACTCGGATTCATCAACTAAACTAAGCTTTAAAATTCAATGCTCTCATTATTTTTAATTTTAAATTTATTTTAATATAAGAAATAACATAAAAGAGTTTAATAACTGTCATTACTGAGTGAACAGCGGATTTACATTGACAATACAGGACCATACCTCAGGAAGACATAAAGAGCACACACAAAAATATAAAGCAAGGGAAGTCTTTTGTCAGCCAGACAGACTATTTATACAATTGTCTGGCCATCTATATCTATCTCTCTCACTATAAAAATATATTTTAAACTCAACATCCTGGAAAGTCCACTGGTCAGTGGTCAGTCTATCTGTGGATCTTGCAACAGAACCAGCAATCAGTGTTTCTTTACATTTGGTATGTCAAATATATTTTTAATAATAACTTTTGCGTAATCCTATTTAAAGTTACACTGTATTTTATAACACTTGAATTTGTTATCAATTTGTAAGTATTAAACTTATTTTATGTTCCATTTGTTATACCAAGTAAACACATTTAACTGAAGATGTTTCATTAGAATAATGTAATTAATTTAGCTAATATAAATTGAAAAATTGATTCTTGATCTATTGCTTTTGAATTATTTTAATTAAAAACAAATATTAAACTAACTTAAATTGCAGCCTATGACTTAAAAATTACTTAAAAGATGTCTAACATTTTAAGTTTAACACTTTTAGATATAACATTAACATTGAGATATAACACATCTATACTTATTTAATACGCTAAGGGTTTTTTGTCTTGAGAACTCCTCCTACATTTTTCAACCGATTTTCAAGTTTTTGGTGTCAATAGATAGGGCTTGGTCTGTAGTTGTTTCCGCCAAAAATTGATGAGAATCGAACTGAAAATAAAGGCGCTATTTACCATTGAAATCTCAAAATTTATTATTTAAATAACATTGGGATTCAATAAAGCATTTTAAACATGTGTTAATTATCAGCTGTAAATACGTGTTGTTTTGGTGATTACAGATGCTCACAATATTGGATTGGTCGGATGTCATTGATTTAGAGATAAAAGTAACATTTGTATTGTATTAAAATAAATTGCTCGATTTCGAGCAACACATATACTAGTTTTTATATGAGAATCTATTCTACCTCTCATATGTATATTTTCTCATTACAACTATTATTATTTTATTAAAAATTTATTAATTTTATTAATTTAAAATCAAAGTTTATTAATTTATTAATAATTTTAATCTTAGAATCACTCTGTTAATCACACTATGCTGTTATGATTATAACTGAGTTTCCCAAAAACTAATTGTTAGAGTTAATTTTTTTTTTTTAATCATGAACATAACTGGTTATAAATTCATCATCTGTAAAGTCTCTTGATATCATTGCTATTTTGTTATGATCGACACTCATCTCAGGCACGCCTTGTATGTGACTGTTTTTCTGTGCGAGTATTGCTGTACATCACAAAGCTCCTGCTTAACCTTCTCCAATCCACGTTGTTCACATTTCAAGATTCAAAAAGTCTTTATTCATCATATTGTATACAATTTATATACATGAATAGGGCAAGTCTATTGTAACTTACTACCAATATTAGCAATAAGAAACATTTTACTTTAGATTACAAAATACTATACATTACTTAAAAGTTGAAATCAACAAATTCTTCTAAACTGTAAGGTGCAGGGTCAAGTAAGAATGCCTTCAATTTTTTCATAAATTTAGATTTGTCTTTTTCATTTTTTAAAAGTTGGGGAGTTTTCTAAAAAAATAGTTTCCAATATATGAAGTTTTATTTTTAAAAAGTTCAAGTCTTGGTTTTTCTTTAACTAAATAATTTTTGCCCCTCGTATTATAATTATGAACAGGTAATTCTTGGGTATCAGCAATTTGGAAAACATATTTAATCGTTTAAAAAATATATAAGACGTGGACCGTAAAAATTCTCATCTCTTTAAAATGGGATTTGACGGCCTGGTTATATTTTAATTTATGTATTAATCTGATTGCTTTTTTTTTTGTAGTGTTAAAATCTTTTTTAAATTCATTGCTGATGTCCCACCATAAATACTTATTCCATAGTTAATATTCGATTCAATATGAGCATGATATACCATTTTGTCCATTTTAAGAACTGATTTATCACAAAGATATGACATTGTTCTTAGGACAAATAGACCAGAATTAAGTTTTTTTGTTATTTACTCAATATCGTCATTCCAGCTTAAATTTTCATCGACTGTTAGACCCAATAATTTTGAGGTTTTAACTTGAGCAATGGAATTTTTATCTATAGTTAACTTTTATATAATAACTTTTATTATTCTTGTCTCTTTTTGATTTGAAAAGAATAAAATTTGTTTTACTAGCATTGAGTGTTAAATTATGATCTATTAAAAACTGACTCAGCCTATTTAATTCGGATTTAGCGGAAATTTCTAAATCAGGTAGGGATTTCCCAGTTGTGTTAAGATTAACATCGTCTGCATATATACTAAACTTACTACCTGGGTCATGTAGAGAGTTTGGAAGATTCTTAAGGTAACATATAAATAAAAGGGGACCAAGAGTAGATTCTTGTGGGGCACCGGATGAAATCTTTAATAAATCAGATCTTGTTTTATGGATGATATTATTTTTTGACAAAGTTGATATTTCCACAAATTGGTAGCGTTCCTCTAAATATGATTTAAACTAATTGAGAGTGACTCCTTTAACACCTAAATTATCAAGTTTTACTATTAATTGATTGTGGTCTACATTATCAAACGCCTGGGACATGTCCATGAAGACGCCAGCTGAATTTAAACCTTTATCTTGTGAATTTATCACTGACTCAATGAAAGTAACCACTGATGTAACAGTCGATCTACAAGCACGGAAACCATGTTGTTCATTGTCAATTAGTTCATAGGCCTACTGGTTTAAGAAGCTGTTCATTCTGTTGTAAACTGCTTTCTCATATACCTTTGAGATTGCTGGGAGAATTGACACTGGCCTGTAGTTTGAAATATTTTTCCTAGAGTTTTTTTTTATAGACTGGTACAACTCTAGCAATTTTAAGTTCGTTTGGAAACATTCCTGTTACAAACGATGAATTAATCAGGCGTTATAATGAATTTAATCTCCTCCTTCACATTTTTCAAAATTTTAACGGATAAATCATCATAGCCAGATGTTGTTTTATTTTTTAAAGATTGTAAAATAGTTATTATTTTACTATCAGTTACTGGTTCGAAATAAAATTTTGTATGCCATATATTTTTTAAAGAGGTACCCAATGTAGTATTAGAAAGAAAATATGGATGTAAAAATTTCCAATTCTTTTTGTTTGTTTTTTGCCATTAAACTTCCTTATTAATAATTGACCATGTTGTTTTTGAAATGTTTGATGACCGTTTGATTTTTTTGTTATAAATATTCTTTTTTTGTTTTTAAAAGATTAAATTTATATTTTCTTTGACGAATTTTAAGTTCTTTGCATTCCTTATCTTGATTTCTTGCACACTTACTCAGTCTAAAGCTGGATCCACACTTAACAAATGGTTGACAAACATGTTTGTTGAAACATTTTGGCCAAATTTTACCATGTTTGGCAAACAATGTTTGCCCGTGGTCAGTGTGGATGCGTTACAAACAAAGTATTTTGAGGTGGGTTTAAGATTGCGCCGCCATCTTTGTTTGGATAGAATGTTCGCTCTCATAGCGACAACTGGCAAACTGTTTTTTGTCAGTCTCTTTGATTTCCTGGTCAGAGGCAGGTCTATTGGGGTGTTTTCTGTGAGTGAGTTGCTGTTTTTGTGTTTTCGACTACAATTGGTAAGTGAAGAACAATGAGTAAGGACTTTGGGACGCAAGATAATGTAACTTTGTTAATACAATTGTACGAATCGCAAAGGTTACTTTGGGACACTAATGATCCAAACTACAAAAACAAGTACAAGAGGAAAGATTCCTATGATAGTCTAGCTAAAGAGTTAGGTGTAAATAATACGGAAGAAGTCAAAAGAGAGAAAAAGACAATAATATTAAAGTCAGGAATGGGAACTGCCAGAGGTGACTTGATGATTACAAACGCCACGGCCGTGGCTACAAAATCTAGGCGTCGACGACGGTACACCAACATATCGTTCATATTACCAGCTTGGCACTCACTGAAACACTGACACTTAGAGCAAACGTTGAAAATGTTTGGCCAAACAGTAATTTTTTGTTTTACGAACAATGTTTGTCCAAACTTTTTTAAATGTTTGTCTCTGAACCCCTCAACAAACATGTTTGTCAAACATGTTTGTCGAAAATTTGTTAAGTGTGGACCCAGCTTAACAATAGCTTCTTTCTCTTCTCTTAACCTAGTATTCATCCAGAAATTCTTTTTAGATCCTGTTTTAACAGTAATGAATTATTCATTATTGTTCATTGAACAATAATGAATTTAATCTCCTCCTTCACATTTTTCAAAATTTTAACGGATAAATCATCATAGCCAGATGTTGTTTTATTTTTTAAAGATTGTATAATAGTTATTATTTTACTATCAGTTACTGGTTCGAAATAAAATTTTATATGCCATATATTTTTTAAAGAGGTACCCAATGTAGTATTAGAAAGAGAATTTGAATGTAACGTTAAAGGTTTTGTAAAAATAGAGTTAAATAGATTTGTTATTTCTTTTTGTTTGCTAATTATCTTATTGTTAACTTTTAATGAAATATTTTCCTATTCTTTTTGTTTTTTGCCATTAAAAACTTCCTTATTAATAATTGACCATGTTGTTTTTGAAATGTTTGATGACGGTTTGATTTTTTTGTTATAAATATTCTTTTTTTGTTTTTAAAAGATTAAATTTATATTTTCTTTGACGAATTTTAAGTTCTTTGCATTCCTTATCTTGATTTCTTGCACACTTACTCAGTCTAAAGCTGGATCCACACTTAACAAATGGTTGACAAACATGTTTGTTGAAACATTTTGGCCAAATTTTACCATGTTTGGCAAACAATGTTTGCCCGTGGTCAGTGTGGATGCGTTACAAACAAAGTATTTTGAGGTGGGTTTAAGATTGCGCCGCCATCTTTGTTTGGATAGAATGTTCGCTCTCATAGCGACAACTGGCAAACTGTTTGTTGTCAGTCTCTTTGATTTCCTGGTCAGAGGCAGGTCTATTGGGGTGTTTTCTGTGAGTGAGTTGCTGTTTTTGTGTTTTCTACTACAATTGGTAAGTGAAGAACAATGAGTAAGGACTTTGGGACGCAAGATAATGTAACTTTGTTAATACAATTGTACGAATCGCAAAGGTTACTTTGGGACACTAATGATCCAAACTACAAAAACAAGTACAAGAGGAAAGATTCCTATGATAGTCTAGCTAAAGAGTTAGGTGTAAATAATACGGAAGAAGTCAAAAGAGAGAAAAAGACAATAATATTAAAGTCAGGAATGGGAACTGCCAGAGGTGACTTGATGATTACAAACGCCACGGCCGTGGCTACAAAATCTAGGCGTCGACGACGGTACACCAACATATCGTTCATATTACCAGCTTGGCACTCACTGAAACACTGACACTTAGAGCAAACGTTGAAAATGTTTGGCCAAACAGTAATTTTTTGTTTTACGAACAATGTTTGTCCAAACTTTTTTAAATGTTTGTCTCTGAACCCCTCAACAAACATGTTTGTCAAACATGTTTGTCGAAAATTTGTTAAGTGTGGACCCAGCTTAACAATAGCTTCTTTCTCTTCTCTTAACCTAGTATTCATCCAGAAATTCTTTTTAGATCCTGTTTTAACAGTAATGAATTATTCATTATTGTTCATTGAACAATAATGAATTTAATCTCCTCCTTCACATTTTTCAAAATTTTAACGGATAAATCATCATAGCCAGATGTTGTTTTATTTTTTAAAGATTGTATAATAGTTATTATTTTACTATCAGTTACTGGTTCGAAATAAAATTTTATATGCCATATATTTTTTAAAGAGGTACCCAATGTAGTATTAGAAAGAGAATTTGAATGTAACGTTAAAGGTTTTGTAAAAATAGAGTTAAATAGATTTGTTATTTCTTTTTGTTTGCTAATTATCATATTGTTAACTTTTAATGAAATATTTTCCTATTCTTTTTGTTTTTTGCCATTAAAAACTTCCTTATTAATAATTGACCATGTTGTTTTTGAAATGTTTGATTTTTTTGTTATAATATTCTTTTCTTGTTTTTAAAAGATTAAATTTATATTTTCTTTGACGAATTTTAAGTTCTTTGCATTCCTTATCTT
Organism: Neoaliturus tenellus; assembly: GCA_030545055.2. Classification (NCBI taxonomy): domain Eukaryota; kingdom Metazoa; phylum Arthropoda; class Insecta; order Hemiptera; family Cicadellidae; genus Neoaliturus; species Neoaliturus tenellus. The sequence continues at coordinate 34,808,610 of CM061534.1, read as the reverse complement.
GATTTCTTGCACACTTACTCAGTCTAACAATAGCTTCTTTCTCTTCTCTTAACCTAGTATTCATTAGTAGAGAGGTTGTGTCTATTTTTTTGAAAGTGTTATTGACAACGAACACATTTTGGCAACTTGTAACGGCGTAAGATATAATATTAAAGTGATTGAATCCTTGCGCAAAGAGAAATCCGTTTATGAGTTAGACTCTAAAGACTATCTCCTCAGACACAAACTGGATGGTATTACAAGGTGGGGGCGTAGCAAGTAAATTCACATAGCTTTTTCCAAATTATTGCTTAAAAAAATACTGGGGGAGAAACACAACGCGTTATAGCGTTGTGTTTCTCCCCCATTATTTTTTAACACTCTAAGTCTCGTGACCTACTAACCTACTTCCATCCAAGTAGTAAGAAAAGTACTTCCCCCACTCCTTTGGGTCGATGACTGGTCATGGTCAGCACCTACCCCTCATTTGCATACTATTATAAAAGCGGAGCGAGCGTTGGTCACCCCTTCATTTTTCTTCTACATGCCGCTCTTGTCGTTTCGTCTCTGCTGTTTATAATATTTCTTGCTTCAAAATGCCTCCTCATCTGAATGAAAATTTTAATTTTTCTGAAATTTCTGATGTTTTTGAACAATCTGAAGACACTTTAAGTAACGACAGTGAAAGTGAAGATGATGAGGACGATGATGATTATACTGTTGAACTTAGTGAAGAACGTAAAGTCATAGCAATTGATCCACAATTTCCATTTGATACAATAGAAAAGTTTATGGCTGAAGCTAATAAATGGTTGGACTCAGGATGTTATGTACGAATTGACTCTTTTATATTGTATGGTGATAGTCATTCTTTACTTGTCACACCAAATGACAGAGACCGCATGTTGCAGTGGGCACAATCTATGATGGAGTGCTACGAACAAGGTGTGGACACTGGCGGCTATTTTCTTGCACAACTAGTGTAATAACAAATTACCCTTCCCCCACGTAGTGAAGAAGGAAAAGAAATATTAGGAATCTAATTATAATACTTCCTTCCACATATAAAGAAGAGGGGGAAAGGAGTGGGGATTATAAAGTGGTGGGGGAATGTGTATAAATGCAGGTTGTTTCAAGAGACTTTTATTATTATTGTGGCTTTAGCAGAAACAACATGGAGTTTAAATCTTCAGCAAAAATAAGGAATAATATAATAAAGAAAGAAATTCGCAAGAAAGAAAAGATTGAACTTATAAAATTACAACTTATAATACCTTCCATTGAAATTGGATGTAGCAAACTAAAGACTTTGGTGAAAACTAACGAATATTTGTTACAATTGCTAAAAACAATCGAAGAGTTGAAGAGAAAGAATGGACATTCTACATAGTAAAATTTGAACATTTTAATATAAATAAGTAAACTGAAAAAGTAGATGTAGAATAGAGAGCGAGGAATAGATCACTTTGTGGTAATGGACTAACATGCCACTTAGTGCTCTATTCCTCGTTCTCGCGTTAAATTGGATTACCTTGACCTATTTGTTTGACTGCTAGAATTTGGTTAACACTGTTGAATTTCAGTTTTGAACTAATGTTTATTTTTATTCAACTGTTAGAGTTTTTTAACACTGTCGAATTTTAGTTTTGAACTAACTTTTAATTTATGCGAATTTTCAGTTCAACTCTAGTTAATTTATGCGCAAATTTAGTTCAACCAAGTGCCTGTGCTCTAGCCATTTCCACTCCAACATTTGTTCTTTTAACATCTGTCCCATAACATCTGTCCTAACAGATGTTAAAAGAAAGTTTGTTAAAGTTTAAATATAAAGAAGTATATACTAAAACTCCAATGGGAATAAAGAACACGAATGAACAATTAGTTTGTAGAAGGTTAATATTTTGTTGAAAATGTTTGATTTCCTAGGATAGTGAAGAGGATGAAATAGTGGTGGGGGAACCATTATAATAGGAGGAACGTGAGAGCCCACTTCATTTCTTGGTGAAATTTCGAAGAGTAAACATCTCAACATGTATCGTTGCGATAAATGTTCGGAATCGTTTCACGATGAAATTCTATTAGACTGTCATAAAGAACTAATTCACAACAACCCAGAAGAAAAACAAGAACAACAAGAACAACAAGAAGAACAAGAACAACAAGAAGAACAAGAAGAACAAGAAGAACAAGAAGAACAATATGAAATAACAGAAACATCTTCAACTACTTTACCAAATCTACAAGTATTTGCATTACCTGGTAAAGTAGTAATGCATCATAAGATTCAAAATGAAAACTTGAAGCTAGAAGAATTTATTAGAGAAGCAAAACCAATTGTAAGTAAAACTTTAAAAGAAGAATTAAAAAGATTGAACTTTCTTAAATTTGGTTTACTACTAGAAGCTATGTTTATAAATGTACAAGAAGAATTATCACCAAGAGGATTCATAACAAAAAACCGAACCATTATGGAAAGTTCAAACATTGATTCAATAGTAGAGAACTGTATAGAAGAAATATTAACAAAAATTCAGGAACACGAAGGAAGAGGATCCGGATGGAGTCTTACAAGTATTGAAGTATTAGATATAAGAGTTCACAAACATGGATATGGACTAATGGGATCAAGTTATATTCCTCTGCCAAAAAGAATTGAAGATACAAAATCTTGTATTAATGTTAAAAATGAAGACAATGAATGTTTTCGTTATGCAATGACAACTAAATTTGTACCACATCATGTGAATAGACCTGACCAAGAATATGAAAATCAAAGATTTAGATACAATTTTCAAGGAATCACTTATCCTGTATCACTGAAAGATATATCAAGATTTGAGAAGAAAAATCCTGGTACGTCTATCAATGTTTTTGCATTAGATAGTTCAAACAAAGTGTATCCTTTACGTATTGCAAAAGAAGAGCTACCAGATCATACGGATTTACTACTACTAACGCGAGGAGATGTGTCTCACTATGTGTACATAAAGCAATTTGATCGTCTTGTTAACAAGCAACTTTCAAAAAATAGAAACAAAAAGATAATTTGCAAGAGATGTTTTAATTTTCAACGAGAAGGAAGAGAAGGAAGAGAATGGTTACAAGAGCACAAAAGACTATGTAACAATAATTATGAAGCAAAGATTAATTTACCTGCGGAAAACAGAGCATTCGTTAAATTTGAAAAGGTTCATCATCAATACCGTATCCCTATAGTTGTATATGCGGACTTTGAATCAACACTAATTCCTATAGAAGATGAAAATTGTGAAGCTAGAAAAAGTGTCAAATATCAAATGCACAAACCAAATAGTTTTTGTTTAATGGTTAAATCAACATTATCAGAAGAACATTTAAACAGATATGGATTAACTTCAGAACCTCTAGTATATCGTGGTAAAAATGTAGAAAAAATATTTCTTGATCACTTATATTCAATAGCTGGAAATGCACAAAGATTATATACAAATATTGTACCAATGAAACCGATGGAGGAAGAAGAAGAAATTCAACATGAAAATGCAACTCTATGTTTCTTATGCAAAAATGATTTTACTATTGAGAATTATAAAGTTAAAGATCACGATCACCTCACAGGTTATTACAGGGGTGCTGCTTGTAATAAATGCAACTTGAGCTATCGTTTACCACTATATATTCCTGTGGTTCTGCATAACCTCAGTGGGTACGATGCTCATTTTATAATACCTGAACTAGGAAGAGACGATGGTAAAATCGATGTGTTAGCTGAAACTTCAGAGAAGTTTATAAGTTTTTCCAAAGAAGTTGGAAACATAAAACTAAGATTCTTGGACTCCTACAGATTTATGCCGTCGAGTTTGTCCAAACTTTCAGAAAATTTAAGGAAACAAGATTTCATCGAAACAAAGAAGATTGTAAATAACGACAAACTGGATTTGGTACTTCGGAAAGGTGTGTTTCCATATGATTACATAGACAGTTTAGAAAGATTTAATGAAACATCACTTCCGGCTAAAGAAGAATTCAAAAGTAAACTTTATGACATGGACATATCTCAAGAGGACTATGATCATGCATGTAAAGTATGGAACGATTTAGGATTTAGAACATTGGGAGAATATTCAGATTTTTATGTTAAATTGGATGTAACTTTACTATGTGATATAATGGAAGAATTTAGAAATACATGTTTTGCGGCATATGGATTGGACCCTCTTCATTCGTACACTTCACCTGGATTAGCATGGCAAGCTATGTTGAAAGAAACAAATTGTAAAATACAACTTCTTACTGATATAGATATGGTTATGATGTTAGAGTCAGGAGTTCGAGGGGGATTGACGCAAAGCGTTACACGACATTTCAAGGCGAACAACAAGTATCTGCCCGATTATGATGTATGAAAACCAACAACATTCCTGGGTTATTTTGATGCAAATAACTTATACGGATGGGCAATGTCGAATCCCCTTCCATATGATAATTTTAAATGGATAGATCCAGAATCGATTGGAAACATAATGGATATACCGAAGCATGGTGAAACTGGTTACATTTTTGATGTTAATTTTGAATATCCTGAACATCTTCATGATCAACATTATGATTTACCACTTCTTCCGAAGACTGAAATTTCCCCTACTGGAAGATGGCCAAAATTAATGATGACTTTAACCGACAAGTCTCGATATGTTGGACACTACTGGATGATACAACAAGCTTTAGACTTAGGATTGAGAATTACAAAAATTAATCGAGTACTACAATTTTCTCAATCTTGTTGGTTAAAACCTTACATCGACAACAACACAAGAAGAAGAGCCACCGCTACATCAAGTTTTCAAAAAGATTTTTTCAAATTAATGAATAACGCAATATTTGGCAAGACTTTGGAAAACAAAAGGAAACATAAGGATATCAAATTGGTAACTGATCCAGTAAAATTACAGAAATTGGTGCAACAACCAAACTTTGGTTCATCTATAATTATTAATGAAAATCTAGTTGTTATTTCCATGAACAAGAAGTCAGTTACAATGGATCGTCCTTTGTATCTTGGAATGTCAATCTTGGATATTTCAAAAACACATATGTACGAGTTTCATTATAAGAAGATGGTTAACTATTATGGAAGAGAGAACATTGGTATTGCATATATGGACACGGATGCACTAATTTACTGGATTAAAACAAATGATATGTATGAAGATCTACGCACCTTTATATATAAAGATGATTTCGACTTTTCCGATTATCCTAAGGATCATCCAAATTACGACTATGACAGAAATAAGAAAGTATTGGGAAAATTTAAAGATGAAACAAATGGTGTGCCGATGATGGAAATTGTAGCATTAATGTCCAAACTGTATTCATTTCAACTGTACATAAACGAGAGGAACGAACATCAAGTCACGAAGAAGGCCAAAGGAATAAAAACTTCTTTCCTGAAGAAGAACGTACAGTTTGAACATTATAAAAGATGTTTGTTTGAAAATGTTGAAACAACTGCAACGTTCAACACTATTAGAAGTTATAATCATCAACTTTTTAGTGTCAAACAAACAAAGTGGGCATTAAGCTACAAAGATGACAAGCGTCATATTTTAGAAGATAAAATTAATACTTTACCATTCGGCCACTACTCTCTAAACCCTATCGACCAGTAAACCTATTCTTCGTCCTCTACCTTCTTCCTTTTTCCTTTCCGTAAAGAAGAGGGGACATGGCAAGCCCAATGCCATGTTCCCTCTTTTTTACACTAATATGAAATGGCCTTGACCTATATTCAAACTATATAAATGAGAATAAACTATTCTATGGATCAGTATTTTTACATGCAGTGTACAAGCAACATCTGAAGATGGAAAGTGTGAAGGACAAGATTGTAAATGAACTACATAAACCAGCAAGAAGAAGATTTCCAAGAAGAAGTACAATCATTAAAGGAATAAATGATCTTTATCAAGCTGATCTCATTGAAATGATACCGCACAGTAAATTAAATAAAGGATTTAAATATATTTTAACAATTATAGACTGTTTTACTAAAATAGCTGACGCTTTACCAATGAAGGATAAGACTGGTAAAAGTGTTACAAAAGCTATGGAAACCACAATACAAAGAAATAAATTTAAAATTAAACATCTACAGACCGATGATGGAAAAGAATATTTTAATAAAGACTTTGGAGCTTTGATGAAGAAATATCAAATAAATCATTATTCTATAAATTCTGAAGTTAAAGCTTCAATAATTGAAAGATTCAATAGAACATTAAAAGGTGCGATGTATAAACAATTTTCAAAAAGAGGATCATACGTGTGGTATGACATATTACCACAACTTATAAAAGAGTATAACAACAAATATCATCGTACCATTGGAATGAAACCTATCCAGGTAAATAGTGCTAATGCCAAAATTGTTTTACAACGCATTAAAAATAATACAACACCGAAATTGGAAAAATTGCAACCAAAGTAGTTCAAGGTCAACGATAAAGTTCGTATAAGCAAATACAAAGGTGTATTTAGTAAAAGATATCTACCAAATTGGACTAATGAAGTATTTACAATTTATAAAGTGCAACCAACTATACCTGAAACCTATTTATTAAAGGATAACAAGGGTGAATTACTTCAAGGTGGATTCTACGGACACGAATTGTTGAAATCAACAGTTGGTGATGTATATCTTGTCGAGAAGATTTTACAAAGGAAAAAGGATATGGTTAAAGTCCGGTGGTTAGGGTTTGATAAAAGTGAAGACTCTTGGATTCCTTCAAAAGACTTAGTATAGTTGTTTAATAGCTCATTGTGTGTTTAACCTTTATACAAGATGGAGATTGTACAACAAAAAGATCGATTTAATATCAATAACATTGATGAATTGACAGTTGACAATGATAAGTTAAATCATGAAAAACATGGTGAATTACTACCAAATACGATAAGATGTCTAATAACTGGTCCTTCAAATTGTGGAAAAACTAATGTTGTTTTTAACCTTATAACTAATCCTAAAGGATTGCGTTTTAACAATATATATATTTTTTCAAAATCATTGCAACAACCAAAATATCAATTATTGGATAAAGTACTTGCAAGTGTACCTGAAGTAAATTTTTACAAGTTTAATGCCAGTGAAACAATTATGCAACCAAATGAAGCAAAACCATTTTCTATTTTTATATTTGACGATGTTTCTTGTGAAAATCATGACACAATAAGGAATTATTTTGCTATGGGAAGACATCATAATATTGATAGCATTTACATTGGTCAAACATACAGTAAAATTCCAAAACAACTTATAAGAGACAATGCGAATATGTTGATCATCTTCAAGCAAGATGAAACAAATTTAAAGCATATATATAATGATCATGTAAATGCAGATATGCCATTTGAAAAATTTAAAGAGATGTGTGGCAAAGCATGGAATGAGAAATATAGCTTTCTCGTTATTATGAAGGAAGAAGATATTAAAAATGGTAGATATCGTATAGGGTTGGATAAATTTGTATTTATGCGTTGAACTACCGATGCTACATCTAGTTACATGTTGAACTTCACAGTGTAAACATGGTGAATCAAGAAAAACTATTGAAAGAAATAAAATCACTGAGTGATTCTATTAGGATGAAGAATCGTGCATTGAGGATGGGTTTAAGTGAAAGAGAAGAATTTTTAGAGACTACATTTAAACCTATTACGGAACCTTTAAAACAGATATCAGAAACTATTGGTAAACCTCGTTATGAAGGAGATGTTTTACTACCAGTTTCTAAACAAGAAGTACAAGCATTAAAAAAAGAAGATGATGATTCATATACAAGTGCTAGTGAGCAAGAAGAAACAAAAGAAGAAGAAGAACCAATTGTTGAAAAGGAAGAAGAACAGCCAATACCTGAAGCTGAACAATCTATTCCAAATTTAACTCAATTGAGTAGCGATATATTACAACATGGACCTCTTGGAAGAAAATATATAATGAAAATGCTACATGATATGAAATCAAACCCGAATTTGAGTAGATCACACGTATACGGAGCAAGAATTGATGGGAATGAATTGAAGATTGGCGATTCAAAGCTTGAAATAACACAAGACGATTACATCATTATTGGTGAGCATAGATATAAAGGAACAAAAGGATTATATGAATTAATTTTTAAAAACATACCACTAAGATATTCATCCAAAGATTTAAGTGTTTTTAAGGAGATTCTCCAAAATACTAACGCTCATAAAAGAAACTATGTAAAGGATGCAATGATTAATCGTTCACGTGCAACAAAATATAACATCGTTATAAAAAAGTTGTTTCCTCCACGAAAATTGCCAACATTACGTACTGCACCAGCGGTGAGACAACCACTGAAAAGAAAATCTTTATCACTTATGGATTTATCACTTCTTGAACAACATGGTAAAAAGAGTAAAGGAGATACTTCAACATCTGGTAAAGGATTGATGGAAAATCTATACAATACGAATGTGATTTACTACAACGATATCAATAAATTGGTTGATAGAATGAGACTATTGCATGAAGCCATGGAAGCCGGTCATACAGGTTTGAATAATGAATGGGTGGCTCTAGTTGATGAACTTAGGAATCGCGGTATAGTCGTATAATTGTCCGTGGATATAAAAGAGGTGCAAGCATAAGACGTATCAGTTCTAACATGAGCGTCGACAAGTTCGGACGGTACTCCGCTTTAGGAGTGCAAGTTGGAGAAGACAGAAAAAGAAGTGGATTACCGCAAACACCTGAAGGTGACTATAGCATAAGTAATAAACGTTTAAAACTAGTTAAAGATCCAGAAGAAGATACTGATGGAGCAAATTTGTGGACAGTAAAAGAAGCTACTTCAACATCATTAAAATTACATAAGAATACTTACGATGTTAAATCACATAGATTAATTAATGTTGGTAAACCAACTGAAGGTTCTGATGCAATTACTAAAGAGTACTTATCATCTGAACTTTTAAATACTTTAAAATTGCAATGGGGTAATAACTTAAAAGATGGACAAACGTATAATGCTGGAAATTATAGAATAACCAACGTGGGAAATCCCAAAAATGATAAAGATTCAGTTAATAAAGAATATTTACATTCTATAATACCGGAAAAAACTGAACATGGATTTTCTTTTTATAAATTTATTATAAATGACATTGGATACCCAAAGGAAGACGGTGATGCTGTAAACCTAAAATACATCAAGGACAACTGTATTTTACAAGATGTTAATGGAATCGATTGTCATGGTAAAATATTGACAAATGTAAAGTTTGGTTCTCAACCAAAAGATGCTGTTACTATGGAACAATTATCTAAAGAGTTAAAAAAGGAAACATCAAATTTTGTAAAACATGAAGATGCCGTGTTAAAGCGGGGAGATAAATTTATACATGGAAATAAAAAGTTTGATTTAATGCAAGGAAAAAATGATGAATGGGATGCAGGACATAAAACAATAACAAATGGAAGATTTGGTATAAAAGATACAGATGTACCTCTAATGGTGCAAACATTAATTGCGAGTGGTGGTACATTAGGTACATACAATGGTCGTAATAGAAGAATAAAAGATATTTATCCTGGTTATGAAGATGATGATTGTGTTACATTGAGACAAACAATAACTTGGGATAAACACTTTGGGACCAAATATGATGCAAAGATGAAGAAAATAATTAATATTTTACCAGGAGAAGATTCAAATGATGCTGCTACTATTGGACAAGTCATAACAACATCGAAAAGTGATTCGACTGCTTACACGTGTAATGATAAACGTATTATGCAGTTACACGATCCCCAACATCCAAAAGATGCTGTAACTTTAGACTGTTTAATAAGAATAGTGGGCAATTTACTTATTGATACCCATAATCATATAGCTAGTACAACGAATCATGTGGTGATTCAACCCGATGAACGAGAAGCTTGGATTAAAAATAGAATCATAAATCAGTATATAATTAATTTGAATAACTAAGTCTTTAAATATAAAAGATTTTGCACAAGTTATTCATTTATGTAAAGTATCTCGTGGAGTAAACACACCAGTTATATAAGACAACATAATGAAGACCGTATCGCTCAGTCATCGTGAAGACAGCGGCAAGAGAGGACGTGGTATAACATCAGCTGCATTATCCCTGCTCAGACGGATTCCAGTTGGTGCTGTTGTAAATCGAACGATAGACGCTTTACCATACGAATTACATCTGCCCGGAGGTTATCAATATTGTGGACCTGGAACTAAGTTGGCAAAACGTTTAGCAAGAGGAGATCCTGGAATTAATAAATTAGATCAAGCTTGCAAAGAACACGATATAGCATATTCAAAGTATAAAGATTCAACAAATAGATCAATAGCAGATAAAATTCTAGCGGAAAAAGCTTGGCAAAGAGTAAAATCAAGTGACGCAAATATTGCAGAAAAAGCAGCAGCTTGGGCAGTAACTACAGCCATGAAGACAAAAGCAAAGTTAGGTGGTGGAAGACATCGCAGAGGAAGACCTGCAAAGAGAGGCGCTCCCAAAAGAGGTGGAAACATTAAAAAAGGACGTCGTAGAACTCATAAGGCAAGTGTAAAGAAGACTTCTGTTTGGCAAATGGTAAAAAACGGAGCAGGTTTATACCTAAGACCATACCGTGTGTACTAAATAAGAAGAATCAATTGATAATTCCAAATAAAGCCTTAACAAATCATCAGTTAAATGATTATGTAAAATGTTTGAAAATACCATTCTTTCGAGGAGTTTTTATGAAAGATGCATTACCAACTAAAATATGGAAAAATGAAACTGGAATAGTAAATTTGGATTCCACCTATGGTCCAGGCACTCATTGGGTATGCTATAAAAAACTCGGACAAACCATTTACTACTTTGACAGTTTTGGCAATCTACCACCGCCAAAAGAACTGCAACATTATTTTCGAAACTCCAAAAACATTTTTTACAATTACAAAAGAGAACAACCTAACAATACTGAAATATGTGGGCATTTATGTTTGGAGTTTCTAGCGAAGAGTGTCAGTCAGCTTTAAGATGTCATCGTATACAGTGTCACTGAGTGGAAATTCATCCACATTGAAAAGTACGCTGTTCCCAGCATTGCGTCTATCCAAGGAAAGATTATGGGAAGCGGCATTACTTGATTTGACTACCTACAATTCAATTCCTAATGTTACAGAAGGAAAAAACAATTTACTACATTATTATGAAACTAAGGATGCTGCAGGAAAATACTCAGAATTGAAAATAATTACATTTCCTACTGGAGCATATGAAATTGATGACATAAACCAATTATTACAGAAACAACTCGGAGAAGACAATATCACCGTTAAAGGAAACAATAATACTTTAAAAGCAGAAATAACTTCGAAATATTATATTGATGTCAGCTTGGAACAGTCGATTGGCAGTTTACTTGGATTTACAGATACAAAAAAGAAAATCTTAACTCCTGGAACTACTCATTCAGGTGATTCAACTGTAACAATATTGAAAGTAAATAGTATTGATGTCACGTGCAACATTATACACGGATCGTATAGAGATGGAGTTAATCAACATATTTTACATACATTTTATCCAACAGTGGCTCCCGGTTTTAAAATTGTTGAGAAGCCACAAAACTTGATATACCTACCGTTAAACACCAGTTTCATTTCAGACATCGTACTGAACATATTGGATCAAGACGGTCATAGTGTTGACTTTAGAGGAGAAACAATTACTATACGGATACACATCAGAGCAGCAACATAAAAGTCAACATGGGATTATCATTTAAACCGCAACGGAAGAGTCGGGAGCTCAGTAGCTCCTCGACATTGGAAGAGTTAACATCGGAAAACATTCGTTTTCTACAGAAGATTGGATTGAAACTTAACAGCGATGGATATCCTGGATATATCTCAAGGACCAACGTTCGACGAAACACTATGGGAGAAGGAATATCACACGCACAACCCTTACACTTCATCAAAATTAAACAATAACGATGAAATAAGGATCCCCATTCAACAACAAGATATTTACACTTTACCGTGTGAAAGTTACTTGTACATCGAAGGACGGGTATTAAAATTGGATGGAAAAACTGCTTCAACAGTTCCTTTTATAAATAACCCGATGGCATATCTTTTTGATGAAATAAGATATAAAATATCAGGGGTGACGGTTGATTCAACAAAAAAGGTTGGTTTAACAACGACATTGAAAGGATTAACATCATTAACACCGCATGAAAAGAATTCAATAGTCACTGCCGGATGGGTTGCCCCCGATAAAGACACTATAACACCAGCTTCCAACGGTCACTTTGATTTTCATGTACCTTTACGATTGCTTTTGGGATTCGCTGAAGATTACAAACGGGTAATAATAAATGTCAAACAAGAATTAGTATTACTCAGATCTTCAACTAATAAGGACTTAATACTTGCAGACCCTGCAACTACGGAAGATAAACTGGAATGGCAACTACAGTTGGATAAAGTTGTTTGGAGAGTACCTCATGTAAGATTGGCCGATGAACATAGAATCCTATTATTGAGAAAGTTAAAATCTGACCGTGATATTGTGATGCCATTCCGAAGTTGGGAATTTCATGAATACCCTACACTACCTCAGACAGAAAGACAAACATGGACCGTCAAGACATCAACTTACTTGGAACGAGCAAGGTACATAATACTCGGTTTTCAAACTAAGCGAAAAGATGTTATCACTGCAAATGCTGGTCAATTTGATCACTGTAAAATAAAGAATTGTAAAGTTTTCCTAAACTCTCAATTCTTTCCCTATGACAATTTGAATGTCATGTTCAGCAAAAAACGTTTTTCCATTTTATACGATATGTATGCAAGATTTCAATCGTCATATTATGGAAAGACTAATACACCACTATTATCACCTGACCAGTATTATTCCAAGGCTCCAATAATTGTAATCGATTGTTCAAAACAAAATGAATCGGTAAAATCATCAAGTGTGGATATAAAAATTGAAATGGAATTTGAAGAACCAGTAGCGGATGGAACTTCGGCATACTGTCTAATTCTACATGATAAAATAGTTACTTACACACCGCTGACCGGAATTGTGAAGAATGTACTTTAAGAAGAATTGTATAACAACTGCAAATTTTTGAGGTTAGAATTATCTGCTTTAATTTTTGAGGTTAGAATTTCATTTGTGAAAGACAAGTTGAAAACAAACAATTATGTAATTGTATAAATTTCAAGGATTTTACGAAAAATATAAAAGCGAGAAAATAATTAGTAGAAACTTCATTCTATCTTCAACCGTCGTATGGGAAACATCATTCGCAAGATGAATTCTACTAACGGAGAAGAAAATACACCTCTAATGGATGATAATAGTTCAGATATAGAAAAACAAGTTGAACGAGAAATGGACGAGTTCCTAAAATTCAACAAACATAAGAAGAGAGAAGAAGAAAAAGCTGAAAAAGAAGTAAAAAGGAAGAAGGTTGAAGTTAACATTACAACCAATATTTTAACAGAAGTATTTCTTCGGATTATCTACCCAATTTCTTCATGCATGACAAAAAGTATATCAGTTGGAATTTTAAAATCAATGGATTATTCACCAATTGTTATTTTAAATCATGGAAACAAAATGGTTACTTTCAGTGAAACTACTTGGGAATCTCTCATGAAACATTTACATCTTTTGGAGTGCTATTTAAGTAACAACACATTTGGAAGAAGAACAAGATTAAGTTTATTGGAATCAAATATTGAAGTTGATATAGTAAAACATCGTGGAGGACAAATTGTTCGCTTCAGAGATTTAACTACACATAATGTTAAATTATATTTCACTAAAGAAGAATTTTACACTTTAAGTTGTACTACCGGTCCCGTCACCAGATATTTGAAACAACTAATATTTTCAAGTGCAATAATTAAAGACTATCTAATTGATACATTGGACAAAAAACCTTTTGTTCCAATTTTATACGGTCCCGTGGATACTTCAATCTTTAATAGAATACCTCAAGAAGTTGAAATGTGGAGACAATTAAACAACTATCACACCAATTTTAATATTGATGAAGTGGCACAAGAAGTGAAAGAAGAAGAACAATCCTGTCTGTTATAAACATCGGCTCATTCAATTTTTAAGTCAGTTGTTAGTAAGACTTCATCATGAATAAACGGGTTTCGTTTTCTAATGCGCCACATATAATGGAAGTTAAAAGAGGTATAATTGAATTTCAAGCTTTCCGAGGAAATGATGGTAATTTTATTATTAAAGAATTAGTAATCTTGGACATGAACACATCAGTAGTTTATCATTATTTGTTCAAACCTCCAGTACCATTTAATAGACTAACAACTAAAGCGAAAGTTACAAACAAATGGTTGAACAAACATTTTCACAACTTAAGATGGGATGAAGGTTTCATTAATTATAACATGATGCCGCACATTATGAATCATTATTGCAAAGAGTTTAAAATTATCTACACAAGGGGATTGGAAAAAGCAAATTGGATACAATCATTTACAAGCAACGAAGTGATTAATGCAATAATTGATAAAGATTTCCAATGCTACTTCAACGAACTTTGTATTTCATCAAAAAGTTTTAAACATCGAAGGTCGCAGTGCGCTTTAAAGAATGCCTACCGCTTGAACAATTTCCTTCAACAAAGTGGTGGGTGTAGTGTCAGTAGTGGGGGTAGTGTCGATTATAAAAGCGAGAGCGCTACCATGACGCAGCATGAGTATTACTCTAACCTCCGAAGAGACAACATCTCCGACGGACATTCTTATTAACAAGAAGATTAACAACAACATCAAGATGGCATCACAGAACTTACTTCAAAGTTTAGTTGATCAGTTCAACGCTCATTCTAAATCATCAATTCTACCTACAAAGAAATGTTCTGAACTAAAAGAAGAAAAACACTACATCATTCATACGATTAAGAAAATGGAAACTTCAGTAGGTGATGCTATTAATTGCACATTGAGCGAGGCTCCATATACAGTTGGTGATGAACCAAAATTTCAGATCTTCCTACCAAGACTCTTTGTACAACTTCTTCAAAATGAAGATCTTCGTGTAGTTCAACCCGGCGCACTCTATTTGGTTTCGCACGGACCAAGTGGAAACAACTCAACTGAACTAACTATTCATGTAACACCTACTACTGATTAGTTTGTACATAACATTGTAACTATTTGTTTGTAATTGTTTTTCAATAAATATGATATAAAGAAAAAACAAAAAAAATTAAAAGAAGCAACATATTGTGATGTCTTTGTACATTACAATATGTTGCTTTTTTTTAAAAATTCCACTGGATGACCTTGACCCACTTTTGTGTGATTATAAAAGCGAAAATCTACTTGTAAAATTCATCAGTCTACGACTACCTTTCGTACCGTACACATCTCGCTCACTCTATCGCTTAATATAAAAACTAAAAGATGTCTCTCAAAGTCAAGTGTGCATCTTATGATACCAACACCATTACAACTTTTGAACAACTCGAAGATTTAACCAACGAAATGCGAGTTTTACTTACCGGTGGTTATCACTTAACTGTTGATGTTAGTGCTACTAATACAAGGATGTTCACTAAAACAAAATATTGCGATGATGAAATATTTATTTCTACACAACCTACAACTTCTTCATCGCCAACTGGTCAACATAACATCAAGTTCCAAAAGTATTACCAATGTTGAATAACTTTTGACAGACAAAACTACAACTAAAGAATCACATGATCAATATGAGTTAATAAAAAGGATGTGATACTTGTATAAATAATCATTTGCTTCTCAGCTCTCACCACGACAAGACCTATTTAAGAAAATGTTGTACAGAATGATGATTCAACTTGATGGAAAAATCTATGGAAAAGACTACAACACCGTTGAACAAATGACCCAAGATTTAGATGTATTAACTAAAGAAGGATATCAAGCTAAATTAATTTTAAAATTTCCTGAAGTACATCCATTATCAACAGAAGAACTTGTTGCTATGGCTAAGGCGGAGAGAGAGAAAAAGTCTGAAGAAAACAAAGAGAAACAAACTTCCTAAATTTTAATAATCCTTACACTTGTAAGGTATAATTTTTTAAAACTCCATTTGGATGACCTTGAAATTACCCCTACCACTTTTCATAGTACATAAAACTCGCTATTCATCACTATACAATCTTATTCTTTCACTAGACTCCGCAGCGTCAACATGGAAGAGCAAAAATACAAGTACAAGCCTCGTTACTGTTGTGAACAACAATGTACAGATTTAGGACCAATGATGGTGGATGGGTTAGCTTGTACTAAATGCGAATTCTTCGGATCTTGTTACTGCAAATGCAAAACAAAACAACTACCGCCACCAGAATTGCGAACTTTGAAACTTTACAAATCAAGATATTTTCATACATGTTGTCCTCAAAGATGTTTCAAATTTCACCCTCTCGATCTTGCTCATTGTCAACGCACCAATTCTCATCAAGATGATTTTTGTACACATATGATAAAAAGATGTAAATACAGGTCAGATTGGTATTCCGATCCTGTAGAACCATCAAATGTGTAATTTCAGTTTTACACTCTTTTTTAAAACTTCATTTGGATGACCTTGAGATTTCCCCCACCACTAGTTCTAATTTTTATATAATATTAAATCATTCCACTTCCAACACTCTAACTAACAACATGGAAAACAAATTTATCAAATTTGAACATATAATAACTGACAGGGAGGAGATGGAAGAATTGTTTCAAAACTTACTTTCTGTCATTGACGAATATCCTATAAGATGGTTCAGAATTGTAGTTCAATATTTAAATCCTGGTGAATTGTTTTCTTCATCAAGTGAAGAAGATGAAACAACTAAAAGATGGAGAAGAAGAACTAAACGTTTTATTCAATCATAAGCTCAAGGTTCCCTATATAAAAGCCCCCTCCCTAGACAGCCCCCCTCCCTAGACGCCTGCTCAAGGTCACCATTATATAAGCCCCCTCCCTATGCGCCGATCCTCATTCCATCACCGACTCTCCAATAATGAACAACTCTCCATTGGCCCGAATGAATTCTAGTTTTGAAATAAACTCTAAAGAAGAGTTACAAGACATTTTTAATATTTTACAAGAACTTGTAGATAATTTTACAACCATCAAAATGAATTTGGAAATAACATACGATTGTCCTATTTGTGATAAGATTGAAAGTTCGGACGAAGACAGTTTACTAAATCTAACTCCTGCACCATCTGCCACTACTGATGGTAATAATGAACAGCAAAATATTTCCCCCACCACTTCTTTGTAATTCTTCGTTCCCCCCACCACTTCTTTATTTAACTAACATTTCTCGCTTTTACTTCTCATTCCGTCTTCAACTTTTGAACTATCAACATCACTTGTTTTAAAATTTCAAACACTACAAAATCATGATGGATATGATGGATGAAGTTCCCTTCATAACTAGAATGGAAGAGGATAAATTGAAATTGGAAATTAAACGATTGGAAATGGAACGGGAAAACCAATTCGAAATGTTACGTTTGTTCAAGCTTTTCAAATACATCATCTGGGAACTCTGCGTTTACCTTCTCATCGTCGTTGGTGTTTGCATTTACAACTCTGTAGTTCATCACAAAAGTTCAACTTGTTTAAACTCTGCTGTTGCACATTAATTGTATGTTCACAAATAAAATTCAAAAGTTACTTCAACCTATCCCACTATCACCAACTAGTTCAACTTTCAACTATTTCTGGTGGTAGTTGGATAGGCTTTTTTAAAACTTACTCTGGATGACCTTGACATACTTTCCAAGCCCCAGTTATAACTGTTAAATTTCAGTTTTAAATTAACTCTTAATTCATGCCCAATTCTACTTCAAATTCAGGGCATATGCTCTCGCCATCTGCACCCCAGCATCTGACGCCATCTGCTCGAGCAGCTGCTCGGGCAGATGGCACGACTTTCGGCGCAGAAGTAACCAAAACACACTACTTTTATCTATGATATTACTACCAAAAATATTACTGTTTTAAGTTTACCGAGCTAATGCTTAGCCCCCAGGTGCTGAAAATTATAAACCTAATATCAAAGTATATCATGGTACGATAATGTATATATTTTATTTGATGTCAATAAAACCATACAACTAAAAGCCTGTAAAGGATTGAGGAAAGATTGGTTATATAAAACTAAAGCATAGGCCTATTATAGAACTTGACGGCGAGTGAGGGTAGAGAACGAGATCACCCGAAGGGCAAGTTTGTATTATAAACTTAACCTTTCTGTTATTTTGTAATAGAAATGTTTTAAATAGCCGAACACGTACATAAAATAACAATTAATTGTTAAATACTTAAGGAATTGTGTAAATGGAAGTACTTTCGCGGGTGTAGGATTCCCGGTCTAGTCCATTGGGAGTAGTT
The DNA here is from genome assembly GCA_030545055.2 of Neoaliturus tenellus. Lineage (NCBI taxonomy): Eukaryota > Metazoa > Arthropoda > Insecta > Hemiptera > Cicadellidae > Neoaliturus > Neoaliturus tenellus. Next base: position 34,790,160 of record CM061534.1, on the reverse strand, counting down.
TTGCTGGGGGTAGAATTCCGGGGGTAGTTTTCCGGGGGTAGTATTCCGGGTCTAGTCCATTGGGGGTAGTTCTGCTGGGGGTAGTTTTCCTGGGGGTAGTATTTCGGGGGTAGAATTCTGTAGTAAGGGTATGTAGTATATTTCATCTATGCTAATGCCATCCTGATGGGTGCGATCGCTCCCAAGCTGCACTGCTTTACAATATGATTTATTTTTAAGCTAGGATCTGAGATAGAAATCTGAAGCTTTGTACAGCACTGATCAATAGTACAATGTATTTTGTTACCACGTGGGTTTTTACTGGGCAGTGCTGCTGCTACGGTGGGTTTTACAATTTTTACATTCAGGATGGTGATGAGGTTCGAGCAAAAAGGTCGCCGCCGCGAACGTGCTAATGTAAACATGTAGGTTAGGCGACTGATATTCCATGACTACTGAAATGGCATAAAATTTGCTTTCCAATAAGCCCACCCCCACCACCCTGTAATAAAATATTATACTTTACATGAATATTTCCGCACATTTAGTTTTCCTGAATTACCATACTATTTTAATTACTATGTCTCCATCTAATGCTGCAAAAAATAAAAAAATGAAAATTCAGGAAAATCTCAATTTTATGGGCAAATACAGGTGCATTGTCTCATACAGGCATTAAGTTGACTATGCGAGACATTTTCCCTAGTACAGTACTTCAGTGTGTGGAAGCTGCTTCTTAAGTTAAGTTTTAAATATGGGATCATTATTTTATTTCACCATACACTCGTATTATAATAAACTGTTATTAATGGAAATAAAGTTTGTTTTTATTTGATTTGATTTAATTTTATGTAGTCTAAACGTGTTACCTTATATATTGGAATATACAAAGTGTTCGGAAAAACAATCTAATAATTCAGGAGGTTATTTTCACATCAAAATAAGCAAAAAGGTTTCTGTTAAGATATGCCCTAAAATGCTTTGTTAAGCCGTTAGCCCCCATTTTGTATTCTACACTTAATAATTGTTATTTTCGTTACAGATAGTTGTATCATTGACTATGTACACTAGTACACTAACGTGAATAGACTTATCACCCAATGCAATTAGTTCGAGGTGATTCGAGGAAAAAAAATGGAAGTTTGGAAGTATGCGGTGCCAGAGTCGCTGCCATCGATGTTGTTATTATTTAGCTGAATTTACAGTGCTGCAAAAACATTCCATCACAACATAAACAAAAACCTCCATTTTATAGTAGTTTTATCACTAGTAGCAAAAGTGAGTCTTTTTGGTGCGCAATCGTGTTTTAAAAATGAGGCGCAGCCGAGTTTTTAAAAACGATTAAGCATCAAAAAGACACTTTTGCTCCGAGTGATGAATAACGTTTTTTATCATGATGTGAAATTAGATTTTTAATCGTTAAAAATATTCACTAATTATTTGTATTTTTAAGGTTATATTTACAAAGTAAGTATTATGCAGTGTTTACATTTCTGTTACTTACAAACAATGCTCTTTATAACGTATGAATTTTAAAATCCTGCCCCTCAACATTAATGAATGAATATTAATATACTTATCAAACAACTGACTTTTCAGTACTAGGACCTAAAAAATTCTCCAGATGATTTTTCAGTCCTAGGACAAAAAAGAATCGGTTTTGGTACTATTGAGAGAACAAAAAACAGGCTGATTTCGTGCAGAATGATAAAGAAATGTTTAATCCTTGATAGAGAAGAGTGGTAGTACTGATTTGCCTATCATATGACTCTTGTACTTCCATGTACGCCGCACGAGATCGCACCACCATCAACAGGTTTCAAACAAGCCTATGTTATGAGAAGTCTACTTATGTCAGTGTAGGCTTACTTATATTAGATTTAATTTCAGACGTGGTTTTTATTTCATTTCTAGACTCTAAAAGGACTTTTCACACCGGCTTCCGCGACTTCGTGGACGTCCTGAAAGTTTTGGAAGAAATAAATCGCTTCCCGTGCTATATAAACAGACCGTACACACCGCGCGTCCGTGAAGTTTTTGCCGCGAGAATCGGTCGGAGAGCGATTTTCCACAAACTTCTAAGGCGTCTGCGGCCTAGCGCATGCGCAATGAACACTTCTGAACCACGTGCTTCTATCCCTCACCTGCACCCCGCATCATCTGCAGGGTGTTTTGTTTACTGTCGTTAGTTGTTGTTGCTGGTGTTCTGTGCCTTTATATATTTATAAATTAATAATGTTTTTTATGGAAGTTATTTTAGTATAATTAATAATAGTTAATGTCATTATTTTATATTAGTTTTTCTGAAGAATCAATTAAAAGCAAGAATAACGATCGTAGTTAACTTTCATGAGAAAAAAAATATTATTTAAAATAGAAATCATGGTATGTCATGCATTTTTATTCTTATAAATCTAACGATATACCCCCGTCGCAGCAGACATTTGTACTTAGCGAATTTCCCGTGGCATTTTGGTATTTTTTTACTGATACCGTAATAGCGTATTCCCTGTAAGGCAATTCGCTAATATAATACTTGGTACAGTAACCTATAAAATGGGCTTGTCAAATACCTAAAAAGTAAGTTGTAATATATTGCATTTCATAGCAGTATCGGTTAATTAAAACAGTGTGCACTAATAATAAAAGGGAAAACGTGGTTAAACAATGCAATAATACAAGAACATAATAATTTTATTCATCTATTACATTGTATTAAGAACTAGAACAAAACAAGCTCTTTAAATAATTTACAAACAGTAATAACAGACTGATCACCTGTCCTCATAGTCATTCGCGAACAAGTGGACGTTTTGGAACGTCGCTGGGCGGTGTGAAAAGGCCGCGCCCGCGACGTCCCGGACGTCTGACGTCGCGGGCGTCGCAGACGCCGGTGTGTAAGAGGCTTGCGTTTTTTATTAATGAGTACTTGCATGTGTCATTAAAAATAATAATCGTGGTAGTAGTAAGGAAGGGCCGGTCCGACGCCATGAGGGGGTGCGAGGGGTGCGAATTTCTTAACAGTCCTATGGACCTACATTTAACCGGTTTTCAGTGATTTTTGCCTACTTTTGGCAATTTTACAGGACTTTTTCAGGAATACCGAGGCAAAAAAAGTTGATAGAGGAGGGCGACTGCACCATGAAGGGGTGCGAGGGGTGCGAATTTCCCAACAGTCCTATGAGGGGGTGCGAGGGGTGCGAATTTCCTAACAGTCCTATGGACCTATTTTAACCGGTTTTCTGTGATTTTGGCCCACTTTTGGCAATTTTACAGCACTTTACAGGAATCCCGAGGCATAAAACAATTATTGATAGAGGAGGGTGACTGCACCATGAGGGGGTGCGAATTTCCTAACAGTCCTACGTAAGGACTAGTCCCGCGCAAGGACTAGTCCCGCCTGCTATTGTATTTAAATGGTCCTACACAAGGACTAGTCCCGCGTACTATTGTATTTAAATGGTCCCGCGTACGGACTATTGTATTCAGATAGTCCCGCGTAAGGACTATTGTATTTAGATAGTCCCGCATGACTACGAGTCCTGTGCAAGGACTATTGAATTTTAATAGTCCGATGTGGGGACTATTGTATTTTAATGGTCCTGCGCAGGGACTATTTTATTTAGATATCCCGGCGTATGGACTATTAAGGACTATTATATTTATAGTGCAGTGTGTGGGTTTTCACCGTACAAAAGCAATAAAAAATTTAAAAAAATAATAGCGATTAGAACAAATAAGTTTTCAACCATCGTCTTCTTCATCAGAATACTGCAAGTACCCCAGCTGATCTAAAATTCCCACATGACCTGGATAGTCTTGAAAGGGTATCTCAGACAATATACAAACATTTTCGTCACCATCCGACATTTCATCTTCATAATCGGGATCCGCCAACAGATCACGTCCGCATCTCGTAACTTTGTAACCCCGCACGTCTTCTTAGGGAATTAAATAAAAAGAATCATTTAACACACTAACACAATTTATTTGTCAGGTTGGCCTAAAATGTAATATTACAAACTTTACGATTATTAACTGATTAAACACAAATGAAACAACACCGCTCACTACCAGATTATCGATACATACGGGGGACAGAGGACAAACACCCGATAAACCGAAACTCGGGCCACCACCATTAACGCGGCGCGGCGGTGGCGCCGCGGCGGCGCAACGCCAGACGCAGGCGCTTAACTCAACGACTCAGAACCGACTGGGCGAGGTGACGATCGTTCGTCAGCACGCTGAAGCAGTATCAACCAATCAGAGCACTGCTGCTTCACGCTGGTGCCTTGATTAGTGGAGCGCTCTTTGGATCACAACGGACATTAATAAAACTAAAACTGGACATTGTCGACAACTCAACGCACCGCTTGGTGATGACAGACACCACGTCAGCACATTCCATAACCCATATGCCGCCTGAGCCGGGATCTGTGGGATTATCCAAGAGGCATAATACTGTATTGCCAGGATTGGCTTGACTACAAATAAAGCACCATGCCCTAAAATATGATATTTAGTGACGGTAAAATTGTTATGATTAGGGTGGTGCAAATTGAGAGTGTTGTTTATGGGTCTAGGGATTTTTGGGCCGTCACACTCCCCTCACCCTTAGACCTTGCTGTCCCCAGCAAGAGATCACAGCAAATAAACTGGAACAGACAGTCTGTTGACCAGAGATCTTCAGCCTCAGGAAACTTTCGCTTGAACCCACCGAACCTCAACTCATGGCAGCCTCAGGTCTCTAAATGGTCCAAAAAAAGAATGAATATTAGCTCATTACTGATTTACTACATAAGATCAAATTGACAATGAATTCTAACTTGGAAGATACGGCAGCGAATGTCCTCTGTCTCGTTAGAAATCCCCTCTTAACTTTATTTTTGTTTTGTTAAACAAAAGAACAAAATAACACGCTAAATAAGTCAATCAACCCCAACTTATCACGTAACACACGATCTACAATATCACCCTCATGTACAAAAATTCAATAATTACAACAAAATCGAACAATACAATTATTACATAAATCTAAACGTTTATACAACCAAATCAATGCAAAAGCTAAACTTCATAAACAATTCAAGATTTGTACAAAATCAGTTGAAAATCTCATCAACAACATATGCTCCACGGGGAGGCTCTCTAGCAACTGGCTTTAACAAGCGCTTCTTACTGTTTATAAAATAAATGACACACATGCCGGTGAAGCCTAAGTCAAGCTTACATAGTACACAATCTACAATATTTGATCTACAATAAGTTTGACAACAAAAACAAAATTGAACAATGAATCAACGGCATAATCGATAACTTCCGCAAGACAAAATCCAACGTCATAAACAACTAATTATGACAACTCACGAAGAGTACCTCAGCCTTTGCACAATCGAATCAAAAACCTCATCAACAACGTATGCTCCACAGGGGAGGCTCTCTTGCAACAGGCTTCATGAAGTGTTTCTTACAGACAAATTACTAATTAAAATTAATAGAACAAACTTAATAAACTAAAACTTTCAAGCACTTAGGCTACTCAGCTTTGTGTGTGTTTTTAGCTGGAAAACACGCACAAGCTATCAATTTACAAAATACACTCGAGTAAGCAAACAGTCAGTCAATCAGTAGGCACTAACAAAATGCTTCTTGACATTACCCGACGGAACTCTGTTAAAATTGTCCAACAAAGACTCTTGAAGCAATCCATGCCTGACCTGTAGAGGTTCTGCGCAGAGTCCCCCTGACTCATCCCGTACATACATATCTTACTGTGAGACCTGCTCACACTTCTAGGAAGGGCCGAACACATACCGGGCACCGTTCCATAAAAAAAATCTAAAAAAACAATTTTGACACAAAACCTTGTTGTCACTATTGGAGACTCTGTTCGCAACCCATTCTACAGGTGGCCGACCAGGCTGTGGAAGCTTCAGTTGCCTTGTACTGTAACTGTATACTATATACTTAAGTAACAAACAAAAATAATTAAATTATTTCAAGGTATTGAATGCAAAACTCAACTAAGCTAGTGTGCTGATTGAATGACTGCGCTTTCTGACCCACAAACACATAACATATACAACCAACAAAAATCACAACTCATGAAAATAATTATTTTACACCAAATCAAAATTACAACAACTAATTAACATCATAACACGTTTTGAAGGCCTGGTAATGTGCTAACGCCTTGTCTTGCTAGAAGGGTCCGGAACACCCTCCAGCAAGGCATGTTCCATCGCGGTATCATGGTTATGTCACTCAAATGAAATGATAAAAAGTTTTATTTTGGGTTGAGCCTAAGTGTTCACAGTCCAGCTTAAGAAGAAGGGAGGGGATAATGTTTAAGGAGAAAAGGATTGCGCGCATACCTTCCTGTGGACACAAGACTCGTCCCTATACTTGTCTTCAATATCACCAATTTATACATCCAAAACAAACAGAAAATGAGGAAATTATTGTTATTACCAGCCTTCAATCAAATCTCAAATAAAATAGATTCCACTAAACAACAACGGCAAAAACATTAAACAATTTACGGAAACAATTTACAAATTAGTTACCCTTAACCTCAATCTTTGCCACTTTCAGTTCAGTTAACAAAATTCCCAACACAGTCCATCAAGGTCGGAGATTTGACTAGAACATCACTGGTTTCAGTTGTCTAGACTCGTTCTACCAAATCATGATTAACGCACTACTAGTTCATCCACACAGAATTCCCTCTTTCGCAGTTCAGGTTAGTATGTCCATACAGCGCAACGCGGCTGCTGCATACGCGGGAGCTCGGTATTGCTCTTTCAATACATCTCTTCTTCACTTAACCTCAAGGAAGATTAATACTAATAATCTGATAATATCAGAAGTCCGAAAGTCATTACTGTACAAGTTGGCCAACTATCGAAGCATGCACATAAAGCAACGTCCAGATCCGGATTATTCCACACTTCCGGTATACCGCACGGCCGGGGATCCCCTATAACTCTCGATATATCGAACACGCGACGACTCCTCAGGGTCAACAGCAGCTTCTGGAGAAGGCTACTGGAGACAATCTCGTCCTGGACGTCCAAACACCTCCGACGGCTCGTCACTCTCCACCGGCTCGTCACTCTCCACGCAGATCTGCTCATCATGCATGTCCGGGCAGCACCTCTGCATTGTCTGCGACCCAGGCACTGGCACGGAGCAGCACGGCATTCCCTCCTCAGGTGCACCTGGACAGAAAAACCACACACAGGAAACATTCTCCACCAGGAACAACAACCACAAACAACACACTCACCATCTTGTTGTTCCACGAGCAATGTCTGGGGCTTAGAGAAGCTAAGCGCGCAGAGCAGCTCAAACCAGGGGCTCTAGTCATCACATCCGCCCCAACAACCACCATGCCGCTCATGCGGGCAGGGGTACTCAACACCGAGGGACTCCAAAACTCAACCCAATCGCCAGGGGAGACCAAGACTCAAGTCTTAACACCAGGAACAACGAACAAAAACAACACACTCACCATCTCGTTGTTCCACGAGCAATGTCTGGGGCTTAGAGAAGCTAAGCGCTCAGAGCAGCTCAAACTAGGGGCTCTACTCTAACCATCACATCCGCCCCAACCACCACCATGCCGCTCTTGCGGGCAAGGGTGAATAACACCAGGGGACACAGAAACTCAACCCTATCGCAGGGGAGACCAAAACTCAACCACAACTTGACCGTGTCCCCATCAACTCGACTGGAGCTGCCGACAAGTCGGGCAGGCATCCTGAATTCAGTTAAACATCCAGACAATTGCCTCTATCTCACTTTCTGGCAATGTCAATTCACACCCATCTCAACTGCTGCCAAACATTTTTTTTTCATGAAATTTTGGGCAGGCAGGAGGCAAAAAAAAAAAAACACCTTTTACTCTCTTCCCCTCTTACTACACACAAAAATCAAACAAGTGGTCGAAGTTGGCAATCTCCAAGCCATTCGAGCCAGCCAGTTTTTAGCCCCATACAAAAAAACAACACTCAACACTAAACACAATCTCCAAATTTTTTTTTTTAATCAAACTCCCTCCCAATAGTACTTTCTAACTAGGTATTTCATTCAGTACAATATTGACTTCATTCAGGGGTGGCAACTCAACTGGTTAGCTTACTGTAAAAGATGTTTATGTATGAAATAAAAATTATGGAAACCGAAACAACCAACTTCCCATATACCAATCCTATCCCAACTTAAAACATCCTACCACTTGCTGCTAGGCAGAGGGCCTGATCATTGCAGGGCGCGCTCTCCTACTATGAGCACTAGCTTCACGTTTGTCAGGTCCCCAAGACCATCTGACATATAACCTACCAGAAACACTCTTACCCTCTCGACTCTAGTTCACCGTGCTGTCAGCTGCAGAAAGCAGGCACGACACTCGGAATTTTTTTTTTCAACTATAAACACAAAGTAACCCTCCACTTTCGGTTTCCAGCTCAACGAAATAACAACTTATTGAAAAATAATAATGATAGTTGTTTGTAGCAAAAAAAAACTTTCTCCTATACTTGTGCTTAGTTATTTTTATTTAATGTGTAAAATTATCGAAGTCCTACTAACAACGTGTAACCAGTCAAGCCACACTCCCCTTCCTTTTTCAGAATCGTCTGCGGTCTACTATTAACTCCAATGAAATAAAAATAAAAATGAACACATGATTGATACTTGAATTTATACTTAGGCCTTTTTCTTGAGCATCCCAGTGACGTCCATCGTGGATTCCCATCGGCATTCGATCAGCGTGGGCAATCCTCAGGAACATCTGTCCGAGGGCGACTACAAGTGCAACCTAATTCTATCCTATTACTGTCAAACAGAGAAAAATGTTATTGACTGTCCAGTGCAATTTTTACTATCTCCTAGGCTATCACCGTAACCCAAAAAAAAGGAAACAAACGAAAAACATTTTTTTTCATAAATTTAAGATTTAACTACTGACCCAGAAATCACTCATTAACCTCCATTAATAAAATTAACCTAGTTAGATTGTAAATAAGAAAGCCCGTTCTATTTTCAGTTTAAATTCCCTCAATTTAACTCCATTTTTGTGCACAAAAACTCAACTCCTCTACGATTTCCAAAAACGACAACAAGCCTACGCGGTTGGTCACCTCTGGGAGGTTCACCTCTCGAACGCTGTACCGTCGGTGAGGGCAACGCGTATATCAGTTTCTCCAACTCATCCTGAGTTCCACGGGAGATCCAATAACAAAATTACAATGATATGCCCTCAAAAATACACGGTCAACGAGCTATTAAATTCTATTCCCGTCCTCTGCTCCCCCCCCCAAAAAAAAAGAAAATAAAATAAATTTTATCCGTTTCGATATTACCCCAGTCGGTCACTGCCCAAAAATTAAATCTTTATTTAATTTTAAAATACTAAGCAGTTCTAATTTCATGTCAACTCAGAGGGGTTGGCTATGTTCACAAGTCCCAAGCACCTCCTAGTATGTAATAATAAACATTCCCAATAGTAATTTAAGTCAACAATGCTCCAACATCAATAATTAATTGAATATCCCTCTTCACGAAAAAGATGTGCTATGCTCCCCATATAGCCACTACTAATTTTCCTGAATAAAATTTCAAACACCTGCCGTCCATATGAAAATCATTCTCAATTATTCACCTGTTAGTAATGAAGTGAAAATATTCGATTCTTAAAAATTTTGCAAGTCAACTCATGAACTTCAGAAATTCGGCTAAGTCCTGAGCTGAAAATCCGCAATAAATTTTTAACTCAATAACACATCAGCATTCCCTTGCAAGTAAGTCAGCCCGCGAGACTTTGTCCCAAGTCCGGATCGATATTATTCCGATGGCCCAAGACCCCCCTTTCTCCACTTACTGTTCTCTTCAGAATATAAATATAAAAAAAAATAATAAAATTCATATCTTAATTTCTAGTGTGAACCAAGTGTGTTGGTGTCCTTTGACCTGACAAAGAAAATTGGCCAGAAGCTTTTCTCACAAAATAATCACTTTAACTAAAAAGAAAAATTCAAAGAAAAATTGAAAACCAAATTTTTAGTCAGTCATCTATCTATTTACCTTTTTAAAAATAACTTTTTAAATGTATTGGCCTATTTTCAATGACGCCCAGACATCTTCCAACACACCCATCGATTCACAATAATCTAGGGTTAGCCCAATGTTAATACAACATGCAAGTAAATTTAGGTTAGTGTAGTTAGGCCCAATAATAATAATTATAATTATGAAATAAAATCCTTAATTTTCTTATAATATTTATTAAAATGTAATTTAAATAAAATAATTAATAAAGACACTCCTTATTAGTGATAAATTAAATACCGAACGAGGTCAATCACCTCCGCTAATCAATTCGCAAGTCCGACTACCAATTCCGTCTGCCCAAGAACAATTCTCTTCAATGAGTTAGTTCCAAGTCGATCAAGGATTCGAATCAAAGAACTGAATCCCCCGACAAGCACCGCGAATTACCCTGCTCAGGGAATTTCTCCCCGCGATTTCCCCGCCTCCACTTCGAATTTTCACAACAAGTTTCTAAGTTTCACGAACAGCAATAAATTTTCAAACTAGCATCAATCTAATTTACAATGATGTGCGAGTCGAAATACTACTTCAACAATCGGTGATAATCCCCAAAATTTATTATTTCTACCCGTCTGGCCCGTCCCTCTTTCTTCTCACTCACCGGGCGTCAGTCCGCCATCTTGTCTGTCAATGTGACCTACAATTAATCACAAGTCAGCAAGAAGCGATGGCGAACTGCCGATGGTGGGGGAACCGACGCTCAACCTCGTGGCGTCCAAAATGGCGAACAGCTTATGCTCTAATTATTTTAATTACTTCAAAATTCTGTAGAAAATCGAAAATTAATTATTTTTTTGATGGGAGTTTCACCAAAATGCGTTAATCAAAATTCCCTAGCCGTTTAGCGGTGAACCCCTTGCAAATCCCTAAAATTTTGAACATTGACCTAATTGACACAAAGTGCAACTACTGTAGTCCACTTACCAAAATTCATCTTTCGTCGTCTTGGTGGGTCCGCGTTTTCAATCTTCGGGGTGATTATTGCGCACTCCACCCCACACCCGCGACACCACTTATAACGCCCGAGTGGTGTAAGGATCGAAACTCAATAACAACAAAGGTTGGGAGCAAAATTAGTTCTTATTTATTTAATTCAGGTTAGCCGATAAAATACAATCTTTACAATAAAAACAATAACACTACTTGGATATCAAATGAACACTTTATCTTTTAACTCTTCACAACCGGGCGCTACCAAAATATCGTTAATATCGGACAGAGGACACTCGATAAACCGAAACTCGGGCCACCACCATTAACGCGGCGCGGCGGTGGTGGCGCCGCGGCGGCGCAACGCCAGACGCAGGCGCTTAACTCAACGACTCAGAACCGACTGGGCGAGGTGACGATCGTTCGTCAGCACGCTGAAGCAGTGTCAACCAATCAGAGCACTGCTGCTTCACGCTGGTGCCTTGATTAGTGGAGCGCTCTTTGGATCACAACGGACATTAATAAAACTAAAACTGGACATTGTCGACAACTCAACGCACCGCTTGGTGATGACAGACACCACGTCAGCACATTCCATAACCCATATGCCGCCTGAGCCGGGATCTGTGGGATTATCCAAGAGGCATAATACTGTATTGCCAGGATTGGCTTGACTACAAATAAAGCACCATGCCCTAAAATATGATATTTAGTGACGGTAAAATTGTTATGATTAGGGTGGTGCAAATTGAGAGTGTTGTTTATGGGTCTAGGGATTTTTGGGCCGTCACAACTTTAAATGCTGACTTGTGACATAGGAAACACAGCAATTTAAAACACTTATCAGGTAATTCAACAGCTTCATCATTCGCTTCTAGTTGAACTATGCGATCGAACCCGCAATCATAGCAGTATATTATCTTAGCATCCTCCATTTCTCGAACCGCAAACTTTTCTTTAGCTGTTAGCGATCTAAATTCTTTAGGCTTGTAAACAATAGCTTTTGGAACGTAACCCAATTTGCTATGTATTATTTTCCATTTTACCGCTTTAGGTAGACCCCTCATCCAGCGTTCCAGTTTTCCAGGTTTGCAATTTTTTAAAACGGATATCACGTATTTATCTTCATCAGTGAACCAATCTCTATTTTTCAAATCCATGATGTTTACAACTACTATATGTTTAATCAACTTTTGATTTCAACTAATTATTGGGGGGTCAGAAAAAAATAAATTTCAAACACATTTCCAAGATATTAATGATTAACATTTAAATAGAAAAAATAACGTACAACATGATATTTATTAATTAATCCCAGTGCTTCCGAATCCGCCGTCTTTGCGCTCAGTCTGTTCGACTTTGTCCAATCTGATACACGGCGGCTTTTTGTACATCTCGCAGATGATCTGCGCAATCCTATCTCCACGACGCACATGAAAATCGGTATCGGAATTGTTCATCAAGATAACACCGACATTCCCCGTATAGTCCCGGTCTATGACCCCGGCATTTACACTTATAGAATGTTTTAAAGCCAAGCCAGATCTTGGCGCTATCCTCCCGTAGCACCCATCTGGGAATTTGAAAGTCAAGTCAGTTTTTATCAACTGTTGACCGCGTTTTGGTACAACATAATCATACGCGCTTCTGAGATCCAATCCGGCTGCATCCGGTGACCCGTTGTACGGTTCAAATGCGTTTTCAGTCAAGCAATAATAACCGTAGCTTTCAGCCATTATTGATTCCTAATGCATGCATAATGGATTTTCACATCAAATAAATTAAAAGGGGCATTTTCAAAAATGTATTTAAATGATGTTTTTAAAAACTATTTTTATTCGTCAACTTTAAACTCAATATTGTGCTTGAATTTATTGTCTGAATGTGTTATTTTACCGTTGTACAACACATAGAGTTTCCCCTTATAATTCAACAGTTGTTTGATATAGTTATTCGTCAACCTGTCATTCCAGCTTTCGGGAACATAGAATTTAATATAGGTAAGAAAATCATAGATAGTCCGGCATGGGGACAATTGTATGTAGATAGTCCGGCATGGGGACTATTGCATTTTAGATAGTCCGGCGTGAGGACTATTACATTTTAGATAGTCCGGCGTGAGGACTATTGCATTTTAGATAGTCCGGTGTGGGGACTATTGAATTTGAGATAGCCCTGCATGAGGACTATTGAGTTTTAGATAGTCCGGTGTGAGGACTATTGAATTTTAGATAGTCCGACATGGGGACTATTGTATGTAGATAGTCCCGCGTAAGGACTATTGTATTTAGATAGTCCGGCATGGGGACTATTGTATTTAGATAGTCCGGTGTGAGGACTATTGAATTTTAGATAGTCCGACATGGGGACTATTGTATTTAAATGGTCCCGCGTAAGGACTATTGCATTTAGATAGTCCGGCATGGGGACTATTACATTTTAGATAGTCCGGTGTGGGGACTATTGAATTTGAGATAGCCCTGCATGAGGACTATTGAGTTTTAGATAGTCCGGTGTGAGGACTATTGAATTTTAGATAGTCCGACATGGGGACTATTGTATTTAGATGGTCCCGCGTAAGGACTATTGTATTTAGATAGTCCGGCATGGGGACTATTGTATTTAGATAGTCCGGTGTGGGGACTATTGTATTTGGATAGTCCGGCGTGGGGACTATTGTATTTAAATGATCCTGCAAAGCCCAAAAACCTAGCAGCTAAGGATTTGGCCTGTGAATGGGGGGTATTAGCCAACAGCCTAAACCTAATGTGTTGGGACTAACATGTAAACATAAGGCCTTGCACCTGAGTCCAAAGCCCTAAAACCTAGCAGCTAAGGATTTGAACTGTGAATAGGGCATATTAGCCAACATCCCACACCTAATGTGTTGGCACTAAGATGTAAACCTAAGGCCTTGCACCTGAGTCCAAAGCCCTAAAATCTAGCAGCTAACGATTCGACCTGTGAATAGGGCCTATTAGCCAACAGCATAGACCTAATGTGTTGGACCTTTGATCTAAACCTAAGGCCTTACACCCGAGTCCAAAGCCCTAAAACCTAGCAGCTAAGGATTTGGCCTGTGAATAGGGCCTATTAGCCAACATCCTAAACCTAATGTGTTGGATTTATGATCTAAACCTAAGGCCTTACACCCATGCCCAAAGCCCTAAAACCTAGCAGCTAAGGATTTGGCCTTTGAATAGGGCCTATTAGCCAACATCCTAAACCTAATGTGTTGGACCTATGATCTAAACCTAAGGCCTTACACCCATGCCCAAAGCCCTAAAACCTAGCAGCTAAGGAATTGGCCTGTGAATAGGGCCTATTAGCCAACAGCCTAAACCTAATGTGTTGGGACTAAGATGTAAACCTAAGGCCTTGCAACTGAGTCCAAAGCCCTAAAACCTAGCAGCTAAGGATTCGACCTGTGAATAGGTCCTATAAGCCAACAGCCTAGACCCAATGTGTTGGACCTATGATCTAAACCTAAGGCCTTACACCCGAGTCTAAAGCCCTACAACCCATCAGCTATGGATTTGACCTGTGAATAAGGCCTATTGGACAACAGCCTAGACCTAATGTGTTGGGGCTAAGATGTAAGCCTAAGACCTTGCACCTGAGTCCAAAGCCCTAAAATCTAGCAGCTAAGGCTTTGACCTGTGAAAAGGATCAGGAGGCCTTAGACTTAAGACCTAAGACCTAGCAGCTGAAGTGACCTATGAGCCATTAGCCTAGAACTAAAACCTTAACTAATTAGACCTAAGATCCAAACCTAAGGCCTTACACTGAGTCCAAAGTCCAAACGCCTTAGACTAGAATAATTCCTTAAACCTAAGATCTAACTCCTAAGACCCAAAGCTTTAGACTTAAGACCTAAAAACCTACAAGGGGGCCGCGATTCACAGCCCCCTATGAATTGAGCCAACATTAGGCAACGAGGTCTTTTTTCTAAGTCTTTTTTCTAAGTCTTAAGTTGTGAAAATGTTTGTTCAACCATTTGTTTGTAACTTTCGCTTTAGTTGTTAGTCTATTAAATGGTACTGGAGGTTTGAACAAATAATGATAAACTACTGATGTGTTCATGTCCAAGATTACTAATTCTTTAATAATAAAATTACCATCATTTCCTCGGAAAGCTTGAAATTCAATTATACCTCTTTTAACTTCCATTATATGTGGCGCATTAGAAAACGAAACCCGTTTATTCATGATGAAGTCTTACTAACAACTGACTTAAAAATTGAATGAGCCGATGTTTATAACAGACAGGATTGTTCTTCTTCTTTCACTTCTTGTGCCACTTCATCAATATTAAAATTGGTGTGATAGTTGTTTAATTGTCTCCACATTTCAACTTCTTGAGGTATTCTATTAAAGATTGAAGTATCCACGGGACCGTATAAAATTGGAACAAAAGGTTTTTTGTCCAATGTATCAATTAGATAGTCTTTAATTATTGCACTTGAAAATATTAGTTGTTTCAAATATCTGGTGACGGGACCGGTAGTACAACTTAAAGTGTAAAATTCTTCTTTAGTGAAATATAATTTAACATTATGTGTAGTTAAATCTCTGAAGCGAACAATTTGTCCTCCACGATGTTTTACTATATCAACTTCAATATTTGATTCCAATAAACTTAATCTTGTTCTTCTTCCAAATGTGTTGTTACTTAAATAGCACTCCAAAAGATGTAAATGTTTCATGAGAGATTCCCAAGTAGTTTCACTGAAAGTAACCATTTTGTTTCCATGATTTAAAATAACAATTGGTGAATAATCCATTGATTTTAAAATTCCAACTGATATACTTTTTGTCATGCATGAAGAAATTGGGTAGATAATCCGAAGAAATACTTCTGTTAAAATATTGGTTGTAATGTTAACTTCAACCTTCTTCCTTTTTACTTCTTTTTCAGCTTTTTCTTCTTCTCTCTTCTTATGTTTGTTGAATTTTAGGAACTCGTCCATTTCTCGTTCAACTTGTTTTTCTATATCTGAACTATTATCATCCATTAGAGGTGTATTTTCTTCTCCGTTAGTAGAATTCATCTTGCGAATGATGTTTCCCATACGACGGTTGAAGATAGAATGAAGTTTCTACTAATTATTTTCTCGCTTTTATATTTTTCGTAAAATCCTTGAAATTTATACAATTACATAATTGTTTGTTTTCAACTTGTCTTTCACAAATGAAATTCTAACCTCAAAAATTAAAGCAGATAATTCTAACCTCAAAAATTTGCAGTTGTTATACAATTCTTCTTAAAGTACATTCTTCACAATTCCGGTCAGCGGTGTGTAAGTAACTATTTTATCATGTAGAATTAGACAGTATGCCGAAGTTCCATCCGCTACTGGTTCTTCAAATTCCATTTCAATTTTTATATCCACACTTGATGATTTTACCGATTCATTTTGTTTTGAACAATCGATTACAATTATTGGAGCCTTGGAATAATACTGGTCAGGTGATAATAGTGGTGTATTAGTCTTTCCATAATATGACGATTGAAATCTTGCATACATATCGTATAAAATGGAAAAACGTTTTTTGCTGAACATGACATTCAAATTGTCATAGGGAAAGAATTGAGAGTTTAGGAAAACTTTACAATTCTTTATTTTACAGTGATCAAATTGACCAGCATTTGCAGTGATAACATCTTTTCGCTTAGTTTGAAAACCGAGTATTATGTACCTTGCTCGTTCCAAGTAAGTTGATGTCTTGACGGTCCATGTTTGTCTTTCTGTCTGAGGTAGTGTAGGGTATTCATGAAATTCCCAACTTCGGAATGGCATCACAATATCACGGTCAGATTTTAACTTTCTCAATAATAGGATTCTATGTTCATCGGCCAATCTTACATGAGGTACTCTCCAAACAACTTTATCCAACTGTAGTTGCCATTCCAGTTTATCTTCCGTAGTTGCAGGGTCTGCAAGTATTAAGTCCTTATTAGTTGAAGATCTGAGTAATACTAATTCTTGTTTGACATTTATTATTACCCGTTTGTAATCTTCAGCGAATCCCAAAAGCAATCGTAAAGGTACATGAAAATCAAAGTGACCGTTGGAAGCTGGTGTTATAGTGTCTTTATCGGGGGCAACCCATCCGGCAGTGACTATTGAATTCTTTTCATGCGGTGTTAATGATGTTAATCCTTTCAATGTCGTTGTTAAACCAACCTTTTTTGTTGAATCAACCGTCACCCCTGATATTTTATATCTTATTTCATCAAAAAGATATGCCATCGGGTTATTTATAAAAGGAACTGTTGAAGCAGTTTTTCCATCCAATTTTAATACCCGTCCTTCGATGTACAAGTAACTTTCACACGGTAAAGTGTAAATATCTTGTTGTTGAATGGGGATCCTTATTTCATCGTTATTGTTTAATTTTGATGAAGTGTAAGGGTTGTGCGTGTGATATTCCTTCTCCCATAGTGTTTCGTCGAACGTTGGTCCTTGAGATATATCCAGGATATCCATCGCTGTTAAGTTTCAATCCAATCTTCTGTAGAAAACGAATGTTTTCCGATGTTAACTCTTCCAATGTCGAGGAGCTACTGAGCTCCCGACTCTTCCGTTGCGGTTTAAATGATAATCCCATGTTGACTTTTATGTTGCTGCTCTGATGTGTATCCGTATAGTAATTGTTTCTCCTCTAAAGTCAACACTATGACCGTCTTGATCCAATATGTTCAGTACGATGTCTGAAATGAAACTGGTGTTTAACGGTAGGTATATCAAGTTTTGTGGCTTCTCAACAATTTTAAAACCGGGAGCCACTGTTGGATAAAATGTATGTAAAATATGTTGATTAACTCCATCTCTATACGATCCGTGTATAATGTTGCACGTGACATCAATACTATTTACTTTCAATATTGTTACAGTTGAATCACCTGAATGAGTAGTTCCAGGAGTTAAGATTTTCTTTTTTGTATCTGTAAATCCAAGTAAACTGCCAATCGACTGTTCCAAGCTGACATCAATATAATATTTCGAAGTTATTTCTGCTTTTAAAGTATTATTGTTTCCTTTAACGGTGATATTGTCTTCTCCGAGTTGTTTCTGTAATAATTGGTTTATGTCATCAATTTCATATGCTCCAGTAGGAAATGTAATTATTTTCAATTCTGAGTATTTTCCTGCAGCATCCTTAGTTTCATAATAATGTAGTAAATTGTTTTTTCCTTCTGTAACATTAGGAATTGAATTGTAGGTAGTCAAATCAAGTAATGCCGCTTCCCATAATCTTTCCTTGGATAGACGCAATGCTGGGAACAGCGTACTTTTCAATGTGGATGAATTTCCACTCAGTGACACTGTATACGATGACATCTTAAAGCTGACTGACACTCTTCGCTAGAAACTCCAAACATAAATGCCCACATATTTCAGTATTGTTAGGTTGTTCTCTTTTGTAATTGTAAAAAATGTTTTTGGAGTTTCGAAAATAATGTTGCAGTTCTTTTGGCGGTGGTAGATTGCCAAAACTGTCAAAGTAGTAAATGGTTTGTCCGAGTTTTTTATAGCATACCCAATGAGTGCCTGGACCATAGGTGGAATCCAAATTTACTATTCCAGTTTCATTTTTCCATATTTTAGTTGGTAATGCATCTTTCATAAAAACTCCTCGAAAGAATGGTATTTTCAAACATTTTACATAATCATTTAACTGATGATTTGTTAAGGCTTTATTTGGAATTATCAATTGATTCTTCTTATTTAGTACACACGGTATGGTCTTAGGTATAAACCTGCTCCGTTTTTTACCATTTGCCAAACAGAAGTCTTCTTTACACTTGCCTTATGAGTTCTACGACGTCCTTTTTTAATGTTTCCACCTCTTTTGGGAGCGCCTCTCTTTGCAGGTCTTCCTCTGCGATGTCTTCCACCACCTAACTTTGCTTTTGTCTTCATGGCTGTAGTTACTGCCCAAGCTGCTGCTTTTTCTGCAATATTTGCGTCACTTGATTTTACTCTTTGCCAAGCTTTTTCCGCTAGAATTTTATCTGCTATTGATCTATTTGTTGAATCTTTATACTTTGAATATGCTATATCGTGTTCTTTGCAAGCTTGATCTAATTTATTAATTCCAGGATCTCCTCTTGCTAAACGTTTTGCCAACTTAGTTCCAGGTCCACAATATTGATAACCTCCGGGCAGATGTAATTCGTATGGTAAAGCGTCTATCGTTCGATTTACAACAGCACCAACTGGAATCCGTCTGAGCAGGGATAATGCAGCTGATGTTATACCACGTCCTCTCTTGCCGCTGTCTTCACGATGACTGAGCGATACGGTCTTCATTATGTTGTCTTATATAACTGGTGTGTTTACTCCACGAGATACTTTACATAAATGAATAACTTGTGCAAAATCTTTTATATTTAAAGACTTAGTTATTCAAATTAATTATATACTGATTTATGATTCTATTTTTAATCCAAGCTTCTCGTTCATCGGGTTGAATCACCACATGATTCGTTGTACTAGCTATATGATTATGGGTATCAATAAGTAAATTGCCCACTATTCTTATTAAACAGTCTAAAGTTACAGCATCTTTTGGATGTTGGGGATCGTGTAACTGCATAATACGTTTATCATTACACGTGTAAGCAGTCGAATCACTTTTCGATGTTGTTATGACTTGTCCAATAGTAGCAGCATCATTTGAATCTTCTCCTGGTAAAATATTAATTATTTTCTTCATCTTTGCATCATATTTGGTCCCAAAGTGTTTATCCCAAGTTATTGTTTGTCTCAATGTAACACAATCATCATCTTCATAACCAGGATAAATATCTTTTATTCTTCTATTACGACCATTGTATGTACCTAATGTACCACCACTCGCAATTAATGTTTGCACCATTAGAGGTACATCTGTATCTTTTATACCAAATCTTCCATTTGTTATTGTTTTATGTCCTGCATCCCATTCATCATTTTTTCCTTGCATTAAATCAAACTTTTTATTTCCATGTATAAATTTATCTCCCCGCTTTAACACGGCATCTTCATGTTTTACAAAATTTGATGTTTCCTTTTTTAACTCTTTAGATAATTGTTCCATAGTAACAGCATCTTTTGGTTGAGAACCAAACTTTACATTTGTCAATATTTTACCATGACAATCGATTCCATTAACATCTTGTAAAATACAGTTGTCCTTGATGTATTTTAGGTTTACAGCATCACCGTCTTCCTTTGGGTATCCAATGTCATTTATAATAAATTTATAAAAAGAAAATCCATGTTCAGTTTTTTCCGGTATTATAGAATGTAAATATTCTTTATTAACTGAATCTTTATCATTTTTGGGATTTCCCACGTTGGTTATTCTATAATTTCCAGCATTATACGTTTGTCCATCTTTTAAGTTATTACCCCATTGCAATTTTAAAGTATTTAAAAGTTCAGATGATAAGTACTCTTTAGTAATTGCATCAGAACCTTCAGTTGGTTTACCAACATTAATTAATCTATGTGATTTAACATCGTAAGTATTCTTATGTAATTTTAATGATGTTGAAGTAGCTTCTTTTACTGTCCACAAATTTGCTCCATCAGTATCTTCTTCTGGATCTTTAACTAGTTTTAAACGTTTATTACTTATGCTATAGTCACCTTCAGGTGTTTGCGGTAATCCACTTCTTTTTCTGTCTTCTCCAACTTGCACTCCTAAAGCGGAGTACCGTCCGAACTTGTCGACGCTCATGTTAGAACTGATACGTCTTATGCTTGCACCTCTTTTATATCCACGGACAATTATACGACTATACCGCGATTCCTAAGTTCATCAACTAGAGCCACCCATTCATTATTCAAACCTGTATGACCGGCTTCCATGGCTTCATGCAATAGTCTCATTCTATCAACCAATTTATTGATATCGTTGTAGTAAATCACATTCGTATTGTATAGATTTTCCATCAATCCTTTACCAGATGTTGAAGTATCTCCTTTACTCTTTTTACCATGTTGTTCAAGAAGTGATAAATCCATAAGTGATAAAGATTTTCTTTTCAGTGGTTGTCTCACCGCTGGTGCAGTACGTAATGTTGGCAATTTTCGTGGAGGAAACAACTTTTTTATAACGATGTTATATTTTGTTGCACGTGAACGATTAATCATTGCATCCTTTACATAGTTTCTTTTATGAGCGTTAGTATTTTGGAGAATCTCCTTAAAAACACTTAAATCTTTGGATGAATATCTTAGTGGTATGTTTTTAAAAATTAATTCATATAATCCTTTTGTTCCTTTATATCTATGCTCACCAATAATGATGTAATCGTCTTGTGTTATTTCAAGCTTTGAATCGCCAATCTTCAATTCATTCCCATCAATTCTTGCTCCGTATACGTGTGATCTACTCAAATTCGGGTTTGATTTCATATCATGTAGCATTTTCATTATATATTTTCTTCCAAGAGGTCCATGTTGTAATATATCGCTACTCAATTGAGTTAAATTTGGAATAGATTGTTCAGCTTCAGGTATTGGCTGTTCTTCTTCCTTTTCAACAATTGGTTCTTCTTCTTCTTTTGTTTCTTCTTGCTCACTAGCACTTGTATATGAATCATCATCTTCTTTTTTTAATGCTTGTACTTCTTGTTTAGAAACTGGTAGTAAAACATCTCCTTCATAACGAGGTTTACCAATAGTTTCTGATATCTGTTTTAAAGGTTCCGTAATAGGTTTAAATGTAGTCTCTAAAAATTCTTCTCTTTCACTTAAACCCATCCTCAATGCACGATTCTTCATCCTAATAGAATCACTCAGTGATTTTATTTCTTTCAATAGTTTTTCTTGATTCACCATGTTTACACTGTGAAGTTCAACATGTAACTAGATGTAGCATCGGTAGTTCAACGCATAAATACAAATTTATCCAACCCTATACGATATCTACCATTTTTAATATCTTCTTCCTTCATAATAACGAGAAAGCTATATTTCTCATTCCATGCTTTGCCACACATCTCTTTAAATTTTTCAAATGGCATATCTGCATTTACATGATCATTATATATATGCTTTAAATTTGTTTCATCTTGCTTGAAGATGATCAACATATTCGCATTGTCTCTTATAAGTTGTTTTGGAATTTTACTGTATGTTTGACCAATGTAAATGCTATCAATATTATGATGTCTTCCCATAGCAAAATAATTCCTTATTGTGTCATGATTTTCACAAGAAACATCGTCAAATATAAAAATAGAAAATGGTTTTGCTTCATTTGGTTGCATAATTGTTTCACTGGCATTAAACTTGTAAAAATTTACTTCAGGTACACTTGCAAGTACTTTATCCAATAATTGATATTTTGGTTGTTGCAATGATTTTGAAAAAATATATATATTGTTAAAACGCAATCCTTTAGGATTAGTTATAAGGTTAAAAACAACATTAGTTTTTCCACAATTTGAAGGACCAGTTATTAGACATCTTATCGTATTTGGTAGTAATTCACCATGTTTTTCATGATTTAACTTATCATTGTCAACTGTCAATTCATCAATGTTATTGATATTAAATCGATCTTTTTGTTGTACAATCTCCATCTTGTATAAAGGTTAAACACACAATGAGCTATTAAACAACTATACTAAGTCTTTTGAAGGAATCCAAGAGTCTTCACTTTTATCAAACCCTAACCACCGGACTTTAACCATATCCTTTTTCCTTTGTAAAATCTTCTCGACAAGATATACATCACCAACTGTTGATTTCAACAATTCGTGTCCGTAGAATCCACCTTGAAGTAATTCACCCTTGTTATCCTTTAATAAATAGGTTTCAGGTATAGTTGGTTGCACTTTATAAATTGTAAATACTTCATTAGTCCAATTTGGTAGATATCTTTTACTAAATACACCTTTGTATTTGCTTATACGAACTTTATCGTTGACCTTGAACTACTTTGGTTGCAATTTTTCCAATTTCGGTGTTGTATTATTTTTAATGCGTTGTAAAACAATTTTGGCATTAGCACTATTTACCTGGATAGGTTTCATTCCAATGGTACGATGATATTTGTTGTTATACTCTTTTATAAGTTGTGGTAATATGTCATACCACACGTATGATCCTCTTTTTGAAAATTGTTTATACATCGCACCTTTTAATGTTCTATTGAATCTTTCAATTATTGAAGCTTTAACTTCAGAATTTGTAGAATAATGATTTATTTGATATTTCTTCATCAAAGCTCCAAAGTCTTTATTAAAATATTCTTTTCCATCATCGGTCTGTAGATGTTTAATTTTAAATTTATTTCTTTGTATTGTGGTTTCCATAGCTTTTGTAACACTTTTACCAGTCTTATCCTTCATTGGTAAAGCGTCAGCTATTTTAGTAAAACAGTCTATAATTGTTAAAATATATTTAAATCCTTTATTTAATTTACTGTGCGGTATCATTTCAATGAGATCAGCTTGATAAAGATCATTTATTCCTTTAATGATTGTACTTCTTCTTGGAAATCTTCTTCTTGCTGGTTTATGTAGTTCATTTACAATCTTGTCCTTCACACTTTCCATCTTCAGATGTTGCTTGTACACTGCATGTAAAAATACTGATCCATAGAATAGTTTATTCTCATTTATATAGTTTGAATATAGGTCAAGGCCATTTCATATTAGTGTAAAAAAGAGGGAACATGGCATTGGGCTTGCCATGTCCCCTCTTCTTTACGGAAAGGAAAAAGGAAGAAGGTAGAGGACGAAGAATAGGTTTACTGGTCGATAGGGTTTAGAGAGTAGTGGCCGAATGGTAAAGTATTAATTTTATCTTCTAAAATATGACGCTTGTCATCTTTGTAGCTTAATGCCCACTTTGTTTGTTTGACACTAAAAAGTTGATGATTATAACTTCTAATAGTGTTGAACGTTGCAGTTGTTTCAACATTTTCAAACAAACATCTTTTATAATGTTCAAACTGTACGTTCTTCTTCAGGAAAGAAGTTTTTATTCCTTTGGCCTTCTTCGTGACTTGATGTTCGTTCCTCTCGTTTATGTACAGTTGAAATGAATACAGTTTGGACATTAATGCTACAATTTCCATCATCGGCACACCATTTGTTTCATCTTTAAATTTTCCCAATACTTTCTTATTTCTGTCATAGTCGTAATTTGGATGATCCTTAGGATAATCGGAAAAGTCGAAATCATCTTTATATATAAAGGTGCGTAGATCTTCATACATATCATTTGTTTTAATCCAGTAAATTAGTGCATCCGTGTCCATATATGCAATACCAATGTTCTCTCTTCCATAATAGTTAACCATCTTCTTATAATGAAACTCGTACATATGTGTTTTTGAAATATCCAAGATTGACATTCCAAGATACAAAGGACGATCCATTGTAACTGACTTCTTGTTCATGGAAATAACAACTAGATTTTCATTAATAATTATAGATGAACCAAAGTTTGGTTGTTGCACCAATTTCTGTAATTTTACTGGATCAGTTACCAATTTGATATCCTTATGTTTCCTTTTGTTTTCCAAAGTCTTGCCAAATATTGCGTTATTCATTAATTTGAAAAAATCTTTTTGAAAACTTGATGTAGCGGTGGCTCTTCTTCTTGTGTTGTTGTCGATGTAAGGTTTTAACCAACAAGATTGAGAAAATTGTAGTACTCGATTAATTTTTGTAATTCTCAATCCTAAGTCTAAAGCTTGTTGTATCATCCAGTAGTGTCCAACATATCGAGACTTGTCGGTTAAAGTCATCATTAATTTTGGCCATCTTCCAGTAGGGGAAATTTCAGTCTTCGGAAGAAGTGGTAAATCATAATGTTGATCATGAAGATGTTCAGGATATTCAAAATTAACATCAAAAATGTAACCAGTTTCACCATGCTTCGGTATATCCATTATGTTTCCAATCGATTCTGGATCTATCCATTTAAAATTATCATATGGAAGGGGATTCGACATTGCCCATCCGTATAAGTTATTTGCATCAAAATAACCCAGGAATGTTGTTGGTTTTCATACATCATAATCGGGCAGATACTTGTTGTTCGCCTTGAAATGTCGTGTAACGCTTTGCGTCAATCCCCCTCGAACTCCTGACTCTAACATCATAACCATATCTATATCAGTAAGAAGTTGTATTTTACAATTTGTTTCTTTCAACATAGCTTGCCATGCTAATCCAGGTGAAGTGTACGAATGAAGAGGGTCCAATCCATATGCCGCAAAACATGTATTTCTAAATTCTTCCATTATATCACATAGTAAAGTTACATCCAATTTAACATAAAAATCTGAATATTCTCCCAATGTTCTAAATCCTAAATCGTTCCATACTTTACATGCATGATCATAGTCCTCTTGAGATATGTCCATGTCATAAAGTTTACTTTTGAATTCTTCTTTAGCCGGAAGTGATGTTTCATTAAATCTTTCTAAACTGTCTATGTAATCATATGGAAACACACCTTTCCGAAGTACCAAATCCAGTTTGTCGTTATTTACAATCTTCTTTGTTTCGATGAAATCTTGTTTCCTTAAATTTTCTGAAAGTTTGGACAAACTCGACGGCATAAATCTGTAGGAGTCCAAGAATCTTAGTTTTATGTTTCCAACTTCTTTGGAAAAACTTATAAACTTCTCTGAAGTTTCAGCTAACACATCGATTTTACCATCGTCTCTTCCTAGTTCAGGTATTATAAAATGAGCATCGTACCCACTGAGGTTATGCAGAACCACAGGAATATATAGTGGTAAACGATAGCTCAAGTTGCATTTATTACAAGCAGCACCCCTGTAATAACCTGTGAGGTGATCGTGATCTTTAACTTTATAATTCTCAATAGTAAAATCATTTTTGCATAAGAAACATAGAGTTGCATTTTCATGTTGAATTTCTTCTTCTTCCTCCATCGGTTTCATTGGTACAATATTTGTATATAATCTTTGTGCATTTCCAGCTATTGAATATAAGTGATCAAGAAATATTTTTTCTACATTTTTACCACGATATACTAGAGGTTCTGAAGTTAATCCATATCTGTTTAAATGTTCTTCTGATAATGTTGATTTAACCATTAAACAAAAACTATTTGGTTTGTGCATTTGATATTTGACACTTTTTCTAGCTTCACAATTTTCATCTTCTATAGGAATTAGTGTTGATTCAAAGTCCGCATATACAACTATAGGGATACGGTATTGATGATGAACCTTTTCAAATTTAACGAATGCTCTGTTTTCCGCAGGTAAATTAATCTTTGCTTCATAATTATTGTTACATAGTCTTTTGTGCTCTTGTAACCATTCTCTTCCTTCTCTTCCTTCTCGTTGAAAATTAAAACATCTCTTGCAAATTATCTTTTTGTTTCTATTTTTTGAAAGTTGCTTGTTAACAAGACGATCAAATTGCTTTATGTACACATAGTGAGACACATCTCCTCGCGTTAGTAGTAGTAAATCCGTATGATCTGGTAGCTCTTCTTTTGCAATACGTAAAGGATACACTTTGTTTGAACTATCTAATGCAAAAACATTGATAGACGTACCAGGATTTTTCTTCTCAAATCTTGATATATCTTTCAGTGATACAGGATAAGTGATTCCTTGAAAATTGTATCTAAATCTTTGATTTTCATATTCTTGGTCAGGTCTATTCACATGATGTGGTACAAATTTAGTTGTCATTGCATAACGAAAACATTCATTGTCTTCATTTTTAACATTAATACAAGATTTTGTATCTTCAATTCTTTTTGGCAGAGGAATATAACTTGATCCCATTAGTCCATATCCATGTTTGTGAACTCTTATATCTAATACTTCAATACTTGTAAGACTCCATCCGGATCCTCTTCCTTCGTGTTCCTGAATTTTTGTTAATATTTCTTCTATACAGTTCTCTACTATTGAATCAATGTTTGAACTTTCCATAATGGTTCGGTTTTTTGTTATGAATCCTCTTGGTGATAATTCTTCTTGTACATTTATAAACATAGCTTCTAGTAGTAAACCAAATTTAAGAAAGTTCAATCTTTTTAATTCTTCTTTTAAAGTTTTACTTACAATTGGTTTTGCTTCTCTAATAAATTCTTCTAGCTTCAAGTTTTCATTTTGAATCTTATGATGCATTACTACTTTACCAGGTAATGCAAATACTTGTAGATTTGGTAAAGTAGTTGAAGATGTTTCTGTTATTTCATATTGTTCTTCTTGTTCTTCTTGTTCTTCTTGTTCTTCTTGTTGTTCTTGTTCTTCTTGTTGTTCTTGTTGTTCTTGTTTTTCTTCTGGGTTGTTGTGAATTAGTTCTTTATGACAGTCTAATAGAATTTCATCGTGAAACGATTCCGAACATTTATCGCAACGATACATGTTGAGATGTTTACTCTTCGAAATTTCACCAAGAAATGAAGTGGGCTCTCACGTTCCTCCTATTATAATGGTTCCCCCACCACTATTTCATCCTCTTCACTATCCTAGGAAATCAAACATTTTCAACAAAATATTAACCTTCTACAAACTAATTGTTCATTCGTGTTCTTTATTCCCATTGGAGTTTTAGTATATACTTCTTTATATTTAAACTTTAACAAACTTTCTTTTAACATCTGTTAGGACAGATGTTATGGGACAGATGTTAAAAGAACAAATGTTGGAGTGGAAATGGCTAGAGCACAGGCACTTGGTTGAACTAAATTTGCGCATAAATTAACTAGAGTTGAACTGAAAATTCGCATAAATTAAAAGTTAGTTCAAAACTAAAATTCGACAGTGTTAAAAAACTCTAACAGTTGAATAAAAATAAACATTAGTTCAAAACTGAAATTCAACAGTGTTAACCAAATTCTAGCAGTCAAACAAATAGGTCAAGGTAATCCAATTTAACGCGAGAACGAGGAATAGAGCACTAAGTGGCATGTTAGTCCATTACCACAAAGTGATCTATTCCTCGCTCTCTATTCTACATCTACTTTTTCAGTTTACTTATTTATATTAAAATGTTCAAATTTTACTATGTAGAATGTCCATTCTTTCTCTTCAACTCTTCGATTGTTTTTAGCAATTGTAACAAATATTCGTTAGTTTTCACCAAAGTCTTTAGTTTGCTACATCCAATTTCAATGGAAGGTATTATAAGTTGTAATTTTATAAGTTCAATCTTTTCTTTCTTGCGAATTTCTTTCTTTATTATATTATTCCTTATTTTTGCTGAAGATTTAAACTCCATGTTGTTTCTGCTAAAGCCACAATAATAATAAAAGTCTCTTGAAACAACCTGCATTTATACACATTCCCCCACCACTTTATAATCCCCACTCCTTTCCCCCTCTTCTTTATATGTGGAAGGAAGTATTATAATTAGATTCCTAATATTTCTTTTCCTTCTTCACTACGTGGGGGAAGGGTAATTTGTTATTACACTAGTTGTGCAAGAAAATAGCCGCCAGTGTCCACACCTTGTTCGTAGCACTCCATCATAGATTGTGCCCACTGCAACATGCGGTCTCTGTCATTTGGTGTGACAAGTAAAGAATGACTATCACCATACAATATAAAAGAGTCAATTCGTACATAACATCCTGAGTCCAACCATTTATTAGCTTCAGCCATAAACTTTTCTATTGTATCAAATGGAAATTGTGGATCAATTGCTATGACTTTACGTTCTTCACTAAGTTCAACAGTATAATCATCATCGTCCTCATCATCTTCACTTTCACTGTCGTTACTTAAAGTGTCTTCAGATTGTTCAAAAACATCAGAAATTTCAGAAAAATTAAAATTTTCATTCAGATGAGGAGGCATTTTGAAGCAAGAAATATTATAAACAGCAGAGACGAAACGACAAGAGCGGCATGTAGAAGAAAAATGAAGGGGTGACCAACGCTCGCTCCGCTTTTATAATAGTATGCAAATGAGGGGTAGGTGCTGACCATGACCAGTCATCGACCCAAAGGAGTGGGGGAAGTACTTTTCTTACTACTTGGATGGAAGTAGGTTAGTAGGTCACGAGACTTAGAGTGTTAAAAAATAATGGGGGAGAAACACAACGCTATAACGCGTTGTGTTTCTCCCCCAGTATTTTTTTAAGCAATAATTTGGAAAAAGCTATGTGAATTTACTTGCTACGCCCCCACCTTGTAATACCATCCAGTTTGTGTCTGAGGAGATAGTCTTTAGAGTCTAACTCATAAACGGATTTCTCTTTGCGCAAGGATTCAATCACTTTAATATTATATCTTACGCCGTTACAAGTTGCCAAAATGTGTTCGTTGTCAATAACACTTTCAAAAAAATAGACACAACCTCTCTTAAGCCTATTTCCTTTCACACCAATAATTTTGGATTGGTATTCAACAGTGGGGGTTTCTGTCACTTGTAGTTCAGAAATGTGTTTTACGACATGTACACGGCAAAAACTTTCGTTTTTTACACATTTCCTCCCACAAGGTGATCCTTTCTTAATTCCCCTAGTAAGCATTTCAGGGCAAGTAGTGGGACGGCTAAATGCCCTACGACGCTGTTCTTGTAATAATTGAAATTGCTCTGAAGGAGCGGGTTTAGGAGTAGGTTTAGGAGTAAGTTTAGGAGCTGGTTTAGAAGCTGGTTTAGGAGCTGATTTAGGAGATGATTTAGTAGCAGGTTGAGAGGATTCAGTTTTGTGATAGGTATGATCTTCAGGTGTACTAAGTGGTGGGGTAGGAGGCAATGGTGATAGTGGGATAATGGGTGTGCTTAGACGATGAACAATGGTTTCAACGGAAGGGGTATTAGGATGGTGGTGAACTGGCTTCTGCGGTGGCGGCATAGTAGTTGATGGTGGTGCGGAGTCCTTTGAAGGCGAAGGCGGTGAAAAAATACTACGAAGTCTAGAAGTGTTAGTTGGCGGAAGAATAGCTCCAGAAGTTGAAGGTTGAGATGCAAGTCGATTCTTGTAGCAATCAGGAAGGTTTTTGAGGCGAAGAGTTTTCTTAGGTGCAGGAACAGCCGTAGTAGAAATAGAAGTCGAAGTAGAAGTTAAAGTAGAAGTTGTAGTTGGCAGAGATAACATGGTTGTGGCTCCAAGTTCGCAGCGTAACGTCTGGAATCAGAATGAAATGTTAGCCGCAGTCGGTGCGTCTTTTATAACAATATGCAAATGAGAGGGGTAGCAGCTGGCCGAGACTGATTATTGACCTGGGAGGTGGGGGAAAAGGGGAAAGAGAAGGTATTTATTTAAAATAATTCGCATAACTTTTGACTAAAATAAGATAACCAAATTCTTCTTTTACCAAAATGTTTGTCTTACATAGACCTTTTCAATGATGTATCGCTTGTCCAAATCCGTCAATCCGTTATCAAGTTATAGCCATTTTAATTTTTCAGGTCATGACCGGTCGTTCACCCGTAGTGGGGGAAGGAGTGGGGGTAGGAGTAGGGGAGGGGGGGGGTCGACTCCATTTTTTCGGGGGGGGGGGGGGAATCGACTCCATTTTTTCGGGGGGGGGAGGGGGGGTCATTGACCCTTCCGAAAGTGGGTCAAGGTCATTCAAGATTTATAATGATCCAAGGTGATGGGAACAGTAATACTGTTCCCACCACCCTGTTTGCCTAGCGGTTCCCACTCCCAACCCACTAGTTACGTTCTGCAAGGGAGGTCCCTGGGCCGTCCGCATCAAAGCGTAACGTCCCGTCCGCATCAAAGCGTAACCATTAATTTCAGGGAAACTGGAACAGCAGGGAGGCCCTGGTCCGTCCACATCAAAGCGTAACGTCCCGTCCGCATCAAAGCGTAACCATTAATTTCAGGGAAACTGGAACAGCTAATGCAGAAACGCAACTCTAACACCCACCCAAACTAATCCCACCCATCATATTCCTAAACAAAATGCAAAAAACCTAGTCCGCAATTTGCGGATGTCCCACCCCTTCTAAGTGAAGTTCAACTGAACTTCTGAATTTACAGTTAATCTACCCCCTAACATCTAGCTGAAAGGCAAAACAACAACATAAATTATTAATATCAACACTTAAAACTAACAACACATCATTATTAAAAACCAAATAATTCAACACAACCAAATACCATCATTATTCTTAAAATTAATACACCTTAATGCTAAACACCTCTTAAAATTAATACACCTTAATGCTAAACCCAACTTATAACTAACATCGCAATGCGCAAATTATTTCTTAAATTAAATACAACTTAAAACTAAACACACACACACACACACATACCACATTGCATTAAAAAACGCAACGTAGTAGAAGAAGTTCAAATATATATAGACCTACTATATATTTGAAACCTCTTGCTGAGTCGCCAACAACCTTTCGCTATTAAAGTTTGTTGACGACTGACGCTAAGATCAGGCTCGTATTGCTCCTCGGATTCTCGAGTAGTGGGGGAAGTTGTTTCACTCCAGTACAGTGTTCAATCCAGTCCAGTTCGCAGCAGTGTAAAAGGAAGGCAAAGGAGTGGGGAGCGGCGCATGCGCAACAACACAAATCCAAGGTTTGAGGTTAGAATTATCCATGTGCAGTAGCGCTAAAGTGAGTAATACAGGACTAGGCGCATGCGCATAGCATAGACTCATTCCGATCCGGAGAACTTGTTGCATGCGCAGCAGGTTTGAGGTTAGAATTATCCATGGCAGCTGCCATATTTAGTCTGGTTTCACCACATAAAGTCAACAACCGGTGGTGACCGGCCATTGACCTGGAGGAGTGGGGGAAGGAGTGGGGGAAGGAGTGGGGGAAGGGGGGGGGCTCCATTTTTTCGGGGGGGAGGGGGGAGGGGGGGGAGGGGGGGAGGGGGGGGGAGGTCATTGACCTTTCCGGTCGGTCATTGACCCCAAGGAGTAGGGATAGACACAGAACCCTACTTCTCTTACTACTCAGGTGAAAGTCGGTCAACCAGTCATTTGCTTGCCATCTGCCGCCATCTGGCTGGAGTTATTGCCTCTATAAAGGTGGGTAGTTTATCGCGCTACAAACATTCATTGCCTCGCATCCGCTCGGTCATCATCTCTCGTTAGTTTTATGTTATGACTACTTCACTTACTAGGTTTGAGGTTAGAATTATCCATGGAATAGCCTTCGTAAATTCTAACCTATAAAATTACTACTCTGGCTTTCTGTTTCAATTTCTTTTACACTTCATTTTATATCTCAGTCTTCTTTTAACTTCTGAACTTACACATATTACAAAGTACTTCTAAACCTTCAATTTCAAAGTGTAGAACTAATTTAAATAGAGTTAGGAAGAAGTACAGTTTTAACCCATTATACTCTTCAAAGACTTCGCAGGTTAATGTTGATGATAGTGTTATTTACAACATTTTGCATTCTATGTTACAATTCAACAACTTTGAACTTGTTACACCTATCGACTGTGTTCAACAAGTTTTTTTATTTTACCCCTACTATTCCTCATATAAGCGCTGTCACCACAATTCCTACTTCATGCTCCTCTATTCTCTTCAGCTGAGCTAAGGTTTGAGGTTAGAATTATCCATGGCGGCCGCCATGTTTAATTCAGTTTCACCACATACAGTCGGCGACCGGTTATTGGTCTAAAGGAGTGGGGGAAGGGGTGGTGGGGGGAAGGTTGCCATTTTATAAGTCCTCTCCCTAGGCGGCGCTTCTCATTCGATCGCCAACTTTCAAACAATAAACACCTCTCCCATGGCACGAATGAATTATCCCACTATCACCAACTAGTTCAACTTTAAACTATTTCTGGTGGTAGTTGGGTAGGCTTTTTTAAAACTTACTCTGGATGACCTTGACATACTTTCCAGGCCCCCAGTTATAACTGTTGAATTTCAGTTTTGATCTTACTCTTAATTTTTGTTCAACTTTTAGAGTTTAGTTAACACAGTTGAATTTTAGTTTTCAACTAACTCTTAATTCATGCCCAATTCTACTTCAAATTCAGGGCATATGCTCTCGCCATCTGCACCCCAGCATCTGACGCCATCTGCTCGAGCAGCTGCTCGGGCAGATGGCACGACTTCCGGCGCAGAAGTAACCAAAACACACTACTGATAAAATATGGCAATATCATTTACAGACAGCCCGGTGCAAAAAGGCTTATTTCTTGTTCAAGACTAGCTCGTTCGCTCCACTCACTCGCCTTTCAGCTTCCTTTTTCTGTGCTTTCAGACTGTTTCAATGTAGGCCTACGGGTCTCGTGTATATTTGTTAAAACACATGTTGAATGTGTAACACGTGGATTCTAATTATTTAGTTAGCTGGTGTTTGCTTTATTCTTTCTAATGCTTTTGTTTTTTAATTCAAATGTAATTCTACAAATTGATTTGTTGTTTTATATACTTTTACATCACTTTTATTCTTATTCATAATCAGCAGTATGAAGTACGATTTAAAAAATTATAGATTATTTTCATCATAAAATAGTACCATTTAATAATTTTGTAATTGGCTGCCATGCAAAACTACTTGTGTATACTGGAACACATAGGCCTATTCTGCACTTTGACAGTTGAGTCTACTGTTTTCATTATTTATTTTTTTTTAACTCCATAAGACCAATGTTAAAATTTTTAAAATTTGAATTAATGATTATAAAGAAATAAATTTTTTCAGGCATAGAGACCTGTATTTATATTAAATTCATCCCAAAACTATGTTATCTGCAATGTTGGAAGAAAATGGTTTTAGCAGTTTTTGAGATCCGTGTGCAAACATACACACATACAAATATATAGGCCCTAACTTACTCGTATTACAGTATAGGATAGGATACACTTTATGCTCATGTAACTTAACTAACGTTTTGTAAATCTATATAGTCTGAAAAGTATATAACTCAATATATCTAGTACAACCAGTAATACGATAATAGAATTTTACTGCTGAGTAAAGATCTTGTCCATCTCGGAGGCGAGTGATCAGAGTGAACAAAATTCCTTCAGATTATTGTGAATATTATTATTTCGATTTTTCTCTATTTAACTTTCAGGTTTGTAGCACATAGGGCCTACATTGTCATCTAATATATTATGTAACACCTGAACATGAATGAACTTTGAAGGATTTTCACTCAAAAAAAGCATTTTCAAAAACACACAGCTAAAAGCCTGTAAATGATTAAGGGAAGATTGGTAACATAAAACTAAAGCATAGGCCAATTATAGAACTTGACGGCGAGTGAGGGTAGAGAACGAGATCACCCGAAGGGCAAGTTTGTATTAATGTAAATTTAACATATTATTATTTTATAATAGAAATGTTTTAAATACCAGAACACGTACATAAAATAACAATTGTTAAATACTTAAGGAATTGTGTACGTGGAAGTACTTTCGCGGGTATAGGATTCCCGGTCTAGTCCATTGGGGGTAGTTTTGCTGGGGGTAGAATTCCGGAGGTAGTTTTCCTGGGGGTAGTTTTGCTGGGGGTAGTATTCCGGGGGTAGAATTCCGGGGGTAGATTTCCTGGTGGTAGTATTCCGGGGGTAGAAATCCGGGGGTAGTTTTGCCGGGGGTAGTTTTGCCGGGGGTAGTTTTGCTGGGGTTAGTATTCCGGGGGTAGAATTCCGGGGGTAGTTTTCCACCCCTAGTAAACTTACAAAACATTGATTAAATTGTTCATTATAGAAATAAATTATAAAAGTGCGTAACCAATGATTGAAGTAGAGTATAATGTATTCTATTCAAAAGTTCGCGGCCGGAAAACTACCCCCATACCTGTGACGTCAAAATGACGTAGCGTTTTTTCATGGGGGTACTTTTCCTGGGGGTAGAATTCCGGCGCCCCGCTGAGCGGTGCGAAAGCAAATAGATCGGTTTTTTTTGCCGCACCCCAGTGGCGGCCGGTGGCTAGGGACGATGGGGGGGCTCTTATCATTATTTTATTTATTTTTACGCCAGTGAAGATAAGTAATGTCTGCTTCAGGAAAAACGGTTATGTCTTATGTCAATAAATAATAGTTACTCCATCAAACAGGTATAATTCACAAAGTTGAATTAAATTGCAATATAGCCTAAAAATCTTAATCACAATTGCTAACGAAAAGTCATCTCTGTTTTACATAACTGATAATCTGTTGTAGGCCTACTGCAGAGTATCAGTTATGTACAACAGACATGACTTTTTCAACAATTGTTTTAAATCAATTTTATTCAGTTTATATGAATCCGTGCTTAGACCTACTTTTTCGTGACGCATTAGTTTGAATTGATTAAACAAATCAGACTGAAATAGTTTTGCCGCGGACAGGTGTGTTCTAAGAATTGAAAGCGGTCCGCTACCCCGGATGTTAAGATGTCACACACTTCCTTGCGACAATATTTTTCCGGTCTTCAAACGATGTTTACGTCTGGGTTCATGTACGCTATTGTTCACAGACTGGACTAATCTAGTTCAGGGAGTTTTTTATTTTTTGTACTTCATATTTAAATTCTTTATCGTACTTGAAACCCTTAATACAAGTACAATCAATTGTTTTATTAACTGTAAAGGATACATCACAATGTGCCATACAGTATATTTTGCCATTGACAATTAATACATAGTCAATGATTTGCTTAACGAAATCCAGCAAAAAAATTAATAAATAAAAATAAAAAATAAACTGCATCTCTCAAGACATTTTGTAGGCCTATAGTTTGATTCATGTCGCAAATCTAATGTTGATCTTTTCAAGTACTTCATCAAATTCTATACACGCGTTAATGTGTTTGTCACTCGTTTTATGTATCTTAACTTTTTAACTCAATGTTTAATCTATGAAATACCACCAACAGTTAAGGCACGATCCTGAATCCGTATAATCAAGCAAGTGTTACAGAAAAACGAGTTTTTAATTTTACAGCCACAGAGCCAATTGGCCTAATTGTGTAAATTTCTAAAACACTTTTCATGAAAACTATTTTTCTTTTTGTTCAACTTCACATTTGATTAATAACTAAATTGGGCCTTAGAAGCCCCAGGTTCTTCAAAGTAATTCTAATACTCAGTGTTTTTTCATTCTATTACTTACTATACGATTTACCTGGTGTAAATGTTGCTCATCTCCAACGTCACCCATTTCACTTTCACACATTTACATTTCCTCACAAATCTATATAATTCACTATTTCAACACAACTCACACCAACACGTACACCATTAAGCACAACAGAACCCAAATGGACGACTGCATCGCGAGGGAACTGACAGTCACATTTTTGGCACTGCTCGGTTGGTAGCAGTGGCTGGAGCAGTGGCGCGCGCAGCCTAGGGCGCCGGGCAGAGCGTTGCATTAGCAGCCGTTGTGTGTGCCTGTGTGAGTGAGCAGCGCGTATGCGCGTCTCCATTTGATTTTACAAGAGCGCTAGGACGCCGTAGCCGGCGTCCGTCGCTCCGGCCAGAGCCGGCCGCGATAGAATTAGAGACACAATCGTCGTCGATTTTGGATTTATTTTAGTACAATCTGTTTCTATCTTCAACTTATGACCTATACAATTGTCATTATGTTAAATATTCTCATAACAATATTTTTGTTAGTTTATTTATTTTGATTTTTAATCAATTCTTTAGGAGGGGCGGCGTCCGGGAGTCCTTAAGGGCGAGCCGCCACTGCCGCACCCTGTATTAATTGATGGCGGAACACTACCGGACATATCCCCAATTAAGACATCGGACCGCTCATAGTAGCCTACCTACCGGACGAAGGGATCAAATTAGACATTGTGTCACGGGACCCGTATACACACTGTTCCAGACGCAGCGCCGGCCGGCCGCCGACGACGCGCCGCGCCGTTCGAGACACCTTTCGGTACAAAGAGTCGTGGGCTCTTAGCGGTTTTGTGACAAAAGATCAAAGAAAAGGTCGGTCCGGTGTCTAGTGTGATAGTTTGTCAGGGCTGTTTACAAAAACTACTTTGTAAATCAGCAGTGATATAATAGTAGTTTTCATCACTAGGAGCAAAAGTGGGTCTTTTTGGTGCGCAATCGTGTTTTAAAAACGAGGCGCAGCCGAGTTTTTAAAAACGATTAAGCATCAAAAAGACACTTTTGCTCCTAGTGATGAACAACGATTTTTATCATAATGCAAAATTAGAGTTTTGATCGTTAAAAATATTAACTATTAAGTTGTATTTTCGAGGTTATATTTACAAAGTAAGTAATATGCAGTGTTTACATTTCTGTTATTTACAAACAATGCTCTTTAGAACGTTTGAATTTCAAAATTATGCTCCTCAACATTAATAAATCAATAATAATATACTTAGCAAACAGCTGACTTTTCAGTACTAGGACCTAAAAAATTCTCCAGATGATTTTTCAGTCCTAGGACAAAAAAGAATCGGTTTTGGTACTATTGAGAGAACAAAAAACAGGCTGATTTCGTGCAGAATGATAAAAAATTTAATTGCAGGATTTGGATCACCTGGAGCAGTAAACAAATCGACAAATTGACGTCTTAGATTGGTCTAAATAAGGTCTAATTTTCATTTTACTGAGTTATAATGCATTTTCCAAGGGATTCAATATTTTTCCTATCATATAGGGTAGATAAGAAATCCATCGACAGTAAAACGACCACAATCCGTTTAGTAGTTTTCTCTCTAGACCCTTAAATGCACTCTTTTATTATATCAGATAACTATAAATTTTGCATATTTTGTCGTTATATATTAAAGGCCTTTAATGTTTTAAGTTTTTTTTTACTTTGGTCTAGGTATAAAATGTGTTTAAAAGTTTAAATTATTAAATAAGTGTATCAAAATGTCGAACTTGAATTGTAGTTTTAGTATTGTAGGCTAGTATTTTGATTCTTTAAAAAGTAATAAAAACAGTAATATTATTAAAATATATTAAACTGTGCATTGTAATAATATTGTACCATGTCATTGTAATGAATAAAACCATAATAAGTAATAAAAACTGATAATCGTTTTTAGAATATTGTATTCTAGGGATATTAAAAAGGACTTTCGAGTCGTTGCGGGCTATTTTTTCACTCACGCTCTCCCTCTTTAGGCGCACATTGGTGCGAGGTGCGAGCGAGGCGCGGCCGAGGCCAGTGATGTGTGAAGCGCATATTTGATTGTTGTCCATGGTTAACGTCAGTTTTGAATGTTAATATTAAGCCCAAATTTTGATCTACAGTGGTAATTTTTAACGCCTTAAATTTAAAACCCTCCCCTCACATTAGCGTGCTGAGTGCATACTCGTTTTCACTCATTGTTATGATGTTCGATTTTAAAATACCCCCGTTGCAGAAAACCTGCATACTCGGACAGTAGGGTAGAATGCAGAGGATTGTGTATGGATTGCGGATAGTGCGGATAAAGATCTGTTCAATTTTGCATGGACTTAATTTATAAATTTATTTTTTGTTATAATTAAATTATTTTTAAGGTTATTAAGTGTTTTTAAAAAATATTTTTGAGAAACATTGTGAAATATAGCCAATGAAAAATTTTAATTGGTATTGCTGATTGAGTTATATTGGTTTTACATTGACTTGACAGAACTTGTCATTTATATTATATTAGTTATTATTGAGCTTTAAAATAAGTAAAGAAATAAATAAATTTTATTTTATTATTTTTAAATATCCCAACACTATAAGACCATATTTTAATAAGAAATAATTTTAATGAAGGATGAGTATAGAATGGGTGTGGTGATTTGTGTAGCTTTGTTGCTGTCTAAGACAAGCTGATGGTGGAGCTTAGATGGAGTTATTATTAATAGTTTAACAATCAATGGCAGTTGGGTCCAGTTTTGAACTAAAAAAAGAACAGTTTTAAGTATGTTTTTGTGTATTGTTTATTTTTCAAGTTTATATTAATGAGCATAATGCTATTTCTATTAAATTTTAGAAGCTTGTCATATAAAAATATTGTATTTCTATGATTTTGTAGTTTTTATTTTGTTTTTTTATGAACATAAGGATAATTACATTTTAATAAAAATGCTTGGTATTGATTTTGTGGTAGTGTTTTGAGTTTTTATATTAATAAATATAAATTAATACTGTTGGAATATTAAATGCTAAATTTGAAAGTTTTGTAGAAAAGTGTACTACACTAATATTTAATTGTTATGTTTTGGCTGCAACAATAATAATTTATGAGGTGGTCTGTATGCAAATTGCGCATTTTTTATGATTCTGTATGAGTGAAACTCACCTACAGTAAGTGAATGTTGATTATGAAGTGACAGAGATCTATTTTTGTTTACTCTTTGGCTTTTAAATTTTATTTGAAGGTAATCAGCTGCTAAATTACAATTCACATTAAAGAACTTGCAATAAAAGTTGGTTAACATTTTAAAGCGTCCTTTAGGAATAAATCAAAGGCGAGGGGTGCGAAGCCCGAAACAATATGACCTTTTTAATTACGATTTGTTACTGTAGTATATTCTAAGCTTTAAAATGACACTTTAATCTTAAAAATTGGTTCAATAGGTTGAGAGAAAAAGGGACATAACAGATGAAACCCTTATAGAAATAAGATGATAGATTAATTTATATGTTGCTTTTAATGTATTTATTGAAGAATTTGTAAAAATTTGGTACTGAATTAATAATTAAGTTTACCATAGTTTTTATATTTTTTTACCATATAGACTGTATAATATTCTTTTATGTATTTACTGTGCTGTATAAATTTAATTATAAATAACATCAATTTTAAATATCTTAACAAAATCCAACAAAACTAGCATATTGTAGTATTTTAAATAAATTAAAGATAATATATTTTATATTACTGTAAAAATTTAAACATAATTGTAGTGGGCTGTACTTTTTTAACATTAATCTAAACTTAGGAAAGAAAACTATCTTTAGAAGCTGGATCCATTGAATGCATGTTAAAGCTGGGTGTAAAGATTAACTCTAATTTTACTAACTGATAATTTAAGTGTGAAGTAGGTTTTATTGTTTTATGCTATTTTGCTGATATTTTTTATCATAGTATATATTTTTTAATTAACAATACTAAAACCAAGATTATGAGGAGTCTAAAGTATGTTTATTATTTGAACTAGGCCTATTGCTGCATGATGTATGAAAGTTGAAAGTGAACTTTGAAACTGACCTTGCCTGAAGGACAAATTAGAGCTAGTCTCTTAGGGAAATTTAACGGTAAAATTAGTAAACATTATTGCGGTAACACTGTTGAGGGGTGTAGATAAATAGGCGTAGAAGTGAAAGTGACTTTTACTCTTGTGTTTGACTTCAACCCTGCTAGTTAAGCCTGCTCTGTTAATACCTTCTGACATTCTATTCTTTACATTTGAAAAGGTAAGTGAAATATTTTTTTAGTGAATATGAATAAGCTTTTTATATTTTATTTGGGATAGGATTATATTTTCTTTATTTTATAAAATAATTAGGCCAATTTATTAAACAAGAAATTTTTGCAAGATATTTTATAGTATAAAACTGTATAGATTAAAAAACAAAACATAATATTTTATAGTTAAATAATTAATATTAGCTGTATATATAAAAATAAGTAACAGGTTAACCGAGCTTTGCTCATTAGTTTTGATTTACTTTTTATAGTGTGATGGTAATAAAACTATTTAATTTCTACTAACTAGTGATGTGTCGGTACCAAAATTTCAAAGTCGGTACCGGTACCGGTTCTTTTAAAGGATCGGTTCTCGGTTCTCGGTACCGGTACCAAGTACTCATTTTTTTATGAGGTTAATATAATAGGAAATATGAAAAAAATTTGTATATTGAAGTGATATTTCAAAAGAAGTGAGAATTTAGGGATTAAATTAAACAACACATGCAGGTAAAAGAATAAGGATTGAGTGACAATTAAGGAAGGGACAGTATTGGGGTGTGTATGATAAATCACCGCATCAAAAGTTTATTTGACTAAAAATGATAAAAAATAATAAAATGTTTGTTTTATAATAATTTTTTAATGTATAGTAACATATCTAGGGGTCCGCAGGCCAACTTTTAACTCTCATACTTCAAGTTGGGCCTGGTAAAAAATCATTACGCTTAGGTCTCAGACCAAAAACGAGTTGGGCTGAAAAGTATTTTTATTTTTAATTGTTAATTCTCCAACTACTATCTGTTTTAATTATAATGTATTTGTTATATTTCATTTTTGAAATTTAATTAATGGGGTTTGAAGTTTTTAGTTAAAAAATTATATTAAATTATAACAAGATGCTTTTCACATTATAAAACAGTAATTGTATTAAAGAATGATTTACATAACAACAATGCTTTTCTAATTTTGAATGAAAAGTCACACAACTTTAGTTGACACTTTATTTAATTTGTGAGAATTAGACGAATCAAACGAGCCATCTCTTAGCTTTCTATGGCAATTGGTTCAAAAAGTAGCAATTGGTACTAGGAGCAAAAAACACCCCTCATGAATAAATTACTGCCGGACGTCGAACAATAGATAAGCTGAACAATAGATCGTCTCCGGCGGCCGGCGTTCACGGAATGTGCAGGGTTTTTGCGTCGTGTTTTCCTTGTTAGCGAGATCGCCGGCCGCGTAAACAACATTGTTTGGTATAAATGCATTTTGTTTAGATAATTGTTTTTAGTTTTAATTCAGTAAAATAATATTGAAACAAAATAATGAACTATTTTTTCAACCAAAAATCATTGAACCTCGATTATATTTCTATCTATTTTTAAACATTAGATGAAAAAAATATCCATAATTTGTTTTTGTTGGACAAATAATTCAGGATATAGGCGATAAGGTAACTGTACTCTTATCTCTTATCAATCAATTGTTGTGGCGGACCATCGCGCGTTGGCCCCGGCTGCCCCCCCCCCTCCCCGTCATCCATGCGCCGCCGGACGGACAGAACAATAACTTATTGATAAGATAAGACATCGGAGTTTTTATCAGTCTACCTGGTCGTCTCAAATTACAATCACATTGTTAATTTCCAAGAAAACTGTGGACGGGGCGCGTTTGGTTTCAGTTAATTTTATTGTAAACAGACCGAGGTACCGGTACCGAGGTACCGAGATTTTGACATCGGTTCTCGGTACCGGTACTTTTGCCAAGAACCGGTGGTACATTATTAACCGGTGGTACATTACATGGTACCGGTGGTACATTAACCGGTGGTAATTGTACCGGTACTTTTGCCAAGAACCGGTGGTACCGAGAACCGACTTTAGGTACCGACACATCCCTACTACTAACAACCAACTATACCTCTTTACAGTTAACAGCTGTTCAAAAAGACTGTTTAACATTAACGTTCCTTTACTTTTGTATACCTTTTATTGTTATTTTGTTACCAAAATAGCAACCCATAAAACCAATGCTGAAAATGGTTTTTAAACTTAAATTTAGACCAAATTTGATTTTCCTGGGATTGAGGCTGCTTTTAAACTTATTTTTGGACCAAAACACTTTTAAATGCAAAGTTTAAGCAAAATCTACAAGCTAGATTTTGAGATTGTGGAACACACATCCCTTTAGAAAATGTTTTATTAAAGTATAGGAATTTTATTTAGTATATTTTTTGTTAGATTTTGTGTTTTTCTAAAATAATATGCTTTATTTGAAAAACTGTAAACAAATAATGCTTTTTTATTTTAATACAGAACAAATGAAATTGTTTAGCTGATTTTATTAAATTTTTAATTTTTGTTTTTACACTTCAATTACATATTTTAATAAGAAATAAGTAATGTAGCTTTTTGGGCTGGTAAAATTAGCTTAACTTTATGAAGAGAATAATATAGAACATATATTAAAAGATGTTATGGATATTAAAATTGCATAACTTATATGAAATTATTTTAAACTACTTTTCCAGTACTTCTAAATCATTTATATTTAATCTAATAAAATTTCTTTGATAAGATTATTGTATAGGACTATGCTTAGTTAATAATAAAAAAATATTCTTAAATATTATAATTATAATGTTATGTATGTAAATTTAAAAAACATAATAATATCAAAGTTGTTGAATAATAGTAAAAGTGGGAAGTAAAGTAATAAGGAATTTAGTAGGTATATAAATTTAATAAACTAGGTTAATTTTTAAAGCTAATATTGGCTGACTGTTCTTTGACTGTTGAGGCGGAGTGAGTGTGGGGATATTTATAGTAAAGGCTAAGAAATTCAAATTAAGTTTGTTTTGCCACATAGATATTGAAAATAGAATTGTGTTAGCAACTTTTTGAGTGCAATAAAAATGGATTTTTTCCATAGAATTGGTAGCAAAGTAAGCTTGTTAATTAACTTAATAACTTGGTAGTATTGAGGCTTGCTAAGTAGTAAACAGAAACCAGTTTTTATGTTTAAAGTTTGGAGTATTGTCTTTGTCTGAATGCAAATATTTTTTAAATGTTAAAGTTATTTATAATGAGTTATTTTGTTTAATAGTATAACACTCAACTTCAAGTTAAATAAAATATTAAGGTTACAAATCTTATTTGAACTAAAAAAACTTGGATTCTATGATTAAAATTTATTCTACTTTTTTATATATTTAATATAAAGCTTTAGTTGAAAACTTTTAAAAGTTTATATTGTATTTACAAGTGTATTACAAGTAAAGAAAACAATTTTACATTTATATAAATTAGCTAAATGGCTTTGTAGCAATTATTGAATTCAATTATTATTTAAAAGTTATGATTTTTGGATAGTTTTTTAGATTTATTTTTAAGTCTAAATGGATATTATATTGAAGTTAGGTTTTTTGATGATGTTATAATTAAATTTTTATATTTTTGAATTTTTTTTATTTTTCAGTAGTTTTGCACCAGGAATTATGTATAAATGCAACATCTGCTCAACGTCTTTTACTGCAAAAAACAATCTTTATCGTCATATGATGACTATCCATAAGGATGGATCTGGCTCCCCTTTGTTCTCGTGCAATGAATGTGATAAGACATTTTTACGAAAAGATATTCTTCAACGCCACCTTCATAGTCATTCTAGTAAGTAGCTTATTGTATCCTAAATTGTTATAGTTTGTTTGTATTTAATCTAAGAAATTACTTGGAATATTTTTTTGAATTTATAAATAACTTAGTTTGGGATAAAAATTATTATTTATCTATGTGTTTATGCAATTAAAAATTGTTGAAATATGGATTTTTTATATTGCTTTTGTAAGTAGCAATGAAAGAATAAATTTCTAAAAAAAACACACAAGTGACTAGTTTTAACTGATGACAGTTGTAGTAAATATGTATTTAAATGTTTAGGGCGATGTAGATGTTTTTCAACTAGTTGATTAATAATATTAGAATAAAATAATTATTTGTAAGTTTTAAATTATACTTGATAATGTTTATAAGGTTTACATAAACAAATAATGAAAAAAAAATTAACTGTGGACTTACATTAAAATTTAGTTTAATATTAGTAAAAAACTTGCAATGATACAATCAGTACTGATCACTTTATTACTAAAACTAAAGTGTTACAGTTAAAACATTTGTTTCAACTTATAATGCATTACTTTTGGAAATTGTATGATAAAAGAATATTGAAACATATAGAGAGAAAAAAATATGTTGTTCATTAAGGTTATTTTAGTGTTAATAGATTTTTAGGGATTTTAAATATTTAAAAAATGTAGAATTATAGAGAGAATGTTATATAACTTTGTAAAACTAAAATACACCACATCAAAAAAATTATAGTTTGTTGTTTTTTTACAGCTATTTTTTTACATAAGAGTAATGTAATACCAATGTTTACATCTAAAATCATTTTTTTAACAAAGCAAAGATT
This sequence comes from Neoaliturus tenellus, assembly GCA_030545055.2. Classification (NCBI taxonomy): domain Eukaryota; kingdom Metazoa; phylum Arthropoda; class Insecta; order Hemiptera; family Cicadellidae; genus Neoaliturus; species Neoaliturus tenellus. Next base: position 34,745,413 of record CM061534.1, on the reverse strand, counting down.
AAAAAAAACTTGTTGATAAATAGCAAATCAAAGCAATAAATATGCTGTAGTATATGCAACTAAGCCAGAAAAAAGTTAAATGTTAACTAGCTTATTTATAATTGCAGATAAACTTATGCTGTACAAGATATAGGGGACGAGTTTTTTTAAAAATTTGTTTAAATTTTAAATACATTTTTTTAAATATATTGTCAAAATAAAAAAAATATTTAGTTAAAAAAAATACAATTTATAAGTTATATTGTGTTTTAAATTTAAATTTATAATGTATAACATTTTAGAAATAAATTGATTTTGTAAGTGTTTTGATAACTTCATTATCTATTGTTAAAAAAAACTTAATTAATTTGAAAAATACAATAAAATTTATTAATTGCAATATAGGTCTAAATTAAGTTTTTGAAATTGTTGATGTATGCTTTTATGCTTTTGGTCTATACTTATTAATAAAAGTGTTTATTTTGTAATGAGATGGTAAAAAATTAAATCAATTATTTTTTATATTTATAGATTATTATCGTTTTATAAATTTAATATATTTTTTTAATAAAAATTATGCTAATCTTTAATGGATATTATATAAACCTAGTAATGTGACTAAATAAAGCGGCTGGGCTTTAAGTGAGGGAGAAAAAAAGAAAGAAAATATTTGTGGACTTTGCCTTATATCAAATATGATTAATATTATTAAATTGATGTACTAGTTTACTGGGCAAATGTTTGACTTATATGCACTGTAATTTTAATTAATTTTTTTATTATTACCTATTATGAAATATTTTACTAAAATATTATTTTACAAAAAGTAAATTAAACCAAACAGAATGAAACATAAAAAGTATGTTTTGGAATTATGCCTACTGTTAAAATGTCCTATCTGGTTAAATTAACATAAAACTCTAAGTGCATAATAACATGAACCACTAATTATAATTACTTTTCTTTGGATTTAATAGATGTTTATATCTTTAATCCATATAACTTTTTCTCAAAACAAATAACATAAACAAAAATAATTTAAAAACAAATAATTAATTTGTGTTAAGTAATAATACTATTATGTTTGTGTTGAAAAAGCAAATAATAAAATAATAAAATAAATTATTTTAATAAATGTTTTATATGATTAGAAAACTTTATAAAACATATGTCTATTTTTTATGTGGGCATTTTTTTACAGAGCGAATGAAGCTGTTACCTCCAGAAGAACAACAGAATAATAAAATTCAAACGAAATCTCCTTCAGAATTTTGTTGTGATCAGTGCAATAAAGTGTTTACATTGAAATCAAACCTTAGGAGACACATAAAAACACACAAATCAGGTAAGAAGTGTTTTTTGTTTAATGTATTTAACCAAAGGTTTATAAAACATATTATTGTACTATTCTAAATTTGTTTTAAATTTATAACAATTAACATTATTTGTTTTATGCTTTTTTATATAATTGTATAAAAATGTTTTATTTATTAAGAGACTTTATTAAAAGTAATACAGTACATAATATGTTATGTTTCTTTACATGTTATAATTTAACTATAGATTATATGATCAACATTTTTTAATATATGCAAAACAAATTGTTTATACTAAAAAAATTACATAAAAAGAATTTATTTATTTTACTGCAGATGAAAAAATGTGGTAATTAGTTAGTATAGATGTACCTTTTACTTTTAAAAAATACATATTATATTATTAATTAAAATTTAACAAAACAAAAAGTATGTTTTTTTTTTTTTTTTATGTAAGGAAACATGAATTATGACTTTTTAACACAAGTAAATATTTATTTTGTTATAACAAAATTTTATATAGATATATAGATATAGTTGTTATTTAAAATAACAAACAAATACTTAAACAGCATATTAGTTAATTTTAAAAGAATTTGTAAAAAATATTTTGTAGAACACTTTTGTTTGCTTAGAAGGAGACATATATATATTTAACAAAAATTAATGTCTAAACAAAATAACTGGTGAACATCAAACATATATCAAAGTTTATGTTATAATGTTTAACTTTTTTTCAGATACTGTTGTTTGTCAAGAATGTGGAAAAGTATTGTCAAGAAAGGATACACTTTTACACCATAAAAGGTTTATATGTCCAGCTACAAAAAACAGAATTTCTTCCATTCCACTTGACAGTGTTCCTTCTACATCGAACGAAACTTTGAAACATACCAAAGAATTGATTGTTGAAAGAAAAGATGAATTAGAAGATTTTGTACCTAAGGAAACTGCATTCAAAACACGCTTGGTAACGTATGAGTTGAAGCGTAAATTTTGCAAAACAATTACTCTTACTCTTTTCTTGACTTTTGTTTTTGATCATCTCATAAAACTATTGAAGAAGGTTCAAAAGACTTACAACAGTGTAAAAATCAATATTTTTCTTGAGTGCGAGTTTATTAATGTTAAAGGTGAGACTTGTTTAAAGAATCTTAAGACGAATAATGTTCCAGTGTTCAAAACAACCAATCTGGAAGAGTTTTGCTCAGACATGTTTCACAAATTACTGCGAGAAAAAGAAGAGGCTGATTTTAAAGGTTCAGGATGGGCATTTGTTAAGGTTACAAAGTTTGAAATTCGTGTTAATAAGTACAATCCTCTTAAAGGAGCGGCCTATATTCCTCTACCTAGAAAACTTGAAGGCATTGTTAATGTTTATAATTCAGATAACATGTGTTTCAAATATTGTATTTTAGCCAAATTTGTACAAGGAGATGCCAGGTTCCCTTATAGTTATACACCTGAGCTTGAAGGAAAATATAACTGGCAATCAATGGAATTTCCTGTTAAATTAAAAGATATTCCAAAATTTGAAAAAGATAACGAACTGACAATTAACGTATTTGGCCTTGACAAAGAACACAAACTTTACCCTTTAAAAGTTTGTGACAAAGAGCTTCCAGATCACAGAGACCTTCTTCTTCTTGCCTCTAAAGAAGCCGATACTCATTATGTTTACATATCAGATTTTAACAAGGCTGTAAAGCCCCAACTCACCAAAACCAATAATGCCATATTTGTTTGCAAGAGATGCTTTACACATTTTGAGGACAGGCCAAATAAATTAGGATTAACTGGCAAAGAGAGACTTATTGAACACCAGAAATATTGTTTATGTAATGCTCCTCTGCGCCTTGATCTTCCCCCAAATCCTACAATTGCTTTCAAGAACACCGAAAGGAGTCAGCGTGTAAGGTTTGCCATATACGCCGACTTTGAATGCATCCTTGCCCCCAAAGAGCCTTTAATTACTGAATCAGATTCAATAACACACAACCATATCCCATTGTCATACTATTTTCTTATAAAGGATTCTCAGAACAACTCTGCTCCTATAATTCGTCAATACAGAGGGGAAAATCCTGCTAAACACTTTGTTAAATCACTTTATGAAGAAGTTTTAAGAATTGGTGCTCTTTTATATGATGAAAGGGAATTAAATCCATCTTTAACACCTGAAGAAGAGGAAGAACATTCTGCTGCTACAATGTGTTACATTTGTGGTCTGGGGTTCACATCTGATAAAGACCCTAAAGTTCGAGACCACATGCATTCCCACCCTTATTCCTATAGAGGTGCCGCCCATTCCAGCTGCAACATCAGACATCAGGAACAAAATATTATCAACTGCTATTTTCATAACTTGTCTTATGATTCACACTTTATTATCAAAGAACTTGGTTATGACGAAAGAGATATTTCAGTTATTGCCAATTCTGAAGAAAAGTATATCAGTTTCACCAAGTATATTAAATACCCAAAAGCGAACAGAGGAGTTCTTAAGCTTCGTTTCGTTGATACACTTCGTTTTCTTCCCTCCAGTCTGTCTAAATTAGCTGACAATCTCCCTAAAGAAAGTTTTATTGAGACTAAACGAAGATTTCCTGATGAAGAAAAGTTCAAACTACTTACACGTAAAGGTGTATTTCCTTACTCCTACATCTCTTCAGAAGAAAAACTTTTAGAAACCCAACTCCCACCTAAAGAAGCCTTTTACAATAAACTCGCTTTAGAGACAGTTTCTGAAGAAGACTACAAACATGCCAAAGATGTGTGGAAATCTTTTCACATAAAAGATCTAGGCCAATATTCAGATTTGTACCTACTAACTGATGTTCTTCTACTAACAGATATTTTTGAGCACTTTCGGGATGCAAGTCTAAAGTCACACCAACTGGATCCTGCCTACTACATCACCCTGCCATCATATTCATGGGACTGTATGTTAAAAAACACAAATGTAACTCTTAAAAATATGCAAGATCCAGAAATGTATCTTTTCTTCGAGTAAGGAATCCGTGGAGGAATCTCACAGTGTATGAAGCGGAGATCAGTTGCCAACAACAAGCACTGTACAGGTTACAACCCATCTACACGTTCAAAATACATCACATATTTGGATACTAATAATTTGTACGGATGGGCACAAAGCCAATATCTCCCCACAGGTGATTTTTGCTGGCTAACAACAGAAGAGATCAATTGTTTAGATGTGGAGTCAATCTCTGATGAAAGTGATGTAGGATATGTGTTGGAGGTGGATATAGAATATCCATAATCCCTTCACAACAAGCACCAAGATCTGCCCTTCTTCTGTGAAAGAAAAACACCTCCTAATTCTAAACATCCAAAATTGCTCACTACCTTAGAAAATAAATGCAACTATATAGTGCACTACCGAGTTTTAAAACAAGGATTGAAACATGGCTTAAAGCTTACTAAAATTCATAAGGCAATTAAGTTTTGTCAATCTCCTTGGCTAAAACCATATATTGACTTAAACACAAACCTGCGTAAACAAGCCAAGAATGACTTTGAAAAAGACCTATTTAAGCTATACAATAACTCTGTATTTGGAAAAACAATGGAAAATGTTCGTAAACGTATGAACTACAAATTGGCTAAGTAGAAAAACTGATCGCTAAACCAAACTTTTTGCACAGAACCATATTTTCAGAATCATTGGTTGGAGTTAATTTGGCCAAAGAAAGTATCGTTCTTGATAAACCTCTTTATTTAGACATGTGTATCCTTGGACTAAGTAAAGAACTAATGTACAAATTCTATTATGAAGTAATTGTACCTTTTTATGGAGAAGGAAATGTACGACTTATTTACATGGATACAGACAGTTTTGTAATAGAAGTATACGTTCCTGATTTGTATGAAAGTTTTGTACCAATCGTGTATTACCTTGATACAAGTGGTTTGCCCAAGAATAATCCTGCCTTTTGTCCTGACAATGCAAAGGTTCTAGGCAAGTTCAAGGATGAACTAAATGGTCAGTACATACAAGAATTCCTTGGGGTTAGGACTAAAGTTTACTGTATAGTAAAAGAGGACGACCAGCGAGATCCAATAAAAAAATGCAAAGGAATCACAAAACCAGTAGTTGCAAAAACATTGCATCCAAATGACTATCGACAATGTATTGAAGAAAATGAAGATTGGTACACAATGAACACAACTTTTTGTTCCTACAAACACAACGTAGTAACCAAATGGGAAAACAAATTAACACTAAGCTGTTATGATTTTAAACGCCAATTATGTTCTAATGGTATTGACACTTTACCTTATGGCCACCACGACTTGGAATAAACAAGAAAAATTGAACAAACAATAAGCATACAAGTACAATAAAGTAAATGTATAAATCTTTTGTAGATAAACTACTTATTTTTTTATTTATATATGTATAAAGTCTTTAACACTATGGTTTATGCAGTAATTAATAATTTTAACAGTTTTCTGTTATAAAAATATCTTTAATCAAAAATTGATTACACTATAGTTTCTGTTACAATTATGTTACATTATATTTTTAAATGTGTGTAATTACTGGAATTTTTTTAAAAAGCTATTTTTTAGATACATACTTATGTTTCCAAATAAATTGGTAAAAAATATGTGATTGGATTTGGTTTTAATCAATAAATTATATTTTAACTTGCAAAATCTACCTTTGTAAACTATAGACTTGTTTATCAGTCCAAAGTTAATATAGTTTTTCAAAATTGTATTGTATTGATAACATATAATCACTTTTAAAATATTATTGAAAGTATAGTTTTTGGTGTTGTAAAATAAAACAGTTATTATATATTTATTAGTTTTTTATTTACCCTTTTTTATTAAACTCTTTATAACTGTAAATCTTTTCTTAAACAATTTTTTTTTATTTTCAAAAACAAATTAAGTATTACTCCTAACAACTATTTAACTTGTTAGACAAGTGTTATAACTACACAAAAATTATAATAAATAGTAAATATAATAGATCAAATCATATAAAATAAAAAGTTGTTTATTACATCAAAATCAAGTTATAGCATTAAAAACCAAGTTTTTGTTTTGGCTACATAAACAGTGGAATGTAATAACTTAATTAAGATTAAACCAACAAGACAATAAAAACATCACTGCAGAAATGGCTCATAGACCGCACCTACTACAGCTTGAAAGAATTTTTACAGGTAATGCTTTTTTGTGTAAAATGACAACCTGCACAACAAAACCACCAACAAAAATTCAACTTTTGTATTTTATTTTCTTTGTTTAAAAAAATAACACTACTGTATTTGTAATCATATAGATAACAAAAAAAAGATTTTTATTCTAATTATAATTCTAATAAACATATAACTACAATTATTTTAAAAATACAACATATGTATAGTAAAAAATCAAAATTAGATTGTTTATTAAAAAATATTCAATATACATAATTTTTTTTATATTCAACAAAATACTTTTTATAGAATAAAAATATATAAATAAATATAATAAATAAGCAAAAGAAAAAACAAAATAAAAAATATACATGCAGTATTAAAAAAAAACAATACTGTATTACCAAATAATAATAAAAATCCAGGTTAAAAGAAACTCTATTTTACGCTTATTTATGTACACCAGTCAGCAGTGTTACCACAATAGATTTACTATTTTTTACTACTAAATTACCCCAAAACTCTTGACCAACAATTTGTCCTTCAGATAATCTCAGCTTTGGTGTTTCACTTTCCACTTCCATACACCATGCAACAATAGTTCAAATAATAAACATACTTTAGCCTCCTCATAATCTTGGTTTTAAATATTGTTAATTAAAAATATATATCCTATATTAAAACAAATCAGCCAATTATCATACAACAATAAAACCTACTTCACACTTAAGTTATCAGTTAATAAAATTTGAGTTAATCTTTAGCAAAGCAAGGCATATCCAGCTTTTAAAGATCTTTTTCTTTCCTAAGTATAGGTTAATGTTCAAAAAATGCTACCCACTACATGGATGTTCAAACTTCACAGTAATATAAGAAAAGGTTACCTTATTTAGTCTGTTTAGTGTACCATTATAACTTAGTCTGTTTATTTAGTTAAGATATTTAAGATTAATATTATTTATAGTAAAATTAATACAACACAAAAAGTGCGTTCACAAAAAATAGTACAGTTTATAAATAATATATAATAATAATTAATAATATAAGCCATTTTAAACTTAATAGTAAATTCAGTACCACATTTTACAAATTCTTAAATATAGGCCTATACATTAAAAGCAACATATAAATAAATTATGATTGTTGCAGCCAAAACATAAAAATTAAGTATTAGTGTAGTACACTTTTCTACAAAACTTTCAAATTTAGCATTTAATATTCCAACAGTATTAATTTATATTTATTAATATAAAAACTCAAAACACTACCACAAAATCAATACCAAGCATTTTTATTAAAATGTAATTATCCTTATGTTCATAAAAAAACAAAATAAAAACTACAAAATCATAGAAATACAATATTTTTATATGACAAGCTTCTAAAATTTAATAGAAATAAGCATTATGCTCATTAATATAAACTTGAAAAATAAACAATACACAAAAACATACTTAAAACTGTTCTTTTTTTAGTTCAAAACTGGACCCAACTGCCATTGATTGTTAAACTATTAATAATAACTCCATCTAAGCTCCACCATCAGCTTGTCTTAGACAGCAACAAAGCTACACAAATCACCACACCCATTCTATACTCATCCTTCATTAAAATTATTTCTTATTAAAATATGGTCTTATAGTGTTGGGATATTTAAAAATAATAAAATAAAATTTATTTATTTCTTTACTTATTTTAAAGCTCAATAATAACTAATATAATATAAATGACAAGTTCTGTCAAGTCAATGTAAAACCAATATAACTCAATCAGCAATACCAATTAAAATTTTTCATTGGCTATATTTCACAATGTTTCTCAAAAATATTTTTTAAAAACACTTAATAACCTTAAAAATAATTTAATTATAACAAAAAATAAATTTATAAATTAAGCCCATGCAAAATTGAACAGATCTTTATCCGCACTATCCGCAATCCATACACAATCCTCTGCATTCTACCCTACTTCGGACAGTTTTCAGTAAATTATTAAAAAATACTATACTAAAAAAAATCGGCGGATCAAAATTGTAATAGTAAAATATCCTTGAATAAGTAAGATATGGCATTACATTGTTAATCTCAATAACAGGGGAAATGAGTAAACAGGTTTACTGAAACAAGAAAAATTCGGTAGCAGCCCTAAAAATTGGTCTTTTAGGTCAACTACCCTTAGATATCCACTAAACAACTTGTAGGCCTATAGCATGTTTATTTATTATGTGCGGTTCACCGATTGGTGAACGTCATCGTGAACGTAATGAGCCATTACAATAAGAGGTCCGATGTCTTAACCGCTGGTCCCAGTACGAGTGATGACACATTTGTTGACCTAAATGCATCCATTGATTATCTAAACAAATCTTTAGAACTTATAGGGGAATCGCCTCTCAAAAAGAAAAAAGTTCAAGTTGAGAGTTATACAAAAAAGAAGATAGAGAAAATCAAAATCACCCTTGAAAAACATTTAGTGCCATCAAAACATGATTCTGATGTTGAAACTACTGAAATGGAGGCAACTGAGTCTGAAATGTTAAATCAGTTGAAGGAAAAATTTTCACAAACAACAAAACGAAGTGAACGAATGACATTATTAACGCTTCTACCTAAAAGTTGGAGTGTAAAAAAAATTGAGGAAGAATTTGAAGTATCCAATTACATGGCTCGGTCAGTAAAAAAGTTAGTTAGAGAAAAGGGGATTTTATCTACTCCAAACCCAAAACCAGGTAAAACACTGGATGAAGCTACTACTAGTTTGGTTAAAGAGTTTTATAACAGTGATGAAATTAGTAGAATGATGCCTGGAAAAAAGGATTTTGTCACAATCAGAGAAAAAGGGTCTAAACTCCAAATACAAAAGCGTTTAGTGTTAAGCAATCTGTCAGAACTTTATCAGTTGTTTAAGGAAAAGTACCCAGCTAATCATATAGGGTTTTCCAAGTTTTGCCAGTTGAGGCCAAAAAACTGCATTTTAGCGGGTGGAAGTGGCACACATACTGTGTGTGTGTGCACAATACATCAAAATGTAAAACTGATGATGAACAGTATAGGGCTTACAAGCATAATGTGGAATGGAGATAGTACCCCGTTAAAATCATACTATTGTTGTCTGGCAAAGATCATGTGCAATCCTCCTTCACAAGAGTGTTACATGAATGAATGTAAAGAATGCCCGACTGTTGAAAAATTACGAGATGCTTTAATAAATAAATTTGAAGATGAACTTGTAGATGAAGTGACATACAAGCAGTGGATTACTGTAGATAGGTGTACCATGGAGTCTATAACGAAAAACGTAGACGAGTTTGTTGATGATTTCCTGGAAATGCTCGTAAAACTGAAGACACATTCATTCATTGCAAATATGCAAAAAGAGTGCTATTCAGAGAAGAAGGAAAACTTGACAACAGGAGAACTTGTCATCAACTGTGATTTTGCAGAAAATTATTCGTTTATCCTCCAAGATGAAGTACAGTCGTTTCACTGGACATCAACCCAGGCTACTGTACATCCCTTTATTGTTTATTACAAGTGGGAAAACAAAATGAAACATTTGCAGTACATTTTTATATCTGACTGTTTAGAACACAATACTGTTGCGTTTCACACTTTCCAAAATAAATTGATTTCCATACTTAAAGATACTATACCTTTTGAAATTAAAAAAATAACATACTTTTCGGATGGTAGTTCTGCACAGTATAAAAATAAGAAAAACTTCCAAAACCTTTGCTTTCACAAAACTGATTTTGAAATTGAAGCAGAATGGCAATTTTTTGCCACATCCCATGGTAAAAGTGCATGCGATGGACTTGGTGGAACCGTCAAACGACTTGCTGCCAAAGCTAGTTTGCAACGGCCTTACAACAACCAAATAATAACACCGCTGCAATTGTATGAGTTTGCCGTAAGTAGTATATCTGGCATGGATTTTGTATATTGTTCACAATCAGAATATGAAGATATGGGAAAAAACTTTCTTCTCGCTTCAGTGATACAGTGGCTATTGTTGGAACTCATAAGTTCCATTCTTTCAACCCAGTTTCAGAAAATCGACTCAATGTTAAGTACTATGAATATAGTCCCAATAAGTTCACCAAAATCATCACAGAGTTTGACTTTATAACACATACAGATCTACAATACATTGAATCAGGCTTTGTAACTGTTGCATATGATCAATCCTGGTGGCTCTCATGCATTCTTGAAAAGAACGACGACACTTGTGAATTTAAAGTTAGTTTTCTACACCCAAAAGGACCTGCTGCATCCTTCTATTATCCAAAGCCAAGTGACATTTTGACAATCCCAGGGGAAACATTGCTTCAAAAAGTAAATCCCAAGACTGCTACTGGAAGGACGTATACTTTAAGCAAAGAAGAAAATTCGCTATCTTCATTGACATTAGAAAAGTACCTCAAAAGAAACAAATAACTTAAAATATCAAGAAACCATATTTGTAATTTTAGTCTTAGGTAGTATTTGAAGTGGTCAATAAGGTGGTGACTTATTTTCATACAATAACTTAAGGATCCGATTATTAACATACTTCTGATTATGTGTCCACATTCCATGAGTGATGTTCATCAATAAATAGGCGAGGTAAGACTAGATAATATTTTATTTACATATGATCCCATTGTCATCCCATAATAAAATTTGGCACGAATGTACTACATCTGGGTATAAATAACATAGTTTTTTTCCAAAAATAAAAAAATACGTTTTCAAAATTTTGTAAAATTTATTTTTGGAAAATTTTGGAAAATCACATTATTTTCCAAACATGACCATGATTAGTATCAAATTAAAGCTGATTAAAAACAGAACAAAATGGTGAAAGTTTGAACCTTCTATGTTTAATAGTTTTAAAACTACAGCCGTTTAAAAAATCCAAAACGAATGAAAATTTAGCGCATTTTTGATTTTTCAAAAATTAATAACTTATAAACTACACAGGGAAAAAATCTGAAATTTTGTATTTTTATTTGTTTTGATGGTAGCAACAAGTAAACAAAAAATCAGGACATTCTAAAACCTTAAGGTCCAAAATTATTTTTTCGTTGGTTGATTTGACGTGGAATGACCCGGAAATGTCTTTAGTAAAATTTATGTCCTTGCGTGGTGTAATATCTTGTGCGATGAGGAGGTACAATCGGGGAAACCCCGGTGGTAGGCCTATGTCACCGCCTTTAAATTGAACTGCTCAAAAACATTGATTTTGTAGTATAAATTCATGAAAATTAAGGTTATTTTAGTAGAAAAATGGCATAACTCCGTTACTTGTTGTCATATCTTTACAAACTTGGTATCATTAGTAAGATAATTTTATTTGTCAACGTTTTTGCCGCTTGTATCTATGTCTAAAATAATCTGTTTTTCTTTAGTGGCAAGTTATATAGACAGAGGTTTACGGGAATCGTTAAAACTAACCAATTAAGATAGAGATTGCCTCTTAACTTGTTCTAAAAGTAAAAAGACGAATCTCGTCTTCTCTGGTTTTAGAATTTGTAGTGTATTTTCTAATTTCAGCTTTAACTGTCTAAAATTATCTGTTTTTCTCGATTTTTAACCGAAGTATTCTTTATTTTTGATGAAATAATAACCAAAGAGTAACAAAAGAAATTTAGCAACGTTAGGCCTATTCTTCTTTAGTTATAGCTCACCTTAGTTATAGCTCTAGGCTGCATTTCGCAGAAGATTACACGATTCTAAAAAACCACTCCATTTTCATCTATAAAAACAAATTATTTCAGACGATTATAACTAAAATTAGAAAATTTATCAAAACTTCTAAGATCAGAGAAGGCGAGATCCGTCTTTTTACTTTTAGATAAAGTTAAGAGTCACTCTATATCTTAATGGGTTAATTTTAAAACACGATTCCCGTCAACCTCTGCATTAATAAAATTCGCCTAGCGCTATGGCCGCGGCCACGAGGTTGCATTCGGGCTCCATACCGGCCACCTGGGACTTTTATGCCCATATGACAAATGTTAAATTTCAAACAACAGCTACGCCTTTAATATTGGCAGAAAAAGATTCATTTTGATGTAATTTTAAATGAAACTTCAATATCTAGGACACTGTGAATTAAAAATTTTGATTAACTTATAGAGTAATTTATGTGATTAAACTACTGAAAAAACGTGTCCATCATCGGAGAAAATAATTATATAGAGAATACTCTGTTTTTTATTAAACAAACAATCAATAATATACACTTTTGATTTCATCGTGCTCTAGGTATTAAAATTTCCTTTCAAATGACATAAAGATAAATCTTTTTGGCCAATATAAAAAGCGTAGTAGATGTTACAAATTTAACATTAGTCCTATAGGATTTTAAAGACCCGATGGTGGCCGGTACTGCAAACTGGTAAATATCGTATAACTAGAAATCAGAAGGTAAATGCAACCGCTTTAGTTTAGTTTAAAACACACACACACAGTTTTAAACAGTTTTAAAATTAATCTGCGGCTTCCACATCACCAGTAGACTATTATAAACTATTAAGTTTAACCGAATGCTTAAAATCTGAGAAAAAGTAGAGGAGGCATAACTATATAACTACACTTGCAGGCAGTTGATGAGTATGTACCTGTGACAGGTTACTAAGAACTAGCCTACTGCAATTCTTTTCTTGGACTAACGTCTAAAAATGAGTGGTCAGCATGTGTGTCTAAGCGGGGGGAGGGGGGGGTGATGTTTTTAACTAGAATAAAAAACTATTGGCTAAAAAATATTAATTTCCTAAAAAAAATTTAATGTAAGCAAGCAACGGTCACGGTTTTCCCTATATTATAAAAATAATTTAGAAATATTCAGAGACATTGTGGGTACAAATTTTACCCTTCACTCAATAGTAATCCAAAATAACCATATTTAAAAAGGAAAAATGTTATACTCTTTTTGGCCTCGGAAAACACAAAAACTCTGGAAAGTTACATGACAAAAAACACAGTGAAATAAACTTAACATTACCCCACTGGGCCAAACTAACAAGACGGGACTATACCTGTGTCAAAATTGTTATTATTGGGCACTACCCACCTTCAGGTTTATGGCGAAGTTTTGTAGAGATGCGGCGAATTCTTCAGCCTTGTCAGATTTTTAAAAAACACAAACACACACGGACATTTACACGGACACAGAACACGAATATACTACAAAACACGCCAAATTAAGCCCGACGTTTCGGAAAACTATAAAAACGTTTTCCGTTATCAAGGGTTTTTTAATTTCCTCAACCGAGCCAAGCGCCTGACCACGACTGAAGGTGACTCATCGTTCCTGGCTGGGGGCGGGGGAGGGGGAGCAGCGGTCCTATTCATTCCTTTCATTGATAACATAGGCCTTGTGTTATCAGTCAGCTGATTTACTTCTACTTTCACTGACTCCAAATAAACAAAATTTATTTCAACAGATGGGCGTGAAATAGGCTGCTTCTCAAAGGCCATAAACAATGATTCCGTCAGATTACGTTTTTTCCAGTCAGATTCTTTATATAAAACGACACTTTCATCCCATTTTATACTATGGCCTGTATCAAACACATGTTCACATATTTTTGAGCCATAAAATTCTTTGTTTTTAACTTTTTTCATGTGTTCTGAGATCCGAATCTGTAACGGGAATATGGCTAATAATAGTCAGAGTTTAATTGAACGACAGAAACCAATCACAACTGTTTGCATACCATTCGTTAAAAACCTTTCAGAGAAAATAAGACGTATTAATTCTAAACATCAGATAAGAACTGTTTTTAAGTCGGGCTCAACAATCAGAAGTCAGGTTACGAAAATAAAGCCTAATAATGAGGATCAAAAAAACAAAAATGTTGTGTACAAAATTCCATGTTCCTGTGGCCAAAATTACATAGGCCAGACGTCTAGACCGTTACAGATTCGGATCTCAGAACACATGAAAAAAGTTAAAAACAAAGAATTTTATGGCTCAAAAATATGTGAACATGTGTTTGATACAGGCCATAGTATAAAATGGGATGAAAGTGTCGTTTTATATAAAGAATCTGACTGGAAAAAACATAATCTGACGGAATCATTGTTTATGGCCTTTGAGAAGCAGCCTATTTCACGCCCATCTGTTGAAATAAATTCTGTTTATTTGGAGTCAGTGAAAGTAGAAGTAAATCAGCTGACTGATAACACAAGGCCTATGTTATCAATGAAAGGAATGAATAGGACCGCTGCTCCCCCTCCCCCGCCCCCAGCCAGGAACGATGAGTCACCTTCAGTCGTGGTCAGGCGCTCGGCTCGGTTGAGGAAATTAAAAAACCCTTGATAACGGAAAACGTTTTTATAGTTTTCCGAAACGTCGGGCTTAATTTGGCGTGTTTTGTAGTTTATTCGTGTTCTGTGTCCGTGTAAATGTCCGTGTGTGTTTGTGTTTTTTTTTAAATCTGACAAGGCTGAAGAATTCGCCGCATCTCTACAAAACTTCGCCATAAACCTGAAGGTGGGTAGTGCCGGGGCCTACGATAACTCCGGGCCTGCATGCTCTGTTGCGTGACGTCATCACAAAGCGGCCTACGCAGCTCGCCAGTCCCATATGAATTGCATTGACGCGCCCTGCTTCGCGTACTTTTATCCATCATTAAAACTATATGCGACCTGCTAATTGAACCGAATAAATTACCATACATTCTTAGATAGTTTAGCTTTACTATGACATCAAGACACAATAAGAATTCATTTATTTAAGTATTTTAAAAAAATGTAAAAAGACAAAAATTATGTTTTATTGGCTTATAAAATTATTTTTTGTATTCATATTCAATTTACTTAAGTTGAAACATATTCTATATTCAGTAAACTAAAGCTTCAATTCAATTTCGATGTTTAACCATAAAGTGCTGATTTTGTCAGTGTCACTTATAGGGGTTAAAAATTAAAATCAATTGTTTAAGGCATTTATGAAGAGTAAAAAATAAATTCCTATCTCTTTTTACTGTGAAGATAGCTTCTTAACTTTATGTTTTTCATAGATCTCTTGTGTAATACCTTGTCCTTCATTATCTTGCTGTAACTGTTCAGTAAGATATTGGGAGAAATGTAAATTACTTTCTTAAGTAAAAATAAACAATTTTAGCGACAAGATTTACATTTGGTATTTTGAACAATGATATTTTAATTGATGGGTTCTAATTGCAAATGGTAAAAAAAACTGTCTTTGAGAAGTCTTTTTCAAAAAATTCCTCTTCATAAGAGCAGCTTGCCAGATATTTAAACAGTTGCAACGTTGGCACCAACATATTTACTAAATCAGGTTTAGGTCTCATGAGTCCACCTCTGTCAATGAACTTTAAATAATCACATGAATATTTTTCCAAAAAGTGGAAGACGAGATAAAAATAAACAACGCATATAGAGAGGACTTCCGTTCCCACGAATTCTTGGCGCCTTCCGCAAAAATGTACAGACATTAAATTATTTTTTAAAACATTTCATTTATCTATATACATTGTAACTGAAATTAAACTTCTTACGTGGTACATTATTTTATTAGTGTAGGTAGCAACAATGTCCATAGTCTGAATTCTGAATATAGCATTTGTTTTGTTTCAATGATTTTGTTGTTGTTGCGCAGTTCAAAACTGTACAATAATAGCTATTTCTATTTATATAATTTACTGCGTTCACGGAAAAGTTACTAAATTTTACTTGTCAATAAAAAAGTCCCAGAAGTTAAGGCATATGAATTTTTAAAAGCGAATATAAACTAGCAAGCAGTTAATATTATTTAAAAAGTTTTATATCTACTGATTTCCTCAGATAAATTGTATATTTATTCCAATATTATAGAACATAGAGCACTGGAATTTACATAAATCAATAGGGCTTGAGGTAAGGAAAACATTGATACCACGCAAAAGGTTTTAAGTCAAAATATGTGAGCGTTATGAGCGCGTAAAGCAGTTTCTCCCATAAGAGCGCATGTTAAAGTCGGCCTCTTTCCGCGCCGCGGCAGCGGGAGTGGTGGGAGTATGCAGGCCCGGAGTTATCGTAGGCCCCGGTAGTGCCCAATAATAACAATTTTGAAACATCAGTACCCCACCTAAAACATGTCTTTTAAGGAAAGTATACCTGTGTCAGTCATGGGAAGGAAGCGCACTGGAAGTACGAAGCGATAAGAAACTATTCTTAGCAGCAGTAATAATATAGGTACGAATGTGGATGAAGCCGATGCAAACACACCTAATTTCAAACTTTGGAACGAACTGGAATATTGAGTTGAGTAAAATCAGTACTGTATATGTCAATAAATTATTGACATGTTTACATGGTTGTACGCTAGTGTTGTAAAGTTAAACTGTATTATCGCATCAAAACAATTCGAAATTTATTTAAAATAATGCTTTTTAACAATCCTTTTAATATCTGGATTATACCGGGACTTTCATGAATCCAAAATTCAATCGGGATTGACATTCATACTCGCGGAAACTATGCTGCAAAGGGACTACGAAACTCCGTATGACTCCACCTTTCCACCTGACTTCCCTTGTGTCCCCAACTTCAAGTATTAAAAATTTTATTATGTCATCATAGGTCACAAGGTACTGGATTTTGAAAACGATTCTACAAAAATATATATAATCATCAGAGCGCTCATTTTGGACAGTGATATACCGGTAATTCAAGCGCTAATTTTAATTAGACGCAATGGGTGTTTTTTCATACTAAATTGTCTTGAACATTGAAAGACTGGGACGGTGGCGTCGCGTCGTCCTGTAATCCAGCTACTTGGAGGTAACGAATTATAGATAAATATAAGCGATTGCTTAGATGCGATATTCCCTGGTGGGGATGGACGTCCGCACTGTAGTGAATACTAGTTCATCAATAAAGACCATCCTCATAATTAGACCGATTCGTATATATGAGGTCGAAATTGTTGTTCGGACACCACGTTTAAACTGTAGGTCCTTTAATTCCATTGGCTGTTGGGCTATTAATTAACAGTACTGTCTAAGAAAACGTCGGCCTTAGTCAGTAACAAGACTACATTATCGCGTCACAATCATCCTGCACTCATCTCTCATTCATAGGGCCGACGAGAGAATTTTTGTGTCCCGGCTCGGGGCAGAGTTCAGGTGTGAGGGCCCCCCCACGCTTCGTCCATACATACCCGCCGTCTGTGATTGAACCAGATACAATATACAAATTTCTATATTCACTTCTCTGGATATTTCTTTCGTATTAATGCACACAATCTGCTTTTTAATATTCTGAGTGTAAATTCTACATAATGCAACTAAATCTTGAGAAGAGTAACTAACAAAGTTTTAAGACACAATTCACAAGTCTTATTTGATGGACAGTTCTTAAGAAGTTTCAAAAAGTTCTTTTAAGCAAAGCATACTATCCATAATCAGAATTGTATGACGATGAAATTTTATTGCCCAGAAATGCTTGTTGAAAACATTGTGTTAGTTTATCAGCTAGATATACCATTGCAATAGTCTAAGTGCATTCGAGGAGTGCACTGTTTTGACTTAAATGAATTATTACAAGTTTACAGACATGTACTCAATGTACATTAGGTATTGTATTTTTATGAGAGTAAAATTCTTGATTCTTACAAGAACATTTTTAAATGCAATTTATTTAAACATGTTTTATTGATTACCTTATTTTGTTTACAACTCTATCAAACATCTATTGAAATAAATTAAAGAAACCACACTCATTCAATCAAACTCAGAAATATTCAGTTTGTATTAGATCGCCATTTCAATAACGGTGTTAAAGGATTATCCCAGGGTTCTTAAGGTCGGGGAGATATTGTCAATATTGGCTCAATGCTCAATGACTCACGGGTAGCGGTGTCAATCCAGAACCAAAATGCCGATCCCGGGATTTGGGGATTGATTAATGACGATCCTGTGATCGATCCCGGGATTCATAAGTAGGCTTAATAGAAATGCACTATTCAGCTTTGCAATAGCAAAACCTAAGACATCTAATTCACGATTTACACGCCAAGAGCTCACAATCTCGGGTAGGCTATCTCGACAACATAGAAGACTCAACGCTTCACTTATCTAAGTATACAGTATTGTAAATTTGTTTTGCAACAGACAAGTTTTGCATGCGCTTCTAATTTGAAGTCGGCAATTTCATTTCTGCCGTACCTCACACGCCTCCGACGTCGATCGTACTACATCTATTATTGCTAGAAAGCACTCTCCTTTTATAACTATATTTCTTTCAAATAAATATAGTACACACATGGTAATGAGTTTGTGTTGTAAAACTGCATTGATACATTCATAATTATTCATATCACATTCCCTTATAATAAAATAGTATTTTAAACTAGTATACAGTTAAGAAATAATTTAAATACAAATCTAAAATATTAATAAAAAATTGTCATCAACAATGCTTACTGGTTTAGGCATACATTAACTAAAGTAATATCAAAACACACAAAGATTTAAGATATTGGTGCTCTTAAATAAGTATAGATTTCTTTACAAATAATTTAACTAATAACTACTTAATACAAATTTAACTTAGGCTACCACAAACAACGGCAATGGTGACTATCCTCCAAAATGAAACTTACACCTTTTGCATGAACAGATTTTTAATCTTTAAATATACAGGGTTAGGCAAAAGTCTGGACACCCCCAGTTAACTTTTTAACGCGTTGCAGTAGGAAAACCAAACTCGGCACATGTTTACAACATAAAAATCTGCACTTTTTCATCAACTACACAACTTTGCCCCTGCCCCCAAAATGGGGTATTTTGGGGGCAGCCCCAAATTTTCAAATGTAAACCCCTATCGAGTGACCGCTCATTTTAAACGGTTTATCAAGAGAAATTAAATGGCGCAAACCGGAGGTCGATATCTCGCCCCTAACCAAAATGGCAGCCATTTCAAAATTTGAGATGGGCAAGCAAGTATAAGTCTGGACACCCCCAGTTAACTTTTTAACGCGTTGCAGTAGGAAAACCAAACTCGGCACATGTTTACAACATCAAAATCTGCACTTTTTCATCAACTACAAAACTTTGCCCCTGCCCCCAAAATGGGGTATTTTGGGGGCATCTCCAAATTTTCAAATGTAAACCCCTATTGAGTGACCCCTCATTATAAACGGGTTATCAAGAGAAATTGAATGGCTCAAACCGGATGTTGATATCTCATCTCTAACCAAAATGGCAGCCATTTTAAAATTCGAGAAGGGTAAATTGACATTTGTTAAAATCAAATCGGAAATTTGCTTTTTTAGAATTGAGAATATCTGGAATTATTTTAGAATTGAACTTACTAGTTCATTTCTGCTACTAGGTTCAATTCTAAAATAATTCAAGAAATTATAAATTCTAAAAAGCTATTTTCCGATTTGATTTTAACAAATGTTAATTTACCCTTCTCGAATTTTAAAATGGCTGCCATTTTGGTTAGGGATGAGATATCAACATCCGGTTTGAGCCATTTAATTTGTCTTGATACAACGTTTAAAATAAGGGGTCACTCAATAGGGGTTTACATTTGAAAATTTGGAGCTGCCCCCAAAATACCCCATTTTGGGGGCAGGGGCAAAGTTTTGTAGTTGATGAAAAAGTGCAGTTTTTGATGTTGTAAACATGTGCCGAGTTTGGTTTTCCTACTGCAACGCGTTAAAAAGTTAACTGGGGGTGTCCAGACTTATACTTGCTTGCCCATCTCAAAATTTGAAATGGCTGCCATTTTGGTTAGGGGCGAGATATCGACCTCCGGTTTGCGCCATTTAATTTCTCTTGATAAACCGTTTAAAATGAGGGGTCACTCGATAGGGGTTTACATTTGAAAATTTGGGGCTGCCCCCAAAATACCCCATTTTGGGGGCAGGGGCAAAGTTGTGTAGTTGATAAAAAAGTGCAGATTTTTATGTTGTAAACATGTGCCGAGTTTGGTTTTCCTACTGCAACGCGTTAAAAAGTTAACTGGGGGTGTCCAGACTTTTGCCTAACCCTGTATAGCATACTGTATTTTTGGAGTAATAATAATTGAGGAATCCCTGACAACGATGCACCTGGGCCTCGGCTGTGGGAATGGTTTTATCTGAGCAGATAACAATACGTATGGTCCGGCCATACGTCAAGGTCGTTCTGATTCCGTGAATTCAAGCTTTAACACATTGTGTTTGTGTGAGACGATCAAAATAATCGACAGCATTCAGTCTTAAATTAATTGCTGATTTGGTTTTTTACCCTCCAAATGTACCTACTTTAATTCTGTTAAATGAAAAGGATTTTTAGACCGAGAGAATAATCATTTACGCAATCATTTCATCTAAGCTATTAATTATTCGCATTGTTGAATATGCGGGATTGAACAAAAATTTACAAAAAATTATGGATGAAGGAAAAGTATAACGCCAAGACAACACATTATATTTGTATGGTATTTTAATTTGTATATAAAATGCTTTGAAGAAAATTAAGAAATGAAAAACCAGGAATTTTTTAAAAGGAATTATGGGTGCATTCCTTCTTAGACAGGATTTTTATCCTAAAAGAGCGCCTTTTATTTCAGCGAGGTGTCCATGTATCTGCATTTGTAAGGGCATCTTTATCCATGAAGAAATATACGCCTTTTACGGAATTAGTGTGCCTCATTAGAACCTGTACATCTAAACCAGAGTTAAATCTAAAGGGGCGCCTTACCTCATTTACCTTTTCCTTTATTACCTTATTGCTTATTTGTAAGCCAAAGCAATAAAAATTTGTAACACTTTAATTGATAATGTTAGTATTTAGGCTATTAGAATGTTTTACAAAGTGCGCATTTTGTTTACACTCTGTGATGTACTATGTACTGTGTTTTACATACTAGAGTAATCCTACACTTCCTATGACAATACAAATATATTGGCAGTAAAATAGACAAAAGATTATCTGGACAAAAAACTGTTCCAAAATATGCTCAGTTTAATTCCGTTGCCTTGAGCACAGACATTGAAAACACTTTTCCAATATTTTATTTTTTACAGAAAGTTATACGTAGTTTTAATGAATCGTCATTAAAATAACTTGTAAGAGTTCAATTAACTTGTCATGGACAAATTTATTCTCAATGACCGACACCGATAACCTTTTTAAAACACTTTTCTTTAAAAAAAAATAATAAAAATGTCTAGTAACTGTATTTCTAGTAACATAACTTTTAGAATATAAAAAACTAATAGTCAATACGTCAACATTTCCGGTCACCCTAAGTTTACTTAGGCCAAAACTACGCACACTAGAGGTACTTGTGATTACTTGACTAAATATATTAGTCAATGAAATCTTTCACCATCTGAGCCAAACAGCCAAAAGCCTTAAAAATAGTTATATATATATGTAAATTAATTAGAGGAAGCTTTAAGTTCATGCAAGGGAGCTCAGAGTCATGCAAGGGAAATTTCCAACAGCTTGGGTTGCTTCCCTTACCCTGCCTCTATATTTTTGAAACCACTTCTTTTTTCCTAACGAAATATTTGCAAACCCGAGGGTGCGATATCCACACTTACGGCACGAGAGGCAGGGAGAACTTCCGTAAGGGGAAAACACCGGACGGTTGTTCACGAATGATTGCCTTTACAGGCAGGTGTTCAGTTTGCAATGCAAACCACTTACCGCACGCCTTTGACAAGACAGCAAACCCAAGCCTGCTAATAAGAAGAAGCTCCTACTGGCGACCGAAGCCTTTTACTCGGGGGGCGAGTACTTGAGCCAAACGTGGAAATATGTCTAAATTTATGGAATCAAACACGGAAATCGCTGGGTCGGAACCTTTTTTTATATAGTGTTTATTATTTTATTTATGGTATTTTTCGTCAATACCGAATGACTCATTCCATGCAATGTAATTTTGTTTTATGGAACAAAGAATATTATTATTATTATTATTAGTTAAAGTACTGTACTAAAGGATGTAATAGGCATAATCCTTCGAACTATTTGTAATAAGATTGCAAACGAACGTGTAAAAATTAATTTAGAAAGGGCCAACACGGTTTTTTTGCACTATCCGACTGCGACCTTCAAGGAAGTAACACGTCAACGTCTAGCGACATCTACAAGTTAATGGGATGGCAGTGTTTGGAGGAGCGCCGGTGAACGACCTGCAGCCCCGGCTGGGTTGGAGCGTTATCTATGCGACGCTATCAACGCTGTGGTAGGCCCATGATATACGGGCAGCAAAAGCGCGGCAGCTTTTACGTCGCGTCGACGTCAAGCCTAGCGGGAATGGACTTGCGTGGTGTGCAACTATACGAGCGTTAGCTGCCGCGTCTTGCCCGGTAAACTCAGCGTCGACGTGTTTTACGCGTCCGGACTGGTAAACAGGCAGCAAAGACGCGGCAGCAATGACGCGAGTCGGTGTTATACGGGCAGCTTTGCCGTGGCAGATCTGCTTCTGGATGAATACTCTGTTTCATATTAGTATCACTCTTACGTATTTCATCGCACACAATACCAAGCAGCTCATCAAATGAAGAAACAGACATTCTGTAGTAGTTGAAGAACTTGTCTTCATACTGCCTGTGTAATGCGAACGTGGTTTGAAATGTTCCAGTAGACAATCGGCTACTTAACGCAGGGTGTGTACCCCAACGCCTCTCTTCCCTTTTGGTACCATCAAGGTATGTTTCCAGTAAATGGTGAAAACCGATACAACCTATTTGCACTTCATCCATTTTTGGCACTGGAGCAGACAGCAGACGCCAACTACTGACAGTCCAGTCGGGTGCGAATATGACGTTCGGCGACCTTCGGGCTCACTCGGTAATTGTCGCGGCGTTTTTCCCGCTCGTGTTAACAGCTCCACCCACCGAGCGTGTGCGTCGGCGACGCGACGTTATTGATGCTCGTATGTTATACGGGCAGCAAAAGCGCGGCAGCATTTACGTCGCGTCGACGTCAAGCCTAGCGGGATAATGGACTTGCGTGGTGTGCAACTATACGAACGTTTTAGCCGCCGCGTCTTGCCCGGTAAACTCAGCGTCGACGTGTTTTACGCGTCCGGACCGGTAAACAGGCAGCAATGACGCGGCAGCAATGACGCGAGTCGGTGTTATACGGGCAGCTTTGCCGTGGCAGATCTCCTTCCTCCCCCCCACCAGACACTGACCCAGCGCGAATATAACGTTCGGCGACCTTCGGGCTCACTCGGTAATTGCCGCGGCGTTTTTCCCGCTCGTGTAACAGCTCCACCCACCGAGCGTGTGCGTTGGCGACGCGACGTTATTGATGCTCGTATAACTGCTACGTTTTTTATGTCCATCGTCAGCGTTTTATACGTCGCGTTTTAGCTGCCCGTATAAAGTAGCGCTCGTATGTAGCGCCGCGTCGCCTGCCCCAGCGCCAGCGCCCGACCCCATAGCAGCTACCCCGGCCACAGTCATGTCCATGTCGCTGGCCCGGCCATGTTGGATTTTTTTATAAAAAATTATACCAATATTTAGTACCTATTTTGTACTATTTAGTACCAAGTTTAAAAAAATTAGTACCTCATTCTTAACGGAGATGTTAATTGTTTTAAATATCCGGGCCAGCGACATGCTAGCCCGGCCATGTCGACATATTATCATAATTTATATATCATTATTTAGTACTCATTTAGTACTATTTAGTACCTTGAGTAAAATAATTAGTACCTCAATGGATTTTGAGCAATGTCCTCTAATTAGTAGAGGTCAATGACCTCTCAGCCCGGCCATGACGATAATTATAGTAAATACTTATATCACCATAACCGAATTATTTTGTACTATTTAGTACCAACATTAAAAATATTGTATCAGTCACTAGAAAAACATAAAAAATATAATATTTAGTACCTATTTTGTACTATTTAGTACCAAGTTTTAAAAAATTAGTACCTCATTCGTAAAGGAGTTGTTAATTGTTTTAAATATCCGGGCCTACTATTTAGTACCAACATTAAAAATATTGTATCAGTCACTAGAAAAACATAAAAAATATAATATTTAGTACCTATTTTGTACTATTTAGTACCAAGTTTTAAAAAATTAGTACCTCATTCGTAAAGGAGTTGTTAATTGTTTTAAATATCCGGGCCAGCGACATGCTAGCCCGGCCATGTCGACATATTATCATAATTTATATATCATTATTTAGTACTCATTTAGTACTATTTAGTACCTTGAGTAAAATAATTAGTACCTCAATGGATTTTGAGCAATGTCCTCTAATTAGTAGAGGTCAATGACCTCTCAGCCCGGCCATGACGATAATTATAGTAAATACTTATATCATCATAACCGAATTATTTTGTACTATTTAGTACCAACAAAAAAATATTGTATCAGTCACTAGAAAAACATAAAAAATATAATTATTACTACGCGGTATATTGTTAATAAATGGGCTTAATTAGGCCTACCATGTCGCTGGCCCGGCCATGTTTGATTTTCCAACTAAAACTTATGTCATACGATTGTGCATAATTTGTACTATTTAGTACCACTGTTTAAATAATTAGTACCTTCAAGGTTTAGAAAGGGAATGTATAAACATTCATAATTATTTAAGATATTTTGATCCATGATCTTGTTTTTATTGTTCACTAGTATACGTGTTGCTCGAAATCGAGCAATTTATTTTAATAAATGTTACTTTTAGCTCCATATCAATGACATCCGACCAATCCAATATTGTGAGTAACTTATCTATAATCACCAAAACAACACGTATTTACAGCTGATTATTAATACATGTTTAAAATGCTTTATTCAACCCCAATGTTATTTAAATGGGAAATTTTGGTATTTCAATTGTGGATAGCGCCTTTATTTTCAGTCCGACTCTCATCAGTTTTTGGCGGAAACAACTACAGACCAAGCCCTATCCAACGGGGCGCCGGAATTCTACCCCCTGGAAAAGTACCCCCATGAAAAAACGCTACGTCATTTTGACGTCACAGGTATGGGGGTAGTTTTCCGGCCGCGAACTTTGGAAGAGAATACATTATACTCTACTTTAATCATTGGTTACGCACTTTTATAATTTATTTCTATAATGAACAATTTAAGCAATGTTTTGTAAGTTTACTAGGGGTGGAAAACTACCCCCGGAATTCAACCCCCGGAATACTACCCCCAGCAAAACTACCCCCGGCAAAACTACCCCCGGCAAAACTACCCCCGGATTTCTACCCCCGGAATACTACCCCCAGGAAATCTACCCCCGGAATTCTACCCCCGGAATACTACCCCCAGCAAAACTACCCCCAGGAAAACTACCCCCGGAATTCTACCCCCAGCAAAACTACCCCCAATGGACTAGACCGGGAATCCTACACCCGCACAAGTACTTCCACGTACACAATTCCTCAAGTATTTAACAATTGTTATTTTATGTACGTGTTCTCGTATTTAAAACATTTCTATTATAAAATAATAATATGTTAAATTTACATTAATACGAACTCTCCCTTTGGGTGATCTCGTTCTCTACCCTCACTCGCCGTCAAGTTCTATAATAGGCCTATGCTTTAGTTTTATATTACCAATCTTCCCTCAATCCTTTACAGGCTTTTAGCTGTGTGTTTTTGAAAATGCTTTTTTTGAGTGAAAATGTAATTGTGGGTGATGATGAGTTGTTATTGATTCAATGTTATATTTTACAAAACAATATAATAAATTAATGGTATTATTATCTAAGGTATACTTTTATAAGTTGTTTGGAAAATGTGAATGCAGCAACTGATAAAAGAAAGCAGAAATTTCCTTCAAAGTTCATTCATGTTCAGGTGTTACATAATATTTATTAGATGACAATGTAGGCCCTATGTGCTTCAAACCTGAAAGTTAAATAGAGAAAAATCGGAATAATAATATTCACAATAACCTGAAGGAATTTTGTTCACTCTGATCACTCGCCTCCGAGATGGACAAGATCTTTACTCAGCAGTAAAATTCTATTACCGTATTACTGGTTGTACTAGATATATTGAGTTATATACCATTCAGACTATCTAGATTTACAAAACGTGAGTTAAGTTACATGAGCATAAAGTGTATCCTATCCAATACTGTGTCTGTAATACTACGAGTGAGTTATATATTTGTATGTGTGTATGTTTGCACACGGATCTCAAAAACAGCTAAAACAATTTTCTTCCAACATTGCAGATAACATAGTTTTGGGATGAATTTAATATAAATACAGGTCTCTATGCCAGAAAAAATCTCATTTCTTTATAATCATCAATTCAAATTTTAACATTGGTCTTATGGAGTTAAAAAAAAGTAAACAAAACAGTAGACTCAACTGTCAAAGTGCAGAATAGGCCTATGTGTTCCAGTATAAACATGTAGTTTTGCATGGCAGCCAATTACTAAATAATTAAATGGTACTATTTTATGATGAAAATAATCTATAATTTTTAAATCGTACTTCATACTGCTGATTATGAATAAGAATAAAAGTAATGTAAAAGTATATATAACAACAAATCAATTTGTAGAACTACATTTGAATTTAAAAACAAAAGCACTAGAAAGAATAAAGCAAACACCAGCTAACTAAATAATTAGAATCCACGTGTTACACATTCAACATGTGTTTTAACAAATATAGCCTACACGAGACCCGTAGGCCTACATTGAAACAGTCTGAAAGCACAGAAAAAGGAAGCTGAAAGGCGAGTGAATGGAGCGAACGAGCTCGTCTTGAACAAGAAATAAGCCTTTTTGCACCGGGCTGTCTGTAAATGATATTACCATATTTTATATATGATATTACTACCAAAAATATTACTGTTTAAGTTTACCGAGCTAATGCTTGGCCTCCAGGTGCTGAAAATTATAAACCTAATATCAAAGTATATCATGGTACGGTAATGTATATGTTTTATTTGATGTCAATAAAACCATACAGCTAAAAGCCTTTAAAGGATTGAGGAAAGATTGGTTATATAAAACTAAAGCATAGGCCTATTATATAGAACTTGACGGCGAGTGAGGGTAGACAACGAGATCACCCGAAGGTCAAGTTTGTATTAATATAAACTTAATATTTATATTATTTTATAATAGAAATGTTTTAAATAGCAGAATAAGTACATAAAATAACAATTAATTGTTAAATACTTAACGAATTGTGTACGTGGAAGTACTTTCGCGGGTGTAGGATTCCCAGTCTAGTCCATTGGGGGTAGTTTTGCTGGGGGTAGAATTCCGGGGGTAGTTTTCCGGGGGTAGTTTTGCTGGGGGTAGTTTTGCTGGGGGTAGTTTTGCTGGGGGTAGAATTCCGGGGGTAGTTTTCCGGGGGTAGTATTCCGGGTCTAGTCCATTGGGGGTGGTTTTGCTGGGGGTAGTTTTGCCTGGGGGTAGTTTTCCGGGGGTAGAATTCCGGGGGTAGAAATCCGGCTGGTGTTCGGTTAGATATAATGTTAATTTAGAGCAACCAAATTAAATAATAATGTATTTATAAAACTGGGGGTACTTTTTCGGCCGCGAGCCAAAACTCCATGCCACTTTAAGCTCCACCCCTCGTGACGTCAAAATGACGTAGCGTTTTTTCATGGGGGTACTTTTCCTGGGGGTAGAATTCCGCTACCCCTATCCGGGGCGCCGGAATTCTACCCCCAGGAAAAGTACCCCCATGAAAAAACGCTACGTCATTTTGACGTCACAGGTATGGGGGTAGTTTTCCGGCCGCGAACTTTTGAATAGAATACATTATACTCTACTTCAATCATTGGTTACGCACTTTTATAATTTATTTCTATAATGAACAATTTAATCAATGTTTTGTAAGTTTACTAGGGGTGGAAAACTACCCCCGGAATTCTACCCCCGGAATACTAACCCCAGCAAAACTACCCCCGGCAAAACTACCCCCGGCAAAACTACCCCCGGATTTCTACCCCCGGAATACTACCACCAGGAAATCTACCCCCGGAATTCTACCCCCGGAATACTACCCCCAGCAAAACTACCCCCAGGAAAACTACCTCCGGAATTCTACCCCCAGCAAAACTACCCCCAATGGACTAGACCGGGAATCCTATACCCGCGAAAGTACTTCCACGTACACAATTCCTTAAGTATTTAACAATTGTTATTTTATGTACGTGTTCTGGTATTTAAAACATTTCTATTATAAAATAATAATATGTTAAATTTACATTAATACAAACTTGCCCTTCGGGTGATCTCGTTCTCTACCCTCACTCGCCGTCAAGTTCTATAATTGGCCTATGCTTTAGTTTTATGTTACCAATCTTCCCTTAATCATTTACAGGCTTTTAGCTGTGTGTTTTTGAAAATGCTTTTTTTGAGTGAAAATCCTTCAAAGTTCATTCATGTTCAGGTGTTACATAATATATTAGATGACAATGTAGGCCCTATGTGCTACAAACCTGAAAGTTAAATAGAGAAAAATCGAAATAATAATATTCACAATAATCTGAAGGAATTTTGTTCACTCTGATCACTCGCCTCCGAGATGGACAAGATCTTTACTCAGCAGTAAAATTCTATTATCGTATTACTGGTTGTACTAGATATATTGAGTTATATACTTTTCAGACTATATAGATTTACAAAACGTTAGTTAAGTTACATGAGCATAAAGTGTATCCTATCCTATACTGTAATACGAGTAAGTTAGGGCCTATATATTTGTATGTGTGTATGTTTGCACACGGATCTCAAAAACTGCTAAAACCATTTTCTTCCAACATTGCAGATAACATAGTTTTGGGATGAATTTAATATAAATACAGGTCTCTATGCCTGAAAAAATTTATTTCTTTATAATCATTAATTCAAATTTTAAAAATTTTAACATTGGTCTTATGGAGTTAAAAAAAAATAAATAATGAAAACAGTAGACTCAACTGTCAAAGTGCAGAATAGGCCTATGTGTTCCAGTATACACAAGTAGTTTTGCATGGCAGCCAATTACAAAATTATTAAATGGTACTATTTTATGATGAAAATAATCTATAATTTTTTAAATCGTACTTCATACTGCTGATTATGAATAAGAATAAAAGTGATGTAAAAGTATATAAAACAACAAATCAATTTGTAGAATTACATTTGAATTAAAAAACAAAAGCATTAGAAAGAATAAAGCAAACACCAGCTAACTAAATAATTAGAATCCACGTGTTACACATTCAACATGTGTTTTAACAAATATACACGAGACCCGTAGGCCTACATTGAAACAGTCTGAAAGCACAGAAAAAGGAAGCTGAAAGGCGAGTGAGTGGAGCGAACGAGCTAGTCTTGAACAAGAAATAAGCCTTTTTGCACCGGGCTGTCTGTAAATGATATTGCCATATTTTATCAGTAGTGTGTTTTGGTTACTTCTGCGCCGGAAGTCGTGCCATCTGCCCGAGCAGCTGCTCGAGCAGATGGCGTCAGATGCTGGGGTGCAGATGGCGAGAGCATATGCCCTGAATTTGAAGTAGAATTGGGCATGAATTAAGAGTTAGTTGAAAACTAAAATTCAACTGTGTTAACTAAACTCTAAAAGTTGAACAAAAATTAAGAGTAAGATCAAAACTGAAATTCAACAGTTATAACTGGGGGCCTGGAAAGTATGTCAAGGTCATCCAGAGTAAGTTTTAAAAAAGCCTACCCAACTACCACCAGAAATAGTTTAAAGTTGAACTAGTTGGTGATAGTGGGATAATTCATTCGTGCCATGGGAGAGGTGTTTATTGTTTGAAAGTTGGCGATCGAATGAGAAGCGCCGCCTAGGGAGAGGACTTATAAAATGGCAACCTTCCCCCCACCACCCCTTCCCCCACTCCTTTAGACCAATAACCGGTCGCCGACTGTATGTGGTGAAACTGAATTAAACATGGCGGCCGCCATGGATAATTCTAACCTCAAACCTTAGCTCAGCTGAAGAGAATAGAGGAGCATGAAGTAGGAATTGTGGTGACAGCGCTTATATGAGGAATAGTAGGGGTAAAATAAAAAAAACTTGTTGAACACAGTCGATAGGTGTAACAAGTTCAAAGTTGTTGAATTGTAACATAGAATGCAAAATGTTGTAAATAACACTATCATCAACATTAACCTGCGAAGTCTTTGAAGAGTATAATGGGTTAAAACTGTACTTCTTCCTAACTCTATTTAAATTAGTTCTACACTTTGAAATTGAAGGTTTAGAAGTACTTTGTAATATGTGTAAGTTCAGAAGTTAAAAGAAGACTGAGATATAAAATGAAGTGTAAAAGAAATTGAAACAGAAAGCCAGAGTAGTAATTTTATAGGTTAGAATTTACGAAGGCTATTCCATGGATAATTCTAACCTCAAACCTAGTAAGTGAAGTAGTCATAACATAAAACTAACGAGAGATGATGACCGAGCGGATGCGAGGCAATGAATGTTTGTAGCGCGATAAACTACCCACCTTTATAGAGGCAATAACTCCAGCCAGATGGCGGCAGATGGCAAGCAAATGACTGGTTGACCGACTTTCACCTGAGTAGTAAGAGAAGTAGGGTTCTGTGTCTATCCCTACTCCTTGGGGTCAATGACCGACCGGAAAGGTCAATGACCTCCCCCCCCCCCTCCCCCCCTCCCCCCCCTCCCCCCTCCCCCCCGAAAAAATGGAGCCCCCCCCCTTCCCCCACTCCTTCCCCCACTCCTTCCCCCACTCCTCCAGGTCAATGGCCGGTCACCACCGGTTGTTGACTTTATGTGGTGAAACCAGACTAAATATGGCAGCTGCCATGGATAATTCTAACCTCAAACCTGCTGCGCATGCAACAAGTTCTCCGGATCGGAATGAGTCTATGCTATGCGCATGCGCCTAGTCCTGTATTACTCACTTTAGCGCTACTGCACATGGATAATTCTAACCTCAAACCTTGGATTTGTGTTGTTGCGCATGCGCCGCTCCCCACTCCTTTGCCTTCCTTTTACACTGCTGCGAACTGGACTGGATTGAACACTGTACTGGAGTGAAACAACTTCCCCCACTACTCGAGAATCCGAGGAGCAATACGAGCCTGATCTTAGCGTCAGTCGTCAACAAACTTTAATAGCGAAAGGTTGTTGGCGACTCAGCAAGAGGTTTCAAATATATAGTAGGTCTATATATATTTGAACTTCTTCTACTACGTTGCGTTTTTTAATGCAATGTGGTATGTGTGTGTGTGTGTGTGTTTAGTTTTAAGTTGTATTTAATTTAAGAAATAATTTGCGCATTGCGATGTTAGTTATAAGTTGGGTTTAGCATTAAGGTGTATTAATTTTAAGAGGTGTTTAGCATTAAGGTGTATTAATTTTAAGAATAATGATGGTATTTGGTTGTGTTGAATTATTTGGTTTTTAATAATGA
Source organism: Neoaliturus tenellus (assembly GCA_030545055.2). NCBI lineage: Eukaryota > Metazoa > Arthropoda > Insecta > Hemiptera > Cicadellidae > Neoaliturus > Neoaliturus tenellus. The sequence continues at coordinate 34,713,598 of CM061534.1, read as the reverse complement.
TGTGTTGTTAGTTTTAAGTGTTGATATTAATAATTTATGTTGTTGTTTTGCCTTTCAGCTAGATGTTAGGGGGTAGATTAACTGTAAATTCAGAAGTTCAGTTGAACTTCACTTAGAAGGGGTGGGACATCCGCAAATTGCGGACTAGGTTTTTTGCATTTTGTTTAGGAATATGATGGGTGGGATTAGTTTGGGTGGGTGTTAGAGTTGCGTTTCTGCATTAGCTGTTCCAGTTTCCCTGAAATTAATGGTTACGCTTTGATGCGGACGGGACGTTACGCTTTGATGTGGACGGACCAGGGCCTCCCTGCTGTTCCAGTTTCCCTGAAATTAATGGTTACGCTTTGATGCGGACGGGACGTTACGCTTTGATGCGGACGGCCCAGGGACCTCCCTTGCAGAACGTAACTAGTGGGTTGGGAGTGGGAACCGCTAGGCAAACAGGGTGGTGGGAACAGTATTACTGTTCCCATCACCTTGGATCATTATAAATCTTGAATGACCTTGACCCACTTTCGGAAGGGTCAATGACCCCCCCTCCCCCCCCCGAAAAAATGGAGTCGATTCCCCCCCCCCCCCCGAAAAAATGGAGTCGACCCCCCCCCTCCCCTACTCCTACCCCCACTCCTTCCCCCACTACGGGTGAACGACCGGTCATGACCTGAAAAATTAAAATGGCTATAACTTGATAACGGATTGACGGATTTGGACAAGCGATACATCATTGAAAAGGTCTATGTAAGACAAACATTTTGGTAAAAGAAGAATTTGGTTATCTTATTTTAGTCAAAAGTTATGCGAATTATTTTAAATAAATACCTTCTCTTTCCCCTTTTCCCCCACCTCCCAGGTCAATAATCAGTCTCGGCCAGCTGCTACCCCTCTCATTTGCATATTGTTATAAAAGACGCACCGACTGCGGCTAACATTTCATTCTGATTCCAGACGTTACGCTGCGAACTTGGAGCCACAACCATGTTATCTCTGCCAACTACAACTTCTACTTTAACTTCTACTTCGACTTCTATTTCTACTACGGCTGTTCCTGCACCTAAGAAAACTCTTCGCCTCAAAAACCTTCCTGATTGCTACAAGAATCGACTTGCATCTCAACCTTCAACTTCTGGAGCTATTCTTCCGCCAACTAACACTTCTAGACTTCGTAGTATTTTTTCACCGCCTTCGCCTTCAAAGGACTCCGCACCACCATCAACTACTATGCCGCCACCGCAGAAGCCAGTTCACCACCATCCTAATACCCCTTCCGTTGAAACCATTGTTCATCGTCTAAGCACACCCATTATCCCACTATCACCATTGCCTCCTACCCCACCACTTAGTACACCTGAAGATCATACCTATCACAAAACTGAATCCTCTCAACCTGCTACTAAATCATCTCCTAAATCAGCTCCTAAACCAGCTTCTAAACCAGCTCCTAAACTTACTCCTAAACCTACTCCTAAACCCGCTCCTTCAGAGCAATTTCAATTATTACAAGAACAGCGTCGTAGGGCATTTAGCCGTCCCACTACTTGCCCTGAAATGCTTACTAGGGGAATTAAGAAAGGATCACCTTGTGGGAGGAAATGTGTAAAAAACGAAAGTTTTTGCCGTGTACATGTCGTAAAACACATTTCTGAACTACAAGTGACAGAAACCCCCACTGTTGAATACCAATCCAAAATTATTGGTGTGAAAGGAAATAGGCTTAAGAGAGGTTGTGTCTATTTTTTTGAAAGTGTTATTGACAACGAACACATTTTGGCAACTTGTAACGGCGTAAGATATAATATTAAAGTGATTGAATCCTTGCGCAAAGAGAAATCCGTTTATGAGTTAGACTCTAAAGACTATCTCCTCAGACACAAACTGGATGGTATTACAAGGTGGGGGCGTAGCAAGTAAATTCACATAGCTTTTTCCAAATTATTGCTTAAAAAAATACTGGGGGAGAAACACAACGCGTTATAGCGTTGTGTTTCTCCCCCATTATTTTTTAACACTCTAAGTCTCGTGACCTACTAACCTACTTCCATCCAAGTAGTAAGAAAAGTACTTCCCCCACTCCTTTGGGTCGATGACTGGTCATGGTCAGCACCTACCCCTCATTTGCATACTATTATAAAAGCGGAGCGAGCGTTGGTCACCCCTTCATTTTTCTTCTACATGCCGCTCTTGTCGTTTCGTCTCTGCTGTTTATAATATTTCTTGCTTCAAAATGCCTCCTCATCTGAATGAAAATTTTAATTTTTCTGAAATTTCTGATGTTTTTGAACAATCTGAAGACACTTTAAGTAACGACAGTGAAAGTGAAGATGATGAGGACGATGATGATTATACTGTTGAACTTAGTGAAGAACGTAAAGTCATAGCAATTGATCCACAATTTCCATTTGATACAATAGAAAAGTTTATGGCTGAAGCTAATAAATGGTTGGACTCAGGATGTTATGTACGAATTGACTCTTTTATATTGTATGGTGATAGTCATTCTTTACTTGTCACACCAAATGACAGAGACCGCATGTTGCAGTGGGCACAATCTATGATGGAGTGCTACGAACAAGGTGTGGACACTGGCGGCTATTTTCTTGCACAACTAGTGTAATAACAAATTACCCTTCCCCCACGTAGTGAAGAAGGAAAAGAAATATTAGGAATCTAATTATAATACTTCCTTCCACATATAAAGAAGAGGGGGAAAGGAGTGGGGATTATAAAGTGGTGGGGGAATGTGTATAAATGCAGGTTGTTTCAAGAGACTTTTATTATTATTGTGGCTTTAGCAGAAACAACATGGAGTTTAAATCTTCAGCAAAAATAAGGAATAATATAATAAAGAAAGAAATTCGCAAGAAAGAAAAGATTGAACTTATAAAATTACAACTTATAATACCTTCCATTGAAATTGGATGTAGCAAACTAAAGACTTTGGTGAAAACTAACGAATATTTGTTACAATTGCTAAAAACAATCGAAGAGTTGAAGAGAAAGAATGGACATTCTACATAGTAAAATTTGAACATTTTAATATAAATAAGTAAACTGAAAAAGTAGATGTAGAATAGAGAGCGAGGAATAGATCACTTTGTGGTAATGGACTAACATGCCACTTAGTGCTCTATTCCTCGTTCTCGCGTTAAATTGGATTACCTTGACCTATTTGTTTGACTGCTAGAATTTGGTTAACACTGTTGAATTTCAGTTTTGAACTAATGTTTATTTTTATTCAACTGTTAGAGTTTTTTAACACTGTCGAATTTTAGTTTTGAACTAACTTTTAATTTATGCGAATTTTCAGTTCAACTCTAGTTAATTTATGCGCAAATTTAGTTCAACCAAGTGCCTGTGCTCTAGCCATTTCCACTCCAACATTTGTTCTTTTAACATCTGTCCCATAACATCTGTCCTAACAGATGTTAAAAGAAAGTTTGTTAAAGTTTAAATATAAAGAAGTATATACTAAAACTCCAATGGGAATAAAGAACACGAATGAACAATTAGTTTGTAGAAGGTTAATATTTTGTTGAAAATGTTTGATTTCCTAGGATAGTGAAGAGGATGAAATAGTGGTGGGGGAACCATTATAATAGGAGGAACGTGAGAGCCCACTTCATTTCTTGGTGAAATTTCGAAGAGTAAACATCTCAACATGTATCGTTGCGATAAATGTTCGGAATCGTTTCACGATGAAATTCTATTAGACTGTCATAAAGAACTAATTCACAACAACCCAGAAGAAAAACAAGAACAACAAGAACAACAAGAAGAACAAGAACAACAAGAAGAACAAGAAGAACAAGAAGAACAAGAAGAACAATATGAAATAACAGAAACATCTTCAACTACTTTACCAAATCTACAAGTATTTGCATTACCTGGTAAAGTAGTAATGCATCATAAGATTCAAAATGAAAACTTGAAGCTAGAAGAATTTATTAGAGAAGCAAAACCAATTGTAAGTAAAACTTTAAAAGAAGAATTAAAAAGATTGAACTTTCTTAAATTTGGTTTACTACTAGAAGCTATGTTTATAAATGTACAAGAAGAATTATCACCAAGAGGATTCATAACAAAAAACCGAACCATTATGGAAAGTTCAAACATTGATTCAATAGTAGAGAACTGTATAGAAGAAATATTAACAAAAATTCAGGAACACGAAGGAAGAGGATCCGGATGGAGTCTTACAAGTATTGAAGTATTAGATATAAGAGTTCACAAACATGGATATGGACTAATGGGATCAAGTTATATTCCTCTGCCAAAAAGAATTGAAGATACAAAATCTTGTATTAATGTTAAAAATGAAGACAATGAATGTTTTCGTTATGCAATGACAACTAAATTTGTACCACATCATGTGAATAGACCTGACCAAGAATATGAAAATCAAAGATTTAGATACAATTTTCAAGGAATCACTTATCCTGTATCACTGAAAGATATATCAAGATTTGAGAAGAAAAATCCTGGTACGTCTATCAATGTTTTTGCATTAGATAGTTCAAACAAAGTGTATCCTTTACGTATTGCAAAAGAAGAGCTACCAGATCATACGGATTTACTACTACTAACGCGAGGAGATGTGTCTCACTATGTGTACATAAAGCAATTTGATCGTCTTGTTAACAAGCAACTTTCAAAAAATAGAAACAAAAAGATAATTTGCAAGAGATGTTTTAATTTTCAACGAGAAGGAAGAGAAGGAAGAGAATGGTTACAAGAGCACAAAAGACTATGTAACAATAATTATGAAGCAAAGATTAATTTACCTGCGGAAAACAGAGCATTCGTTAAATTTGAAAAGGTTCATCATCAATACCGTATCCCTATAGTTGTATATGCGGACTTTGAATCAACACTAATTCCTATAGAAGATGAAAATTGTGAAGCTAGAAAAAGTGTCAAATATCAAATGCACAAACCAAATAGTTTTTGTTTAATGGTTAAATCAACATTATCAGAAGAACATTTAAACAGATATGGATTAACTTCAGAACCTCTAGTATATCGTGGTAAAAATGTAGAAAAAATATTTCTTGATCACTTATATTCAATAGCTGGAAATGCACAAAGATTATATACAAATATTGTACCAATGAAACCGATGGAGGAAGAAGAAGAAATTCAACATGAAAATGCAACTCTATGTTTCTTATGCAAAAATGATTTTACTATTGAGAATTATAAAGTTAAAGATCACGATCACCTCACAGGTTATTACAGGGGTGCTGCTTGTAATAAATGCAACTTGAGCTATCGTTTACCACTATATATTCCTGTGGTTCTGCATAACCTCAGTGGGTACGATGCTCATTTTATAATACCTGAACTAGGAAGAGACGATGGTAAAATCGATGTGTTAGCTGAAACTTCAGAGAAGTTTATAAGTTTTTCCAAAGAAGTTGGAAACATAAAACTAAGATTCTTGGACTCCTACAGATTTATGCCGTCGAGTTTGTCCAAACTTTCAGAAAATTTAAGGAAACAAGATTTCATCGAAACAAAGAAGATTGTAAATAACGACAAACTGGATTTGGTACTTCGGAAAGGTGTGTTTCCATATGATTACATAGACAGTTTAGAAAGATTTAATGAAACATCACTTCCGGCTAAAGAAGAATTCAAAAGTAAACTTTATGACATGGACATATCTCAAGAGGACTATGATCATGCATGTAAAGTATGGAACGATTTAGGATTTAGAACATTGGGAGAATATTCAGATTTTTATGTTAAATTGGATGTAACTTTACTATGTGATATAATGGAAGAATTTAGAAATACATGTTTTGCGGCATATGGATTGGACCCTCTTCATTCGTACACTTCACCTGGATTAGCATGGCAAGCTATGTTGAAAGAAACAAATTGTAAAATACAACTTCTTACTGATATAGATATGGTTATGATGTTAGAGTCAGGAGTTCGAGGGGGATTGACGCAAAGCGTTACACGACATTTCAAGGCGAACAACAAGTATCTGCCCGATTATGATGTATGAAAACCAACAACATTCCTGGGTTATTTTGATGCAAATAACTTATACGGATGGGCAATGTCGAATCCCCTTCCATATGATAATTTTAAATGGATAGATCCAGAATCGATTGGAAACATAATGGATATACCGAAGCATGGTGAAACTGGTTACATTTTTGATGTTAATTTTGAATATCCTGAACATCTTCATGATCAACATTATGATTTACCACTTCTTCCGAAGACTGAAATTTCCCCTACTGGAAGATGGCCAAAATTAATGATGACTTTAACCGACAAGTCTCGATATGTTGGACACTACTGGATGATACAACAAGCTTTAGACTTAGGATTGAGAATTACAAAAATTAATCGAGTACTACAATTTTCTCAATCTTGTTGGTTAAAACCTTACATCGACAACAACACAAGAAGAAGAGCCACCGCTACATCAAGTTTTCAAAAAGATTTTTTCAAATTAATGAATAACGCAATATTTGGCAAGACTTTGGAAAACAAAAGGAAACATAAGGATATCAAATTGGTAACTGATCCAGTAAAATTACAGAAATTGGTGCAACAACCAAACTTTGGTTCATCTATAATTATTAATGAAAATCTAGTTGTTATTTCCATGAACAAGAAGTCAGTTACAATGGATCGTCCTTTGTATCTTGGAATGTCAATCTTGGATATTTCAAAAACACATATGTACGAGTTTCATTATAAGAAGATGGTTAACTATTATGGAAGAGAGAACATTGGTATTGCATATATGGACACGGATGCACTAATTTACTGGATTAAAACAAATGATATGTATGAAGATCTACGCACCTTTATATATAAAGATGATTTCGACTTTTCCGATTATCCTAAGGATCATCCAAATTACGACTATGACAGAAATAAGAAAGTATTGGGAAAATTTAAAGATGAAACAAATGGTGTGCCGATGATGGAAATTGTAGCATTAATGTCCAAACTGTATTCATTTCAACTGTACATAAACGAGAGGAACGAACATCAAGTCACGAAGAAGGCCAAAGGAATAAAAACTTCTTTCCTGAAGAAGAACGTACAGTTTGAACATTATAAAAGATGTTTGTTTGAAAATGTTGAAACAACTGCAACGTTCAACACTATTAGAAGTTATAATCATCAACTTTTTAGTGTCAAACAAACAAAGTGGGCATTAAGCTACAAAGATGACAAGCGTCATATTTTAGAAGATAAAATTAATACTTTACCATTCGGCCACTACTCTCTAAACCCTATCGACCAGTAAACCTATTCTTCGTCCTCTACCTTCTTCCTTTTTCCTTTCCGTAAAGAAGAGGGGACATGGCAAGCCCAATGCCATGTTCCCTCTTTTTTACACTAATATGAAATGGCCTTGACCTATATTCAAACTATATAAATGAGAATAAACTATTCTATGGATCAGTATTTTTACATGCAGTGTACAAGCAACATCTGAAGATGGAAAGTGTGAAGGACAAGATTGTAAATGAACTACATAAACCAGCAAGAAGAAGATTTCCAAGAAGAAGTACAATCATTAAAGGAATAAATGATCTTTATCAAGCTGATCTCATTGAAATGATACCGCACAGTAAATTAAATAAAGGATTTAAATATATTTTAACAATTATAGACTGTTTTACTAAAATAGCTGACGCTTTACCAATGAAGGATAAGACTGGTAAAAGTGTTACAAAAGCTATGGAAACCACAATACAAAGAAATAAATTTAAAATTAAACATCTACAGACCGATGATGGAAAAGAATATTTTAATAAAGACTTTGGAGCTTTGATGAAGAAATATCAAATAAATCATTATTCTATAAATTCTGAAGTTAAAGCTTCAATAATTGAAAGATTCAATAGAACATTAAAAGGTGCGATGTATAAACAATTTTCAAAAAGAGGATCATACGTGTGGTATGACATATTACCACAACTTATAAAAGAGTATAACAACAAATATCATCGTACCATTGGAATGAAACCTATCCAGGTAAATAGTGCTAATGCCAAAATTGTTTTACAACGCATTAAAAATAATACAACACCGAAATTGGAAAAATTGCAACCAAAGTAGTTCAAGGTCAACGATAAAGTTCGTATAAGCAAATACAAAGGTGTATTTAGTAAAAGATATCTACCAAATTGGACTAATGAAGTATTTACAATTTATAAAGTGCAACCAACTATACCTGAAACCTATTTATTAAAGGATAACAAGGGTGAATTACTTCAAGGTGGATTCTACGGACACGAATTGTTGAAATCAACAGTTGGTGATGTATATCTTGTCGAG